>OY720442.1:7550958-7690671 GCA_963082915.1 Dolichopus griseipennis
CAATTTTGCTTTAAGAGGAATTTAATATTTTCAACATTTTTCTCATATTTTTTATGTCATTGTTTTGCTTTTTAACCAACTTCATAAAAAAATGTTTTTAATTCATCATTCTAACTATACGTTTTCATACACAGATATTAAAGTATACATATGAGGTACAAGTATCTGTAAATTTTTAATATTCATTGTATATATACATATGAAAGGATATTTTACAAAGATTGTATATGCTTTTCTGTTTAAAAATGGACATTCAAATCTTAAAACAAAAATTATTAAAAAATAAATTAAAATTTTAAATAATAAAATTACATATAATTTATATACATAAGATACATAAGAGTGATGTATCTTAATTATTTTTAATATTTTCCCTTGTTATCCACATAACTTTCAAATACTTGTCCAATTTTTCTTAATTCTCAAAATATTTTATTCTATCTGGGAAATTTAAAGAAAATTGTTCTTTTCTATGCTTCCACCTAGATAGCTCCAGCCTCTCATGTATCGCCCCCATGTATTCCATTTCAAAGGCGGAAATGATGTCTATTAAAAATTAATTTTCAACCTTCTATCGCATGAAGACTTCCACCAAAGACACACAATATTAATTACATACATTAGTTATTTCAAATTAAATTTTAATTTCCTTTTAATTATTAATAAATACAAAACTCCATACTTTTTTTTATAATTAATATTATGATTAAATTAATATAATACACATGTGTTTTAAATTCAATAATACAATAGTATAAACGTGCCTTTTATATTAAATTAATAAAATATACACTTATGAACTATTAAATAATTACTTTTATTTATTAAAATTAAATTAAATAAAAACAAATCCTTCACATACCTTAAATACCCTTCCTTCTATTGTGAATACGTTTTAACATATATAATATAAGAAAAACCATTCACAATAGAAGTAATATATGTATATGCACATGAGTAAAATTTTAACTTGATTTATTTCTTATATTTCATTTTGTGCTTTTCATTGTTTCCGGAATTTTGAAAAAAAAAAAACAAAAAAAACAAAAAATATCTTACAGAATCAAAAAGAAAATTAAAATTTAAGAGAAAGGAAAATTAAAAGAAAAAACATATCTAAAGAGTATCAAATATAAAAAACGGAAGTTATTTTCCCCAAAAATCAATTTCCTTTTACTTAATATCTTATCTTGTATATTGTTTTTCAAAATAAATTTATGTATTTTCTTATTCGAATACATACATACACATAATTTTAAGAGATTTGTGTACTTTGTTTTTGTATAAATATTCAACAGGATAATGAAAAGATTAAGGATCTGCTAAAGATTAAGGATTTTGATTTAAAAGCAAAATAATTTTTATTTTTAATTTTTAATTTTTCTAAGAATTTGGCAACAATTTTAAGACACACACAATCATTTTCATTATTGTGAAATGAAGTGAAATTATTTAATTAGCCATTAAAAACTGCCCAATTGAATTAATCGAATTATACATTATTTTGTAAATCTTAAGATTAATCTTATGATTAAAATTTATATTTTAAATATAAAATTTTATTTTATAATCTATTTATAGAACAAAATTTAATTGAATTTGAAGTGTGTTATTGTTGCACGAGTTTTAGTATTTGGATTTTGTATTTAACTAAACAAATATTTGAGAAAATATGGGCCGTGTAAACAAACAAATAACAAATTTAATTTGTTAAGAAGGAGTCTAAATCATTTTTGATCCACGGATTAGTAAAGTTGAAAATTATTATTTAGTATTTTTAAGAGAATTCTAGGTAAACGTTGATTTAAATTTAAAAAATTAATTTTTAGTTAATAGAATAGATGAAAACAACTTGAATTAGCTAAAATTTATGCATATAATTTTTAAAACAATGTTGTTTTATTTTTTTTAAAACCATCAGTTCAAAAGTTTTAGATTTTTTTAAAAAAATTTTGTACATATTTTTAAAGCTTAATGTTTTAAAAAAACGATTTAAAAAAGGACGCTCTCTCTTTATCGCATACATTTTTTTTTCCAACTTTTTTCTTCGGTACCAGCGATATAAAGGATCGTGGAATACCCGCACGAAATTCAAACTATCAAAAGTCGTAGATACTTCTTTACAAATTAATTAGGTACATTGTTATATACTGATTTGCTAATTAAAATTAAAATCAATCTTTAATTTCATGCTATTAATTTAAATTGTAATGCATTCCAGAGTACAGAAACATATGATTGTATATAATAATTTTTAAATTGCAATTTAATTGTGTTAGTATAAATTTTTATCAAATATTGCATTTTCATATCAAATTTAAAAGTATTATACTCTTTTCACGTAAACTTGGTTCTTTTTCATGAAGATGATTCTGTCTATTTCTGAATTAATTTGGTCAAGTAGGACCCTGCGTTTTCCAATTAAATTTGTCATTTTTAAATTAATTCTGATCCAACATATTAGAAAAAACGTACCAAAAAATTTTATAGTAGAACCTAAATAATACAAGGAAAAAATTCAAAAAGTTCGACCCCTAAGTCCGTCTTAAAAAATGCACCCAAAAATTTAGGTGACATTTTATGGAAGTTAGCTTAATTTTTTATCCTTTTTTAGCTTTTACTTTTTTCAGCCTTTATCCTTTTTCAGCTTGATTTGTCAATTTCATTTTAAACTTGCAATTTAATTTGTAAAAAGACCAAATTCAGTTGGAAATAGAAAATTCGATGTGAAAAGAACCAAATATATGGAAAACTAGTATTCATATAAAGTATATATATATATTTTAAAATTTTTTGACTATTGTTTTATAAAATCATTGTTTTATAAACAAAGATAGAATTATTTCAAAATCTAATTTAAAATTTAATAAACACTATATATAGTAACACTTAACAATTCTGGAATATGATACATTATGAATCGAATACATTAATGTATATTAACGCAATGATAAGATATTTCCACAATTATCATATTAAACAGCATCTATATTCACAAAGAAGAAGAACTATTGTTGTCAAAAACGCAGTGGATCAAAGAAAATTCAGTGATTTGTTCTGTGAATGGGTACCACAATATTGTGGTATATTTTGCACTAGTAATTAGTAAATTAAAATTTAATAAAGAAAATTTAAAATAATTAGGAGGAACAATACCTTAATAAGGTATCAGAACATAATAAAAGTTTTTAAATTTTCTAATTATTGATTTTAATTCATTAACATTTCAATTGTGTTTAAATTTAAAACTGACTTGATGTGGCGCAATTACTCTATAAAATTCAATAATTCACAAAATAAATCTATTCAATAGTTTTTGTTTTTTTTTACAACTCTTAAAACTATAAATTTTATAATTAAAAAGAATTATTAAAAAAAAAAAAAGGTTAAAACAAAGAGCTTGTAAAAACATTCGTACAATGTAATTTTTCAAGTACATTTTACAAATAAAAAGTACTTATATAAAAAATTTTAAAGTACCTTGAAAAAAAATTTAAAATAAAAAAAAAGAGTTCATAAAATTTATTAGCGTTGAAGGGGAAATTTTTTTTAGAAATACTAAGTTTTTTTTATTTTTTGTTGAAATAATTTTAAAATTAACCTTAAAAACAATTTTTATTTTTCATTAAATTTTCATTTTTTTTTTTAAATTTGATTGAATTTTACTGAAGTTTTTGTTGAAGGTTGCTCCTCTGTATACCTTTTATATGAAAAACTTAATTTTAAAACTTAAAATACTTACGTAAGTTTTAATTCATAAAAAAAATTTTTAGTAAAATCAAATAAAGCGTGCTTTATCCGAATTGAGGAATTGCCGTTATATTTCATTTGATGGTTATGATTTGCTAAAATTTTCAAAAAAACCATTATTTAATCAATTTTTTAATTGATTCTATCAGTTTTTTGTGCAAGTTTTATTTAACTTTTATTTATAGTTGAATAGGATTATAATTTTCTATTAATAATAATTTTTTGATTAATGAATTGGCCATTTGTAATAAATGAATGAATTAGCCATTTGGAGCATTGAAAAGATCGTGGTTTTACTTAACTTGATTAATTTATTTTAATTTTCAATTTTAGTATTTGAATAGAATTTGGATACCATTATTGATTTACTGATTTGTTTCAAATCTCCAAATATAAAGTATTCAAATATAATGGGAAAACATAATCGACTACTTCCCAGATTCCATTGCACTAAGTGTAATAGAACTTAAGAGTGGCATACTAGACATAAGTTGGAAGTGAATGTTAATAAATTCTATAAATTGTAACATAGGATCATATATAAGCATGCTTCTTAGTTTAACACATCTCAATATAAAGTGAGTTCCCACAACCATTTTTTTTTAAAATCTAGTAATTTCTATTACTTGAAGATTCCCTAATGTAGTATTGTAATTGTTTGAGGAGAAGCATTATTGATTCTAATTATCCACTTAATATCTGGAATAAATTATCGGGAGGCATTATTATTGATTCACTATAAATCTATCAAAGATAGATAATGCTGCAATATTGCAACAAATGATGAAAGAGTGACAATTCTAAGACAAGAGACAACTGATGGACAATGGGACTGCCTACTAGACGTAACGTTCGATTTTTAATATTGTTTATTTAATATAGTAAAGTTTAAATATCTGTTTTTATTATATACTAAGATCATTGAGTATGAATATGATTATTAAGTCTACTATTTAGACTACATATGAGTGTGATGATGAAATTCTCCTTTTTGATTGTCGGTAACTTCTAATTACAATTTAAAATTTCAAAAAAAAAAATTTTGATATCCAAAGACATCAAACAGTTCTCCAGACAAATTCATTGTCATTCAAATATTTCATTTATAAAAAAACTTATAAAGTAATTCACATTATACGTTCCAAATTCAAAAATAATTTTTTTCCAATATAATTTTTTGGTGCGAATTAAAAATTTTTTAATTTTTTCAATTAGTGAATTTTTTTTTATAAATACACCATTCAGATGTCATTTAACATTAAAATTGAAAGGTAAAGGTCAAAAGTTAATTGAAGAATTTTATATTAAAGTGCAAAAATAAAAAAAAATTGGTGATAAAAAAATTAAGTTTATTTTTTTAATTATTTATTTATTTAAAGTTACCAATCAAATTGAATTTTAAGTGAAAAGGGTAAAGTGTAACCACTTTACCTTTATTCTATTGTGTAATAAAAATATAAAAATGTATGATTGACATTATAATTACTTTAAAAAAAAAAAAAAAACAAAAAAAAAATTGTAATTGTATTTATTTTTCACTCAATAAAACTAAATAATGCAATTTCTGTTTCATTTAAATTGCTGAAGTGGACTGCTTGGAAGTGAAACAGTGGTGATTGAATGAAAATATTAAATTGTATTTACACATGCTTGGGAGATTTTAAATTTAATTTAATAAACCAATAATGAAATTAAAAACATGATTTTATAACAATACAATAAATTGTTTTTTAAAATGTTTATTTATTTATATACGAGTACTCTACAACATTCTATTTGTCAATTATATGTAATATTATTTATTTTGCTTATATTATATATACTTTATAATTACATTGTATGGAGAGAATTGGTCCCGGAAAGAATTTTTAAGAAAAATTACTTTTTCAGTGAACTCCTTCCCAATTTAAGTTTTGTGACATGTGAGGAATTTAAACTGCTGCTCTGTCGGTTAAAATTTCATATACAATCTCCTAAACCACTGATGTTTTAAATTATCATCCTACAAATGTTATGTACTGTTATGTAATAATATTTTAATACCTTTTTTCTTATTCTTAATTATTGAAATTTAATATTCAATTTGAAATATTGAATAGGTATTCGAATATTGAATTCTATTTCAAATTAAATTTATAATAAAGTTTTAGAATTCAAATAAATTAAAATTTAACCATTGAAATTTATCCTTGTAGTCACATACAATTTGTGTAGGATAACATAGTATTTATTATAGTAAGACTTAAAATCTAAGATTTGTAGTCTAATTTAGTAACAATGTAGTCAATATCGCAATCAAAATTACAACTAGAATAAATTTCAAATTAAATTAAAATTAAAACTAAATTTAATGTCAAACGAAAATATATTTCATCCTTCTAACAAAATTAATATTAAATTAGAATCAATAAGAATCTAATAATAATAAATTCATATATTGTTTAATTCATACGACCACATAGCTCATACTAAGGTCTTTAAAATTTTATTATCACTATTATACACTTAATTAGTTCATTGTAAATTTCATATTGATGATAAAGAAAAAAAAAAAAGAATAGTACCAAATTCTGGAAGAATCAATTCGGGAAAAATTTCCCAAAATCTGGAGGTGACCAAATCTAAAAATTTTATCAAATTTCAAAACTCAATTTTATATCTTTCGAATTGCTTTGAAACGATTTTTCCTACAATCAAATTGTATTTAAATATTTTATTTTAATAAATGGTTTTAAATTTGTCATTTTGACTTTTAATTATTTTTTTCTTAATTTTTTAGCAATTAATTTCTTTTTTTTATTACACAATTTTCTCGTGAAAAGCCAAAGATTTTCACATTGTTGATTTTCCAAACGATTTTTATTTTTTTAATGAGTTTTGGAGGAATTTTTGTTTATATAAATGTGTATATGTATATTTAATATAATATATGTAAAACATAATTTTTTACGTAATTTCTATAGATTCTAAATGTTTGTATTTAACTTACATTGGTGCGTACTGCGTACCTTTTAAATAAATCATTATTTTTTTTTTTTTTTTTAAATTTTAACAAATAAAATAGTTGCATAATGAAATATTCTGAAAATTTGAAAACAACCATTTTTTGAAAAATTTAATTACGCAAAAAAATATATTTCGTATTTTTAATTGCATTGAACAGCGGGAAATCAGTTTAAAAAAAAAAACAGAAACTTCATCTCCAATTAAAAATTAATTAAAAAAAATGTTGCTCTTCTTTCAACAGAAAAGTGAAAATGTCTGGTTTTCCCAGACTTTTATCAAGAAAATGCAATTCAATGTTAACACATTAAAAAAATCAATAACCCAAAATATATAATAAGTTTATATAGAAAATAAGTAAAACGTAAAAAACTGCATTAATTTCTAGTGAAAAATACAGGGTCTTTTAGTGAAACAACCACTGAAAATGATTGATTATTTGGTCAGTGATAAATGCTTAGTGGTTGGTGCACTAGGGTCTAGATTTTTTTAAAAATTAAAAACAAAAGTTTTTTTTTTCAAATATTTGCTGTGTGAAAAAATATTAACGGGATTTAAACAAATATAAACGGAACTAGAAACATTCTTTTAAAATGCGCCTAAACATATGCAATTCAATTAAGATTATTTCATTGGTTGTTTTTTAGGAGATTTTTGCAGTTTTATATTTAAATTTTGTTATAAATTAAGTGTTCTGCAATATTGCCTCAGTTTTAAATGTAATATTTATTGAAACTAATTCAGCAAATTCAAAAAATATAATTATAAAACCATAATAATGAATTGATTGTCAGAGAAAACCTTCCTTATTAAACAGATTCAAAATCCTTTATGATTTTTAAAGATTTTTCTAATATCAACAAGAGATTCAAAATTTTAGTTAAAGTTCTTATATAAATTTTAAATAAATCTATGTATATTTCATTAATAACACTTTACTTGGTTTGCATAACCTTTAACTTTCCAAATATATTTCAAGATAAATTAGAGTCATATCATATCGTATCACTCATATGCAATACACCATCTTATGATACTATTTTTAATATCATATTTTCTGTTTACTTAACGTCCATCAATTGTCTATCAAAAAAATTATAATAATGCCATTTAATTGTCTAGTTTTTGTTATATGAGATTTCATATGTAAATTAATTTTGAAATGAAGCATTCATTCTTCTTTAAATGTTCCCTTGTTGTCTATCTTAGAATTTAGTTCAGAAATTCAAAAAGTAAAATCAAATTGCAGATTTTTAAAGTATTTAATAAGGAAGATATATAATATCATAATATTTAACAGTAGATATATCAAACTGAAAGAACTGTTAAAATATATCGAATGTATATAAATTGAAAATGGCACGTGTGTAAATATGCCTATCTTTTAATTGTTTTCTTCCTTTCGGATGGGAAATAAAATTTTGATTACGTTTTATCATTTTACATTTTTTAAAAATATAATTTTTTTATGATATTACTACTTTAGAATTCAGTTTGAGAGGTTAAAATTACCCTGGTTTATTAGCTTTTAGGTTTTACTAATATTTATTGCATTTCTTTATTCATAATCATCACACCTAATTTCTGAACCCTTTAGGAGTATAGAAAAGCCAATATAATAGGGATTAAAACAATTTGTATTTACAATTAAGTCTTTAATTTATTGGTCGGTTCATTTAAATCTAGATCAACCATTTCCCGTATGATTACATCTAGAATATCTAATTTAAGAGTCTAAAGAATTCGATTAAAAGCTGCGTAATTTCAAATTTAAGGTATATACAATTCTTTTAATTTGGAAAATCGTATTAATCTTCCCACCAAGCCTAGACGTAAAGCCTTAAGTGTATCTGCTTACTATTTCTACCCCTTCATTGAATCTCATTGCAAATCACAAATTCATCTGATTAACTTTTCATTTTAGATTTTTCTCATGTACTACGAAAGAAAATTTAATAGTTGAGGTTTCCGTCTTCCCTAAATCATTTCCATTTAAAATTGCATAAAGCATTTTAAGTTAAATATTTTTACTTGGAATTTTTGTATATTTCTTTATGTATGTATATTTACTTACTTTTTGAACACCTAAAGTTATTCAAAAGTATACGTATTATTTCAATTGTTAAATTGTTCATCATTTCTGTATATTGCTATTATATTTTGTAATATTTAAGTACGTGCTTTGAATTACAGTACAAATACTTTTATGCCCTTGAAAAAAAATTTTATAAAAGTTGACTGCTTTAATATATACCAATTACATTTCGACATATTCACATAAGAATGTATGAATGCAATACTCATATTTATTTAACTTTTTTGTTTTTGTAGTCAGTGGTGATAACTAGTATTTTGTTAGATAGAATTTGGTTAATAATTCAAGTAATCATAATTAGTAATTGTTAATCTCATCATATCCTTTTTTAATCCTTTCAAATTTGTTTGTTATATAATTGTTATATAAAATTTTTTTTTGTATCAGTACCTCTTTCAAATACAACACTGTTGTTGATTTTATCTCCCCAAATCATTAAAAGTTTAAAATTTGTATTTTCATAATTATTAAATTATAATTAAGAATCGATACCTAATAACTGGAAAGTAATTTAACAATTCATTGATTACAAATGCATTATCTTGTACTGAAAATGTCTTTTATTTTATAAATTTGAACCTAAGCTATTTGAATTAGATTTTCAACACATGATTACTTCTCTGACAAAATTTAATTAGCAAAAGATATGAATAATGTGACACACTAAAAATGGATAAACAGTTAATTAGTAATTCAAGTAAATGAAGTCACAAACTGTTTTTTTAGACCCGACAACATCACCACTGAACATACATATCTGTTCACAAGAAACCAAGTACCTACTAAATACTATAAAAACAGTTATTCTGAGTTATTTTTCTATAGAATAATAAAAAAATTTTTAACAATCTTTTAAATATACAAACATATATAAATGCACATACATAAATATATATATATATATATATATATACATATATTTTTATTTACAGATACAAATTGTAAATAATGCTTATACTAGCATAGAATTGTGATGAGAAAAAAATATGTATATACATATATTATATATATATATATATATTTTGTGATGTAATAGTATAACCCAAAGATAAGTTGTGGAAAATTCTTTAGATAATTAACAGTAAAAAAAAGTTTTTATTTATTTTTTTTTTTTTTTTTTTTTTTGTAATATTTTGTAGTGAAAAACTTTTAAGAAGGAAATTGTTAAATAAAAAAGAAAAATTAAAAAAAAAAAAAAGGGAGAAAGAAAAACGATATGCGATGAAATATAGACGGTTATTAAAGATATTATAGTGTATTAAAAGAATCCATGAAATGTTTATTCTTTCATTTTTTTTTCCAAAATACCTTTAGCTATAATTTTTCTTATTTAAGTATTTTATAGTTCAAGTTTATTTTACTTTTTTATACAATTTTATATTTAAAAAAAAAAAATAATCTGTTAAAATTATTTTTTAAAAAGAATTAAAATTGATTGAAGCAGGAAAATAAAATGAAAAACCAAAACCATTACATATAACATTAATATTTAATGTTGAACGGGGTGTTTAGTTTTTTTTTTTTAAAAAAAAAAGACATTTATATTTGATTAGATTTTCATGTTTTTAATATTAATATAAAAAAATTAAACTTATCATGTTATTTAACCTGGAAGGGTTTTTATTAAAAATTAATAAAATAATTTATTAATTTTTTTTTTAGTTGAAAAATTATATTTGAAAAGAAGGAATAACATATCCGAAATGATTAGGCAAAATGCTTATGGCATTAATTATGTTTTGTAATATATAATATCTATTTTCCCTGAAAAGAACTTTATTTTGATTAATGCTCTTAGTTTTAATTTTAAATTGAAAATAGAACATTTCTTCTAAGATCATTAAAACATTAGGTAATTTGATTTTATCGTTATGCCATTAATTCCATTACCCATTTCCAGGTAATCTTACTATTATTGTTTAGTTAGTTTTATTTGTAAGTGGAATTTTTATTTTCCTGGAATATGTAATTGAACAATAATGAGAAACCCTTCATGATCCTCATCAAAGGACGACAAATTATTGTATAAATGTCCTAAAAAGCAACCGTAGAAAATTAATTGATTTAATAAATAAATAAGAATCTGATCATAAGCACTCGTATATCATAAGGATTCTACTAGATCAAAGGAGTTCTAAAAGGGTTTCCTGTTTATTAAAGAGGTCTATATCTGTGGCTTCTTCCCTGAATCGAGCATAGTATGGCAAATTTAGTATCCTTATCGTGAAAGCAATCCAATGAAAATGTATAAAAAAAAGTATCTTATTTTTCCACAACTTTATACCTAACTTAAGTTTTCAAAAATTCCTCCTCATTTTTCTGTAGAATTTACAAATCGAAAAAATCCTTAGACTCATCTTAAAAATATAAGATAAAACTGGAAATATGAAAATATTTAAATACTTTCAACAAAATTCTTCGAATAAAATACTTAAAGAAATTTATAACAAAACTGATTAAGATAAATTACTAGACGTTTAAGTACTTCTCAACAATCTTGCAAAACTATTTTAAGCATCTTGAATATAGTTTATAAATATAAAACCTACAATCAACATCTAATTAACTTTTAAAAAAAAAAAAATTTAAAAAAACTTATGTAACCCTTTTCACTTTCAAAATGTTCTAAGAAATTTTATAAATATTTTTAAGTGTATAATAATTTGAGTATAATTGCAATATAATTAATTAACTTACTTTTACGTCCCATTTTGAACTTATTTAATGGTCTTCGTTTATTTTAGAATATGGCATAGTATCTATAGTAATTTATTTATTTTGAAAGTTTTTTTAAACATCTTAAATATTACACACTTCATAAAATATAAACAACTTTAAAAATTAAAATTTTTTCAATGTTAAAGTGTTAAATAAGAAAACTTTTAAACTATTTTAGAGTCAAGTCAAAATGAAGAAACTAAAAATGAATCAGAATCAAAAAACTTTTTCATTTTAAATTTTATGCGCGAAAGTTTTTTTGAGATGCTAATTTTTGAATTATGTTATTTTACATAATTTTAATTAATTTTTTTTTTTTTGAAATTATTAAACTTTCAATAAATTTAAAAAATTTTGA
The DNA here is from genome assembly GCA_963082915.1 of Dolichopus griseipennis. NCBI lineage: Eukaryota > Metazoa > Arthropoda > Insecta > Diptera > Dolichopodidae > Dolichopus > Dolichopus griseipennis. The sequence continues at coordinate 7,562,883 of OY720442.1, forward strand.
AGGCAATGTAACTCTACTTGATATTATGGTTGGTTTTTATAAGCAGGTCAAGGATGGAAACTCTGAGCAAGCATAGATTGTAAACATAGGTGTAAGAGTATAGCTTAGGTGCAAATTTTGGACAGACTGAATTTTATAATAATTTTTAAAAAAGTTATATCTGAATAGTAGATACTGTTTTTGAGCTAAGTGATTTGAGCTAGGTTACATTAATTGAAGAGGAGATCCTTTATACGTTTTTGGAAACTTTATTTCTAGTTAAACTTGAGTTATAATTTTAAAAGTAATTAGAGTTTTCTGTATTAAAATATAAACTTTACATTTATTGAACTATTGGTGGAGTCGCTAACACGTCGACGTCTAAAGTGAAAGGCCTTGGGTTCTAATCTTTTCAGATCATATCCAATGACTAATGCTCCTTAAATAAATGGAAAAGGAATAACAATAAATACAAACTTTAATTCTTATACTAATAGTTTGTTACTAATATATATAATAGTAATTAAATATAATTGTTTTCATTACAGTTCCTACATCTTCTTCAGATATTATCCTTTTATTTTCCTTTTATTTATTTGCCACAGGAAACTCCTTTTTATTTAGTGGTTTTTGATAAATAATTAGCTTTCTTTTGTGTATCAGATTTGTATTGAATTAATGTGGCGTATATTCAAATATTTGTTTTATCCTGTAAATTAAATAAAAACAAGGTACAAAAGAAGAATTAATTAATACTAATTAAAATTTCCACGTGTAAAATATCATAAAAAAAATTAAATCCGCACAATATTCGATTAAATATGGAGTCCTTCGAATAAAAAATTTTAAATAAACAAATGTTCTTTATTATTAGTAAATATTTAATTAATTTCAGGTGGAGGGAGGAACTTGTACTTCATTCATCTTCAAATGTTCAATAAAATGAGTTGAAACAATTTACTGTGACTCTTTTAAACTCTTTACAAAAGTTTCAATTTTTAAACAACGAATATTGCATACTTTTAGGTAAATTAAAAATTTTCGTAGCAAATTAGGTACAGAAGTTGTTTTTCTTGATCTAATTTGAATACTTTAAAATGTTAATGGAATTTTTCTTAAGGCATTTTCAAATCTTACAAATTTTTCTAATTAATAATCTAAAAATATTATTTTCACATCCCAGCCAAAAAAAAAATCCGAAAAAAAAATCAAACAAACAAAAAACAGGACAGACCATATACAGATTTATAATAAAATCATCAATATGGTTTCTTAATTAATTGACTTTTTCATTGTTTATGGAAAAATTTTTATTGGTTTGTATTTGTAAAATATTTAATTAAATTTCAATTCATTGCCAAAAAGAATCAAAAAATTCTATAATTATTTTGAGGTTAAACGATAATAGGACAATGCCAAAAGGTTAATGATCTTTTAAATATTTCTGAATATTTTTTGATAATTTGTATGAAGAAACGTGATGCAAACGTATTTTTTACCCCACTTTATTGCAGTTTATTTTCCTTAAAGAAACAAGGATTTTTGACCATCACCCCATCACTTACACCCGATGACCACATAAATTTTTTTTTTAATTTAATTCATTCTATTAAGAAAAATCTATAAATAATTTAAAGTTTTAAAATATTTGCAATTAATCATATTTTTGAATCCAACTACTTTAAAAACTGATTCAATACTTTCTTGGACATTCTAGATGATTACTTAAATTCTATTTAACTTTGATTAACTCCACGAACTTCCTATGATGATTTCTAACTTAGGCTTATTTTTACTAGTTTTCTTTATTATTTTGATTAATTAAACAATTAGCATTTGTTTTAACTAATATTTTTATATTAATTTATTTTTACCCCTAAAATTATGCAATTTTATACATTTACATTAATTTTTGAAAATTCTTAAAATTCAACTAATATTTTAAGTTTCATGGATTCTTTTAATAAAAAATTCTTAAAAAAACTTAAAGCAATTACCTTATATTTATATAATTAAGTTAAAAGACTCATTTTCATTTAATAAAAAGCAATACAGTTTCAATTTATATTGACTAAAATGACTGTACTTTTTTCATAATAAAAAAAAAATACTTTTCTAAAGTGCAATTAAAATTCTTTTTAATAATTTCTATTTGCTTTTAATTTCAATTAAAATTTTCAAAAGTCATTTTATATATTTTACTAGGTACTTGAAAAATTTTGATATTTAAATTGAAGCAGCCCTCTTGATTATTAAAACAAAATAAATTAACAAGTTTAAAAGGAAAAAAAAAATGAAAAGCAAAATTTTGGAAAAGCCTTTTAATTAAAAAAAAAAAATTAAATGAATGTCCAGAACAAAATTCCAATAAAAAAATCAATAAATTTCAAGGACATTAGAGTTCAATGAATAAATAAATAATATAATTAAATAGAAATTGAATCATTACAATTTGCAAAATAGTTAATTTATATCTGGAAAATTAATTATTGAAAATTAATTTTCAATATTAATATAAACGAAGTTGAAATTTTCATAATAACGGTTTATTTTTCCATATCTTAAGGACGAATTCTGCGGTAAATGAAATGTATTCTTTCTTTTTCATATTAATTTAGTAATAGTGCAAATGGTCCCCTTTACGACTGGTATAATAATTTTTTTAAAGGGTTCTAATCACTATCAACATAAAAGTTCAACTTTTTGAATTTTGGCATTATTCGAGATTATTTTCTTATCTCAATAAAAGTCTGAAACCTAGGCAGACAACAACTTATAATAATGAGAAAACTTGGTTTTTATTTTGGCATTTATGTTAAATGCATTTAAGTAAAATTTCTATAAAACATTTTCTTTCATTGAAAAACCTTAAAAGAATCTACAGATAATTTCTAAAGCACCCTGTTTAATTTTTATGTATTTTTAAGTAATTTTTTTTACAAATTATTTTATTTTATTTGAAATTAAATTTAAATTAATATTACAACTATAATGAAGGTTACAATATTACACATTCAATTCCTTTACGAATTTTAAATTAAAATGAAAAGTGGTTTTCCCCTTGATTTTAATGTCAGCAATGAAAGAGGAAAAAACTAACAAAAGGCATCTGAAATACTGTAACCCCCGGTATTGTCAATCAAAGGTTAAAAGGTTAAAAACCATGGGATGTAATATGACTTCTTTCGTGAACTTTTCTAAATCATATGAAAGAATTCCCATATTTCAGAGTTCTTGTTCGAAAAACCTCTACTTTATATGAATGAGATTGAGCTTCTAATCGTCTTTTACGGCGAAAGGGTTGAAGTTTAGCTTTAAAAATATCCAAGCCTGTTAGAAAACATTTATTCAGAATTGAATTTAGAAGAAAATATTTTAAAACTATTCCAACTAAGTTTTTATATGGAACATTTTTACAAAAACTTAAGCATTTGAGATTTTACACACCAATGCCGAAGTTCATTTACAGATTTTGTAATTTAAAAATTAGTATTCTAATAATATCATAACTAAGCCGCTATTCCATATACAATTTTTCAATTGGATATTCTCAATCTTGAATTCGATATTTTTCCCGATTTCAATCCTTTTTCTTTAAATACGAGATGATGAAAAATAACAAAATTAAATTTCAATCAAATCAATATGCTCAATATGCTCAATAAATATTCAATCATTGTTCAAATAGAAAAACAATTTTTATGTCATTGAAAATTAAAGTAATTTGATAGTTTCTTTCAAAGGTCTTCCCAATTTGAAAGAAAAACAAAATGGTAAAAAAAAATTAATATTTTTTCAAAATTTTTATAAAATACTTATAACAAAACAAGAAAATAAAAAATTATATTTAAAAGAAAATTCTGAACCAATTTACTATTATAAATCTTATTATATTTTAAGTTTTCCATTTTTTTATTTTCTCAATTTGAATATTAATTCAACTTTGAATTCAATTTATAATAACAAAATAAAATAACATAAAATAAAAATTCAAAATAAATTTATCTAAAGATTTTTTTTTTATAATTTTATTTCAAATTTAATATTTAATAAAAATTTCTGAAGAAAGGAATTGCTTGAATAATGAACGCGAAAAGTTAAATAAGAAAACAATTGTATTAAAGGAAAATTGGAAAACTCTAATGAAATGAAAATATTTATTTTACTCATTACAATTAAATTGGATCATTATATATCGTGTTTTTTCTAACTAATTATTTAAAATAAAATAATTGGTAAATAAGTTCTTATAAACTCTGTGGAGAATGCATTTTAACTGAGTTAAAAAAACAATCTAAAGAGCACCGATTTTTTTAAATAGGAGAAGAAGGAGCTATGAGAAAAGAATCTGCGAACTGAAGTCCCCGGGATGTTATTTATCATTTATAAGCATACATAAGTAAAAGTAATATACAATCCTTTTTGACTCCCCCAGGGTTTAATTTCATTTATATTAAACCCGTGGTTCACATGAAATTTCAAATTCAACTTTTTGAGAGGTAAAGCCCCGGGGTGCTATTTTGTTATTTCTGAAGCAGCCGAAGATTCATGTATAATCTGAAATAAAATTCGGGAATCTAATTACCTTTAGTTTAAATTAAAAATAATTTAAGAACTGTATCCGAAAGCAAGGAATTCCCATTTTCTAGAACATATATATATGTGCGCAAAAGCGATTTTGTATTAGGAGAGATTTTAAAATTGAATTCATAATTCTGGATAAAGGAAATATCTATCCTGTTCTGAATCCAACACAAGGATCCCTCCAGAATATCATCTATATTTGAGAATTAACAACCAGGGGCCTTATTCTATAAAATGTTGAAAGTTAAATTTAAAGAGAAATAACGCGATTTTATCTTATATTTTGCGGTCTTATTTCGCAATTAAATATGAAAAGAAAATCCTGAGTGTAATGTGTCTCATTGAATGTGAATTCAGTGAACAAAATTTCACAGGAATTTATTTCACCCCGAAAAATAATTAAAACCGTGTTAATTTTTCTTTTGCATAATTCGATTAAACCGTTCCTAATTGAGAGAAAAGTGGTAAAAGACAATATTGTCAGTCAAAGCTACTATTTCAAGTTAAAAATTTAAATCAAAGCATTTACCAGCCAACTGGAAAATTAAAGAGTAACACTTATTTCAAGCCTAGGTGAAAATTACAAATAATAATATATATAAATAAAAGAATTTTTAAAGTAAAAGAGTTCCCAAAAATAAATTTTCATTAACATCAAATGAATTTCGAAAAAAAGAAAAAACTTCTTAAAACCCGACGAAGGACCTTGAATATGAATACACAATATCCCATTTCAAAAAGAGTCTATATTAAAATTGCTTTATAAATTCGTAAACCATAGAATTAATTTATATTTATATTAAATTTCTTATTCTATTTTACATTTTATTTTTTTTTTTCAATCTAAGGTGATTATCTTTGAAAAGAATCTTTGAAATTCGTTAAAGGAATATTATAAAATAATTAAATCATCGGATTTATTACTCAATCAGTTTTTAGAATTATTTTCTAAATTTTTTTTTTTTACCAACTCCTATTTTATTTTCAAAATTAATTTTTATTTTAAATATTAAAGGTATGAATTTATTTTAAATCAATCTAACATAATCTTTTTATCGCATTATTAAAAATCGTTATATGAAATTGTTCTGGCTCCAAGGAAGTCTCTAAGTATACAAATAATACTAACCAAATTTTCTATTCTATTTTCATATATTTTTTTAATTTTCATTTCCCTAGATTTTCTTATGAAATACTTATATAATCATTACATACCCTTAGAGCAAAGTATCAACCATTTTTTTAATTTTTTTAATATAAAAGTCGGATTATTGAATCAAAGTTAATGTGAATGAGGGGCTTTTGTTAAAAAATATTTAAATTTTCTTTTGTTCTTCGTTTTTCCAATTTTTTATTCTAAATATTTCAAAGATTCTTTTTTGTCCCAAAATCAAAACCAGGAATTTTGTAATTATTCTACCTTTACACAAACATAAAACATTTTAATGTAATTAATTTTCCATTACTACTGCAAATTTTAATATAATGCAATTCTTATTAACTAAAATTATTCAGAATTGTGGCAATTTAGTTTTCTAAAACTAAGCAATATTTGAGCTTATTATTGAGCTTGACTCAAAATCCGTGGTCATCACCTTTTAGTCTGGAAAAATCATCAAAACTTCTTTACAACATGCAAATAGAACTCAAATCAAAACTTTTTTTTATAATTAAATTTATACGCGAGCGTTAATAACTAATGGATATAAACCTTGTTTACTAAGACGTGCATCCAGTATGCCCTTTACCGAGGCTTTAAAAGAATTACTACTACCTCAAATTTTATAGTATCTATACATTAATAATTAGTAACTTACAAATTGTTTGAAAAATGTAGTTAACTTTGATTAAAAATTATAAATAAAGCAAATAAACCTTAGGTTCCAGTTAACGAAGTTATAAAAAATTACTTATAAAATTAAATCTTCCTTCCTTCATTCGAAGAAAAATTCATTCGAAAGTCGTCAAAAAACTATTTTTAAATTTTCAATCTGATAATTTTTCTTACATTGCATCTTTTTGTATTTCTAAATAGAAATGAAGTTCAAATTTTGGTAAATTAATGAATTAATTAAAAAAATCCTTAAATAGCACCCATTAAATTAGAAAAATAAATATGTACAATATTTAACCCTTTTTTTGACTCTTTAATTGTAAACTAAAACTTTGTGTTAAATGTTATTTTAAGAAAAATTAATAACGGTCATTAAAACTTTTTTTTTAAATAACGTTTTAATTACTTACCATTAAACTACAATAAAATAAATGGTGTCCGAATATTTATAAATAGGTACACACAACTTTTTTTTTAAGTTGGTGCCATTATAAAAGATCTATTTATATTTTATAGTTAAATATAAAAGAAATTATAACAGACCCAGAAGAGCTAAAATCCCGAATATAAAAAAATAATGGAAAAATTTTCAATAGAAGTAAATGCTTTAATATTGAGAAGGCAGGAAGTTACAAAGTCTGAACACTAGATTTGTCTTAACGCGAATGAATTTTAAGTTTTAAATATGCATTCATTGTACTATATCCACCAAAGAACCAACCACTAATACATGAAAAACCTAAATTGTAAATCTTCATTCATTATGAGTATGACTAAAATATGGAAAATTTTAGGAACTACTACACTCTACTAGAAATAAGTTTATCTAAAAAATTTATCTTAAAATTTATAATATATCATAAAAATGTTCAGATCAATTTAGTAAACAATTAATATAAGTCTTCCTTCCGTCCTCCCGGCCTTTTTTGTATAATTGAATTCGTCCCTTAGATTTAGATTATACTTAATATTGATTTCATAAAACTAGAATCTAAAACTTTAGGAGATGATCTTTAGTTTTTATAAGTTTTTAACCAAATTTTTTATAAGTTTTGTCTTCCAAAACTTTCAACTCGTTTTTAGAGCCTTTAGAAGCATTTTAGAGCAATTCTAGCTTTAATTCGTGATCACTACTAAAATTTTATAATTTCCAGTAAAACCAAAATTTTTATAAGTTTTGTCTTTCAAAACTAGCTTTAAAACTAAATTTAATTCAATATTAGGAACTTATTTTCTCCAACAGGTTCAGCACTCATTATTTTCATCATTTATATTCTTGGATATAGTTTTAAGATACCTTTGCATATATATTTGAAATTCTCATTAGCAATTCAATATCTTTCTAAAATGGTATTTTCTTTAATTCTGTTTTTGGATAAAAAAACTTATTAAATAAAAAATTTCTTGACATCACAACTAAAGCTATATGCTTATTTATATTCCTCAAATGGTTCCAATGGAGACTATTATAATATTAGATATAATATTAAATTAGAACCTAAGGTAATCAACATACAATAATAATTAAAAATAAAAAAAAAAAAACACAAAAATTTATTAAGAAACTGTTTCCTTAACTACATAGAAAAATGTATTCTTTTTTACACCTTCTTCCGAGTTCCGATAGATGTTAGAAGTTTTTTAATAAGATATTTTAAAAATCATATTGAACTATCAGAGTCAACAATGCAATTCCCGGAAACCAATATTTGAGCAAATTCTATATACCTCCAAAGGGGATTATTAAGCAGCGTTTTAGTCTTCACATTAATACAATTGAACAATACAGCTAAATGTTCTTTACTTTGCCTTTGATTTTCACAGTGAGCTAAAATACAGTACTTTCGAACATAATTTGGTTCCAGAAGACTACAAATTTTCCGCAACTAAATTTTCTACGTAGGTACATTCTCTAATCAATGATTTATACTGAATGGAAATCTTTACAATTTGACTACACTTATCTCTGCCCCAATTTTTATACCCGTATGACTATATAGTCATTATACCCGTATGACTATATAGTCAAAGGGTATAATAAATTTGCCATTACGTTTGTGACGCATAGAAGGAGGGGGGGTAGATATAGACTCAAGTGTATGGATCGGATCAGAATCGAAAAATAAATCGATTTAGCTATGCATGTCCGTCCGTCCGTCCGTCCGTCTGTCCGTCCGTCCGTCCGTCCGTCCGCACGATAACTCAAAAACTAAAGGAGCTAGAATCTTGAAATTTTCGCAAATTCGTTTTTTTGCAATAGCCGTCATCGCTATTTAAATCCAGCCATTTTGGTCCATGGGTTCGGGTAGCTGCCATACAACTTCTTTTTTTATATGAGCATTACTCTGTACCTATTATAGTTGCTTGTCTGAAATTTTGCCAAAAGCAGTTTAGTTTTATGGCCAAAGTTTCTGCAAAATTTGGTTGGTCTAGTGGAGTGGGTTCGAGTAGCTGCCATACAACTTCTTATTTTATAAGAGCATTACTCTCCACCTAATAAAGCTGGGTGTCTGAAATTTTGCCAAAAATGGTTTAGTGTAATGGCCAAAGTTTTAGCAAAATTTGGTTGGTCTGCTGAAGAGGGTTCGAGTAGCTGCCATACAACTCCTTCTTTTATATGAGCATTACTCTCCACCTAATGAAGCTGGGTGTCTGAATTTTTGCCAAAAATTGTTTAGTGTAATGGCCAAAGTTTCTGCAAAATTTGGTTGGTCTACTGCAAAGGGTTCGAGTAGCTGCCATACAACTCTTTATTTTATATGAGTATTCCACTACACTTAATAAAGCCAAAAGTAATTAACCGGATGATATAATGTATATGTTACGGTCATACGGGTATACCAGAGTTGACACAGTCTACTCTTCTACACTCTTCCTCGTTATCCCTAAATTATTATTCTAAAAAAAAAAAAATATTGAATTACACAAGACGATTCATTAAACTCTTTAAGTAATTATTGTCGTAATTAAGAAAAAGTTTAACAAGCAATTTTCAAATAATTTTCCTCTTCCTTTTTTTCTACTTTTTTGTTTTTTATTAGTTTTCCAACTTCTAAGCATCATTCTTAGTTTTCTATAAAAGGTAACGAACAACAACAAAAACATTTTTGCAAAAATTTCATAAAAATTAAAAATAAAAATCCAAAAAAATCAAAAAATATAACAAATGCTTTTAGAAAAACTTGAAAATCATTAAGAGTTAATCGTTATTTTTCCCCAAGATGTGTTAATGTATAAACTTTTTACAGTGTCTTGCAAAATTTTTTCAATTTCTTGTTCTTCGATAATAAATTTTTAGATTAGATATTAAAAAATAAGTTTGGAATCCCAATCATGTTTAATTCAAAGCCGGGAAAGGCATATACAATATAAAATCAGGCCTTGATTTGTATGTATTAATTTTTATTGGATAGAAAAAAGTGAAAACTTGTATTAAATTAAAAATTTAAAGACGTCAACTTAGTGTGGTGTAACATTGATACTTGAAAGTGTTGCCATACTTGAGAGAGTTTGACAATATTAAAGTGTTTGGAACCATATAAAAATATTTTGACAACTTTTTCATTAAGTTCTACTAATATTATTATATACTGTTTTAGTTTTTCAAAAGTTTTCAAAAACTTTTACTTTGAAATACTATCTAAAAGATTACTCTAAAAGTATGGAACAAAATAAAAAAGTTAATCTAGATAGAGAAAATGATCAAATGGTATCATATGTTTTCCAGAAAATAAAACAAAAAAAAAAAAGGAAGAAGAGAAAAATAAAAAAAAAACTGTTCATTTAAATGTAGTGATTCGAAAGAAAAATTGGAGTAAAAAATTACAATGGAATCGTAAATGCATATTTTGTGATACAAGTGTCTTTTAAAATTGAAGGCAGAATACTTATTGGCAGCTATAAATAAAAGTTATACCTTAAGAATATCAGGCAATGGTCGGGTTTTCAAACATTGGATGAACTTAGGCATACAGTATACTTTAAAAATATTATGACAGACATTCAGTATTGAAAAAGCAGTAAAAGAATTTGAGCTACATTAGTGCAGAGTAATGAAAAATTATATTTACAATTTAAATTTTATAATAACTCAAAATTTAGTAATTTGCAAAATTTTCGAATTTTTCTAAATTCATTTCTTAAAATTTATAATTTTAAATTTGATTTACAACTGGACCGTCTCAGTATAATTTACAATTTTAAAAACACTTGTAAAATAATTAAACTTTTTACTAATCTAATAAGCACAAGTTTTTTTTGGAAATTTACAAGTTTACAATAATTGACAATAGAATATTTACACGTGCGTTAAATTATAATTTGTAAAATTTTTAATACCGTAAAATACCTTGGTTCAATTTCACCAAATTTACAATTCTACAACACTTACAATTATAAATTGTTTTTGTAAAATACATGTCAGCTTTAATAAAATTCTAAAGTTAAAATAAAGTTATAATTTTCTGAAAATTGAAGGATTGCAAATTTCGTGAAATAGGTCCCGGTAATTTTCAAATAAATATTAATTTAAATTTAACTTTTACTTAAGTGACAGATGGCTGTTTTAAAAGTAATGACAGTTGTTTTCAAAGTTTTTCCAAAATTAAAAAGAAAAATTATAGCAGTCTATAAAGATTGATTGCTGTGTCATCTTTATCTTTTCTCTCTTTCTCTTCTTACTGATCTGTTTTTTCCTTATTTAAAGATAAACAATTGAATCAATAAAAAATAAATTTATATATGTATATATGTATAATAGTTCAAATCACTTTAACTAGATGGCATTAAATAATATAAACAATAATAATATTGTAACAAAAAAAAAATAAAAAATTGGAAGAACGAAATAATGAATTGTAATTAAATATTTAATGGAATATCCAAGGTTTTTTTTATGTAATTTGATTTTCTTTTTTTTGGATATTATATGGAATTATATTTGGTGATAATATTTATATATATATATATATATATATATATATATATATATATATATTTTTTTTTTTTTTTTTTTTGTCCTTATAAAATTCCTTATAAAAAAATATATATATATATATATATATAAATATATGTATAAAATATAAATCAATTTTTATTATATAAAAGATAATGTAATAATATTAATGTTATCATTATTATATAAAATGTTCATTATATTAAACATATTGTATTAATTGAAAATAATTACAAGAAAAGTGATTCATTTAATGAGATTTTTCTTAGATATCACACAATTTATATTAATATTCAAGTATTTCAATTAGAAATTTAATTTGTCAAGATTATATTACATTATATATTAAAAAAAAAAATATTTTAGAAGATAAATTAAAAAATAAAGAGATAATATTTAATTAATTAATCCGTTATTACAATACAAGATGAAGGATAAAAAGTTCTTGTCTTATAATATTTTTCGGACAAAACAGATGAAGTTTGATACTCACTGGCCTCTAGTTAGTGAGCTTTGCAAATTTTTTACAAGTTTTGATCAGTTTTTAATTAAAATGTTTTTTTAAATTGTAATTTTGACAGTTGGCCACACTTGTTTTCCTGTCAAATTATTCATTTGAAAACAAATTTTACTGTGAACTACTTCTAGTTCTCGGAGATCTCAGCCTAAATTGAAAAGATCAATTTTTCAATATTTTAAAATATTAGGTATCAAGGGTGTTTAAAAACTTTTTTATTTTGTCTGGAATTAAATATTTTTGTTTTAATATTTCAATTTATATTTAATTAAATTGTTTTTTTTTTTTTGATTATTTTACAGAGTGATGTCTTTGATGAAATCGATTTATCCGATGTATGTTTTGCCGAGTGTAGTACAAAAAACGTAAATCATAGTTTTCAGGTAAGTCTTTCAATAAATTTTATTTAAATTAATTATAACGTTAACATTAAATTTTATCAAAAAAATTATATAATTCCCAATAATTTGATCCTAAAAATTCAGTTTAGCCTTCAAATGGCAAATGAAAACAAAGTTCTTTTACGTTTAGATTATAAAATATTATATCATTCACTTACCTCATTAACCTAGGAACTGAAACAGCATCTTTATTCCTTTTATAGTTTAAAATTAAGCTTTCGGGGCTAATACCATATATTGCTTAACTCATCAGTTAAACCCAGGCTAGATATCAAGTATTTGAGTCCTCAGTCGTGTAAAGAATTTCTAGAGATTACTTATATACATATTGTTGCATCAATAAATTGATATACAGAGTGGCCGTAAACCAAAGGTCAAGAAAAGCGGATATGATAAAGAAGTTCATAGTGAACAAAAACTGCATATGGACGGGTGGGGGAAGGGTCTATTTAAAACGGTTTCCGAGATAACCGCCTTCAAAGTAATTTCGCAAACTTTTAAAAAAAACAACAAATATTTCACCTCTGTACAGAATAGAAGATTCGTTAAAGTTATAAGCGCTCAGGCGTTCATTATAAACTATATCAAGAACGATAAGTGATGTGAAAAAAATGTGGGAACTTAAATTAAAGCTGTGGAATAGGTGTCTTTAAAAATGAAATGAAATTGGTACAATAATTAGAGTTTTTTATGCAAAAATAACAGTTATTTAACAAAACCCATGCAAAATATTAAAATTTTTGGGATTATGTTCTTTTGGATCTGCATAATTGTTTTTCGAATCAGTATTAGATAGTGTGTATCAACATATTTGAATATCTGTGAATTATAAAATAAATCAAAATCTTCGGTTGACATTTTGCTATTAGCTTATTAATAACTATTTTAAATTATTGCCATTTAAATTTATATTAAAATTATTCCATTAATGTAAAGTCAATGACAGATTGTATCAGGACCTAGTTGAAAACTTCATAAAGTTCAAAAACCAAGTTTTTAAAATTAAAAGTACATTAAACTTTTTTAGCACCATATTTAGCACTATATTTAGCATAATTTTTAGCATAATTTTTTAACAGACCTTGAACTGTAAAGAGTTTATTTATTTAATGAATGTATGATTTAATTTTCTAAATATTTTCGTTTTATTTTTTTTTTTGAATTTTTTAAAATCAAATAAAAATCAAAAAAGAGGAAAATTATTTGCTTTTGAATTTTTCAATTTTTCTTCAATACGAAATTGTTTCTAATAAAATAAAAATTTAAAAATTTTCTTTTGATAATTTTCATAAGATTAAATATATATATATATTTTTTTTTTTATATAATTTAAATATTATTTTAATTTAGATTTTCTTATTTATTTTTATAAGAAATTCAAAATATTAAAACAGATTTTGACATAAGTTCCCATTTTTCTTTACTTTGATACTAAGCAAAGCGTAATAATGCGTTTAGAGAAAAAAACTGAAGGTGATGAAATTGATGGAAATATAACAAAAACTTAAAATAATATACAAATGTATGCGTATATTACTTTATAAATACATTAAATATATATTTTTATAAACTTGAACAACCTTAAGATTGATCAAAGATTTTTATTTCAATACTTATAAGTTTATACATCATCGCGTAACAAATGTGTAAATTGATTTTTTGTAAATTAAATTTAGAAAAATTGTGAAAAATATTGGGATTGAAAAAATTTAAAGAAAAATAAATACAAAATCCGAGATTAATACTATTTATCTCTTAAAAGGAATTAATAAAAGTGAGTTTTGATTGAAGTCAAAAAACACTTTTATTTTCTTTTTTTAGAACATTACAAAATCAGGATATTCCTTTTTTCCCACAATTTTTAAATATATATTATCATATAGATTGGATTATTGAGAGATCTTTGAGTTAGATTCAAATCAAAGATAGATAATCCCTTTTTTCATAATCCAACTCTAAAATACCTTTTAATTCAGAATTTCATCTTCGCATGTATAAATTTTCCAGAGAAAACGAATATCCAGAGTAATAATATAATTCTAAAATTCCTCATAATTAAAAACTCTTCATATACTTTAAAATAATAAAATAAATATTCTTGGAAAAGGGATAATCCTGACTTTGAATCCAACTGTGAAACCCCTCTAATGGTTTTCTCATACAGACTATATTTCAGCAGAAAATTATTTAAAATAATTTCTAATATAATTCTAAAATTCCTCATAATTAAAAACTCTTCATATACTTTAAAATAATAAAATAAATATTCTTGGAAAAGGGATAATCCTGACTTTGAATCCAACTGTGAAACCCCTCTAATGGTTTTCTCATACAGACTATATTTCAGCACAAAATTATTTAAAATAATGGAGGCTATCGGCCCCAAACTCTTGCTAATGCAATTATAAAAGTTCTGATTTTCTATGCAACTCTAAAGCTTTTCCTAATTTTTTGAAATTTAATTTTAAGCTTTTGTTAGGTTGGTAATTATTCCATCAAGGTTATCTGTGGTCTTAAGGCTTATTACGGATGGGACATAATAGCAAATCTAAATTATGGAGCTATAATCCGCTTTATATGAGTTTGAACTTAATATTAAAAGTATTGTGGTCATATAATTCTAAAATTTATGGATTTATGACCCATTATAAGTGTCTTTTAAGGCCATATTTTTATTATAGTGTTATGACCCACTATATAGTGGGGAAACGCTCCGTTATAGGTTTGTGACCTAAGGGTTTATGACATATTATCTGAGAATTTTTTATTTTTAAATAACTTTGAAACTTTGTATTTTAGTCCGAAAACTTTTGAAAATCATAAGAATAGCTTAAGTTTTTTTGCATTCTAGTTTGGCTGTTACAAAAATTTATTAAATTTATCAACGTTTATATAAAAATATGATTACATAAAAATATCAAAAAAAACACAGAAAACGATTACCTTATACAAACTATTACAATCTACATATTTTGATTACTTTTTAATTCTCAATTTATAATACAATAAATTTTCCCACGTGTTATATTTTTACCAACTATAAATTTCCACACACCATATATTTAAGCAGGTGTCATACTATATTTTCTCGTATTATTTAAAATATTCTATGTTAACAACTTGATACCATTAACAACGAATACAATCAAATGAAGATAAGAATACCAGAAAAAAAAAAATACCATGTGCCAAAAGAAATTCCTATAGAATATCACCTCTCATAATTTATTTTATACTTCCTTTACCATATTTTTTACCAAAATCAGTCATTCATTCCCATACATCTTAACTTAAAGTATCTAGCACATGAAATTTAATTTTATAAAAAAATGTTAACAACCAAAAAAAGAAGTATTTTCAAGTCTTTCCGTTACCTAATACCAAATAGTATAGTTGGGTTCTAGAAATAAGAAACGATTTTACTTCTAATTCGATACTCATACCATCTCTTGTTTCCACAATTTAAGAATTTTCAAAAAAAAAATAATTTTTTTTTAATTTTTTCAATGTCGTACACAAGTACGGTGTTTATCAGCCCTAAAGTAAGGTAAGAAACCAACTAAACGCTAAAACAGCGGAAAACCCACCTTTTTATTTTGTATCTGTAGATACTTTTCTATATATAATACATACATATATTAAAATTTTCTTAAAAAATAAGTAAATCCTTAAAAAGTGAACAAAAAAAAAAAATAAAAAAGAAAAGGCAAAAATTACTTTTACATCCTGTTTGTAAGCCCATATTTTCTGACCCACTGAATACATCCTATTAAAAACGGTTATGAATAAAACATTTTCTATTCAAATACAGCATTTTCTTTTGAATTTATTTTTTTTAATCTTATGGGGTTGATGAAGATGAAGGTTAAAAACTTTTCTTACAGTTTAGAAAAAAAAATCAAAAAAAATTAAGTAAAAGTTTTTTTTCTTTTAATAAAAAGTTAACAAAATGTTGTTGTGTTGTATGTAAAATTTTGTGTAGTCATTGTAAGCTTTAAGGAGCATTCAATTAGAAAATTAGTCAAATAAGAGAAAAAAGGACAGACAAATTAAAAATTTTTCACTTAAGATCTAATTTAAAAAAAAAAAACTCATAGATAAAAAAATTCTAAAGATATTCAAGATATTCTAAGAAAATTCATCAGTATTAAAGCTTATCTTTTGTAAGACACTATGGTTTACGTATGAATAAATTCGAAATGTGAGAATGAGCGCATGAGAAATTCTAAATTAAAGAAATAAAGCAGAACAAATATTTAAAATTAAAACAGCTAAGTAAGCTAACAGTAATTATTACTACCCATGCGAACTATATGATATT
The DNA here is from genome assembly GCA_963082915.1 of Dolichopus griseipennis. NCBI lineage: Eukaryota > Metazoa > Arthropoda > Insecta > Diptera > Dolichopodidae > Dolichopus > Dolichopus griseipennis. Next base: position 7,579,473 of record OY720442.1, read on the forward strand.
GTAGTACTATGCAAGATTTTTGGTTATTTTGGATGAAGGATTATGTATAACAGAAGATATGGGTAGTTAAACCAAGCAGTTATATTAAATGCTTAAAAATGGTTTATTTCAAAATAAGTTTTAACAGTTGTGTACCTATTTGTACACAACTCAAGTTGTAAGAGTTTTGATTTGGAATTTTATTATATTCCATACCCTTGATTAGATAGTAATATAGAATTTGGCGTGTATTTGAATTTTTTTTATACCTTAGAATAATAGTCGTTTTTTTCCACTTTGTTTATGAAAATGATTTTCAGAATTTTTACATTTTGGTAAGCCCTGATTTTTCTATAAACCTTATTTTTAATAATGTATTTTTTTAAAGAATTTTAAGAATATCCTCCAACATACAAATTAGAATCGAGATTGCAATTGGTTTCAGATAAATAGTCTGACGAATCAAAAATGTTTTCAAATATATCTAGATCTACTACCAGTTCGAAAGTATTTTCATCAATATCGGTTTATAAATTATTCATTTCGATAACATATTTTTTATAAACTTGAAAAATTTATGTTTTTTCACTTGTTCTTTCATTTTGCGTATACGACTGAACCCCGCTAATGACCTTTAAAAACTAAATCAATTTTCTAGATAACCAGTCTAAAATTTCTCTAAAAAAACAACAAAATCCGCAGTTCCGTTAGTTACTCTCTCTGTTATATTTCTGGTGTATATATGGTTTCAAATGCGCTCCTTTTATTGTAAAGTTTGTCTTTCATCCCTTGAAAAGAGAGAATTTAAAGAATTTTGCTTAAATTAAATATGGAACCATTATAATAATCTGATATAAATAATAGAAAATATTTATTTTATACAGTTAATAGGTTTAATTTATTTGTACATAATGGTTTTTAAAATAATTAATCTTAATAGCTTTAAAATACAATTTATAATTTTTTTTAATAATTTTTTTAACTGTGAATCAAAACTTTAAATTAAAAAAACACCGGACAGACAAAAGACTAATTTATATTGAACTCTACTTTTTAAATATTACAATAATTCCGAGAACATCCAAAGTCCGAAACACCTTTTTAATAAAGACATTTTTTTTTTGTTTTTATCTCCTTTTATTTTTCAAGAGAAAAACATTTTATTCTTTAATAACTTTAAATTTTGCTTCTGCTCTTTTTCTCTCATAGTCATAGTCTTTCTCTCACTATCACTATAGGTATATATTTAAGTTGAGTTGTAATCGAGCTTAAAACAAAAAACCATTAAAACAAAACAAAAAAAAAATAAATGACTTCCAAAAATATGTTTTTGTCTTCTCTTTTTTTTTTATTTGTTTTTTTTTTTTAATTTTTTTTTACAGAGGTTTTAACAGCTTTTAATTTTTTTGGGGGTGGTAATTGAACAAAAGGTTGAAATATTTAATTTCGCTGTGTTTGTATTATTTGATTTTTTTTTTTTTTAATTTTTCGCCGTCATCATTATTGTTTTTCGAAATTTTTTATTTTTAACATTTTATTTATTTTTTTTTATAAGAGAAAACTTTTCAAAAATAAAAATTAAAAAATCTGATAAAAAAGAAAATTAATGGTTTGATCAAATTAATTCATGGAGAATTTTATTTTTTTTTGAAGCTATGATGGATTAATTTCTTAAATTAAATATGCGAATATTTTTCTATTATTTTCGTAATAAGTTTTAGAACACCTTCTGTAGTATTAAATACTTATGCCAATTTTTTGTTAATAATATAATTTTCCAATATTATGAAAAGCACCATTTTCCAATTTTTAATTCTTCAATAGGAAACACTAGGTATGAATCAAATGACGTCACTGCGTTATTATTAATAGAAATGGGGAAATTTAAATGATATTCATTGAAAGGATATAGGTATTAAGTCTTTAACAATTTTTCGAAAAATATTTTTCTAGTAAAAATGAATGTTTGAAAAAATTATAATAAGATTAAAAATTCAAAATATTATATTGTTATTAATTGATTAAGTTGATTGATTAACATAATTTTTAATCTTAAAATATTATAACTCTGTATTTAATCTAATATTCACTTGTAGATTTTGAATTTAAATGAAACTATTCCTATCATAAGAATATAGAAAAATAATTAATTTAAATTTTCTTGATACATTTTAAAATAAAATTATTTTAGTTTTTTCATATTGCATACCTTCCAGGCTTATGAAAATATAAAGGAATTTATATTTCTAAAATAAATTTTAAATATAAAATTTTAATAGAAATAGAAAAAACTTGACTACAAAGTTATATTAAATGGCATATTTTTTAATTTTTTTTAACTCTTCCAGGAATTGAATTAATCTATGAATAAATTTATATGTATGTGTAAGTATATGTACATTCTATTTTAATTCAAGAGAAAAAATATTTAGCAAAATCTTTTGAATTGAAATAAGCTCTACTAACTGAATTAATCATTTTTTTCATATCATAGAAATTTGGTATAAATTTCAAATAAAAAATAATTGAATTAAAAAATATATGAATTCCAACACATCCTTTATATTTTTAAAAAGGATTTTTTGTATTTGGGATTCTTCTTTCGTTTTTAATTAGTTTCATCTTTAAAAACTGAAAATAGGTCATGAAAAAAAATGCTCATTTTTATATCAAATTATAAGTTTTCATTTGAAATTTGGTATAATATATCTTAAAATATTTAATTTATATTCAATACGAGAGATGTATAGATACCATAGTTTTTTGTTAAGGAGTTCATAAAATGTTGATCTGTAAAGTATCTAAAATCTTGAGTTCCGCTTAATGTCTTACAAAATATTTATTACATATTACAGAATATTTTAGTCATATTTTCCTTCAACTACTTTCAGGCACCCGTCTAGTAGCGCACACAATATTTGCGGGGAAATATTAATTCACGAACTCTTAGTGAATAATGATAAGTGAAATGATGTTTAAGGAAAAGTTGATTAATTTAAAAACATTCTAGGTTTTTAACGTTTCAGATCACTCTACAAACTACAGTAAATTTGAACCAAGTTCGCTTATGTTAAAAGAAATTAACTTAAACTCTTAGCTCTTTAATACTACCGTTAATAAATTAATATTGAAAGCCAGATTTTGAGCATGAGTAGTTCTTTTAAACTGCATGACTGATCTAGCATTTGCAATTTAACTTGTATGTTTGGAATACTTGACTCAGTGGTATTTGGAAAATGGAAGCTAAAATTTTGCATTACTTTTCTAATTGTTACTCTAATTAATAAATAGAGTGTAAATTTGTACTCAATTATTAGAATTATACTTTAAAGGATTTTAAGTTAAGTTAATCTTTATTCAAAGCCACTTTAGAATTTCACTCCTTTTATCAAAAAAATAATCCAAAAAGATTAGAAACTATAAAACATAAATCGATGTACCTTTTAAATAATAAAAACAAAATACAATTTAAATAATTATAAAATTTTATGAAGAGAATCTTTTAGGAATCAATTATTGAATCAATTTTCCTGGAAAGATCAAAAGGGTATTTTATTATATTTCAAATATACAAAAGGGTATATTTGAATAAATACCCTTTACACCCTATACATAAACGACTTATTATGGTTATGTAAAAGTACATTATGTAAAATTAATAAAAATTTATATAGAAAATTTATAATGTACTTTTTCCTTTGAAATAAAGAACCTTAAATATTAGGATCATATAGCATAAAATTTGTTCAACTCATTTCTTTTATTTTAAAAGAGAACTGCAGTTTCAATAAAATATATTTCATTCTTAACATCACTCATTTTTAAAATCTACGATTTGTCTTTGTCAAAATACAAATGTTTGGTAATTTATTTTCAGTTTTCACCATTATTCTAAAAAAAACTGGAATTTAGAGTATGGAAACTTATAATTTTTTCAAAGGTTATGCATTACATCAAACACTTTTATCATAAAAGACTTTGTTCAAGATGTAAGACTTTGATCAATCGAATATCTCGGATTTATTTTAAATTACCAATGAATAATTCTTTAAAATTTCGTAAAAAAAAATATTCAATTTATCAAAAGACTTTCTTAAATTTAATTGAATTTGAATACAAACAAGATTTAATATTCTAGATAATAATTTCATCATTCTAGGCCGAAATTTAGACTCTTTTACTGATTACTAGAAGAAATTTGTAATTAGTCAAGTGTTTTAGGTTTAAAAAGAAATAATTAGACTTTAAGATGAGCTTATTTATGTATAAAAATTATCACCTTAATATTACCTAATCTTTATTATTTACAAATTAAAAACTAAACTTTAAAATTAAAAATTATATCTTTAAAAAATATTTTTCAACAATTAAATTATAATTTAACTTGTATATAATAATTGTTTTGGGTCTTCTTCCTTAAATTGAAAGAGAAATTTATCATCCATTACTTCAACCTATTCTTATTTTTGTTTTATTTCCGGAATACCTAATTTATAATGGTATTACAATGGACCCCCATATATATATATATATTTATATATACAGTACATATATAATAAATAATAAACGAACATAAATTTTTAAAAAAAATAAAAAAAAATTACATGTAATTTCAAAGATACGAAAAAATTTATTATTTTTGTACGTGTAGATACCATATCCATGTAATTCTATAGATACATTATATAGATACTGTTATAAACTATAAATATATACTCGTAGATACTGTTATAGATATAAGTATATCACATTAAAAAAAAAATAAACTCAAATGGAAACAAAAATTTTCGCTCCAGGATAATGTTTCATTAAAAGATCATTTCATTTTCAGATAATATTATACAATAAATGTATATATACAGTGTATATATATATATATATATATATATATATATATATATATTTTGTCTTTTTTCTTTTGAAATTATCACACTATTAACCGAAAAAAATTTATATTTTTTACAAAAATATTAAATGTGAAACAAAATTTAAAGTAAAAAAAAAACCAGCATGAAAAACTCTATGAAACTAATGAGTGCCACAACAAATCAAATTTAATTGAGCTAAATATAACAGTTTGAAAATTGGTATTAATATATATTATGCTAGTTTAAATTTTTTTTAAAGAAGTCCCAAAAATATGGTAAAATATTCTAGAAATGAATTTTAGAAAGAAATATTTAATGGAAAACTGGGTCAAATAAGCCCAGTCCGAATATGTAATATTCTATAAGTCCTAATTTATATAATTCAATGGATCGCCTTAATGTGACTATGCACAATATAATCTATATTAAAAATTAATAGTAGGACGGTGGACGATTAGAATGGCACTAATACTGAAAGAGTTTTTTGGGTCAATATTCCGAAGTGATGTCCAATACAATCCTCACTAAATTTCATTAAATGACTTTGACATAATCCATGTAAGCATAGTGAGACACTGATTTTTTTTATCAGTATTTTTAATTAGGCACATTCATTTTATTTTTATTCCTTTCTAACTTAATAAGTGTCCAAAATAACTTTGACCTAATATTCTTAGTGTGATGGATTTCATTTCAAAATGAAACCATAAAAATTTCATTTCAAAGAAAATAAATTATACAAATTATATTAGAAATATTTGATATGTAGTTCCAAGAATATAATCCAATATCTATGATAAAACAATCTAGAGTATGACACCTCCTTATTAACTTATTCTGCAATGATATTTATAAATGATTTAAAAATGGTTTTTTTTTTTAATATCTTACTGTAAGAATGTTAATATTTTATTTTACATAGCAAAAAACTTGAATATTTTTTTGAATTTTTGTATTTTAATAATTAAATAATATTTATTAAAATTCATTTGGGACGGAAACCTTATTTAATTTATTACTTTGATTTTTCTATACTCTTTTTATCTATGCTTAATTAAATAATTTCTTGGGAAAAATAATTTAACCTTTAACTGTGAATGAATATATATAAAAAACTTTATATACTTTGAAGGTCATATAATTTAACGCTTATTTAACAGGTAACAATTTTTTCAAGATACATATAGTATAATATACAAGTATATACTCGTAATTTATGTTACTATGAATTTTATATGAATTTATTAGATAACTGATACTAAAAATAAAATATCTTTAAGATATTTATTTTTTTTTTCTCATAATTTTATTTTTAATTTATGGATACTATTAAATTTCTTTGAAGTTAAATTATGTAAGTTTTCTTTAAATTTTTTAAAGTTAATAAAAATTATGATTTAAAAAACTAAAATCCTAAAAGTATGCAATTTTTTTTTTTCTTTTAAGTGGCATTTTTGATCCAGTTGTTAATCGCATTGAAATAAATAAATTTTAATTAAAAAACAAAAAATGATTAAGAGAATATGGTGTTGTTGTACAGATTATCGAAATATGAGAAGAAAAAACTGGAAATATGATATTTAGATAATACTGACCAAAAGCTATAAACTTCGCTTTAGAGTTAATGTATAATGTTTGCTGAAATATGGTATAGATATTTTTATATTGTATAATATATTCCATATACAACTATGAAATATTGTAAATAAAATATTTAATTGATTAAATAATCTTATATTGAATTCCAAGTAAAATTTTGAATTGGGCATTAAGACTTAAGATTAACTGATAAAAGATTTCACATTACTAGGTGTCGAATATGAACTTCTCAAATAATAGATTGGCATACTCTAAAAAATAGCCACAGAGCTGTGCATCGGTTAAAATTATCAAAATGAATTGATAATCTTTGCAATATTTTGGATATTTTAGAATATGTGTTATAAAACTTTAATATAAAATTACAATAGAATTGAATTTTTAAATTCAAATTTCAGAATTAAATTCAAATATTAATTTGTACCTTCAAAAAAACAGAAATATATATTTTATTTATTTAAATTTCTTTTATATTTCTTAAAATTTATATGAAAAAAATAAATCAAAATGAAACATTTTCAATTTAATTTTATATAATTTTTATTTTGAAATTTTATAAAATTTTCATATTACGGTTATTTTTCCTTTTTTCTTTCTTCATTAAATTTTTTTTTACATAAAATTTCTTATGTACTTTGATTGTATATTTTTAGCACATTTTCATTTAGAAAAAAAAGGGACTATACAGTTTTCCTCTGTCCGTCCATCCGTTCGTTCATATGTTTATAAAACTTTTACACCGTTTAGAAAAAAAAGGAAATTTTAAGTAACGATAAGTTTTGTAAAAAAGTAAATTTCATAAAATAACCTTGTGTTACAACCCTACCCGGTACGCAGCTACAGCGCCCGGAGTACAAATATTTTCAATCCGAAAATGCTATACGAATTATATAAATAAACAACTGAGCCTTTTAAATAAACTTGTATGGAAAACCTAAAACTTATTATGGAAAATTGTTTAACTTTCAAAATGTACTTTTTTAAAAACCCTTAGTTATTACAATTGTTTGTTTTTTTGATAATTTCCATGTATGCCTAAAGCATTGTTGTTTCAACTTATTTTCATCTCTTTTTTTCATTTTTACTTTTTGTTTGTACTTTTGATTTAAAATAAAATAAAAAAAACCTGTTTTTCTGTCGAAAAAAGAAAAATCAATCAAAAGAAAAGCTGGGGGGAGGATTTTCCACTTTTTCCTACCTCAAAAATAAAACAAAAAAAAAATTAATTTTTAAATTGTAAAAATGTATAAAATTGGGAATAAAATAAAAAAGTTTATTTCGTAATTTTTTATGTTATTGTTTTAAGTCTCTTTAGTGCCCCGATGTATTTTAAGGGATCTCATTTGTTTTTTTTTTGGATCTACATCTTATTAAAAAACTTGGCCTCTTTCGAAAAAGTTTTATTCTGACTAATCCTGAATTTATTTGATAACTTATTGGAATTATATTGAAATATTAATTTAAATACACCATCCATTGGTCACTGGACAGGGAAAGTTCGATAAAAATCCTTGGAAAAATTATATTTAAAAAGTATCTTGTAGGTATTATATTGTATCTTGAGTATCATCTAACTTTCTTTAACTATTATGTCCAAATTAATTTAAACGTATGTATAAATTTGAATTACCAAATTCTTAATAAAGGAAAACAGATATCAGATTTAAACACTGTATGTACCCATAGCATTTCTTTTGAAATTTAAATAATTTTGTATAAAATTTTTTTTTTTTGAATTTTTATTTGTTTTCCTGCTTGTGATTTGTTTTTAGTTTTTTTTTTAATTTTCCTTATATCTTGCCTCTTTTTTTCAATTTTCTTTTATACCTTGAATGTTTTTACATTTAAAACTTAATTTCCATTTTTTTTCTTCCTTTGCTTTTGTTTCTTTCAATATTCTTCCCAATTATATACTCGTTTTTTTCCCGAAAAACATCCGAAAACACAAATTTAATTTAACGTTATTTTCATGAATTCAGATTACGAACAAACATATGTAAATTTTTCTTTCCATGCAACATTTTTGCGAATATTAGTTTTTTTTTTTGAGTTTTCCGAGTTTTTCATTTTTTTTTTTAACAATTTTTCCGGATCTCATACCTTGTACTTGTAATATATGTATTTTTGGAATAAAATTTTAATAATTCAAAATTGATTTTATTGTATCCCATGTATTCCAGTTTGGAAATTCAAGTTTCAAATATTTTCTTTAATGTATTACAAATACATGTTGATTCGAGACAAGTTATTCTAATTGATTTTAAACTTTGTCCTGCTTAGTGAAGCACAAATACTCTCTGGCTTTTGTTCTAGCAAATGTCTCCGGAGGCACCACAATCACAAGAATTGCCAAATAGCCTATGTTCTAAGTAAAATTTGACTGATATGTTTGTTAAATTGTAAATTATAGATATATTTTAGGAAACTGATGTATATAAGTGGGGTAAGTTGCTTAAATTAGAAACCTTTGAATTTCATTTTAGAACTGATTACACTTGTTACGTAATTTTATGTAGTTAAGAAATTCTATTCCTTTGGCTGTTTCTACTCTAAATTATAATTTCGATCATCTCTTCATTGTCTTCTTCCACAGACTTACTTAAAAGTTGAATATTTAAAATTTAAACAAAATTACTATAATAAATTTTAAAATGCCAAAAATTTATATGAAAATATGCTTTAAGGCCATTTTATTTGAAATTTATAATATAGATCCTTGTTTAAAGCATTTACAATAATTATAGTAATTTATACAATTGATTGTATTTTATAAACTGAAAAAAAATAACTAATTAATATTTCAATTTTAAATTGATTATTTTATCAATTAAACTTTCTTGTTTTCAGTTTTGTTAATTAAAAAATTAAATTTTAATTAGTAAAATATGTATAAATAAAAGATATACAAAAAAAACACCACCAACTCAGATCAATAAAATTATGTAATTGGATTTAATTATAATTATCATTCATTTACATTTTTGTAAGGAATATTGTTATAAGTTTTAAACAAATATTTTATTTTTAAGTATACACACTCCTTAATTTCCATATCATAATTTAAACTCCCGTCCTCAATATTTGTGTGACCCTGTTGGAAACCTTAATCAAATTTTTATCAAGATTTTAAAAAAACATTGGAAAAGAAAATTGAAAATAATACTACACATGTATTTAATATTCAGTTGGTAATTAATTTCATTAAAAACTATTCAAATAGGAAATTATAAGCAAGCATTAATTTCAATGAAATTTCCTCCATTATGAGCACTCCTTAAAATGTTTCTACCAGGGTTTTTTTTTTTGTAAATTATTTTAAATTTCTTGGAATTCAAACTATATTTAGTCCATCGGTTTGTCAACTTCAAACATTCATGGTGGAACTTCCTCCTAATTAGAAGAAGCCAAGCCAACATCCAACTTTTTAATAAATGTCACAACCGGAACTTGTACATTTTTACAATAATCTTAAAAACAATTTTGGAACATATTAACTATTTTCTAATTTAAAACTATTGGTTAAATGATTTCTTTCAGTTCAAATCAGATTTAATTTCAAAATTTTTATTTTCCGCCTGAAAGTATGCAATTACGTTTTTCTGCTTAATTAATCATATCTTCAATGGAAACTTATTTTCTCCCTACGTAGTGGTTGATGAATGTTTTTTTCTAAAACGATTTTAAAGTCAGATAAATTATTTCCTCATGATTTATACAAAAAAATCATATTTAAATTTGGTATGTGTTTGAAAATATATAAAAATCTAGTACAATTTTATAATATATAATATATATATCGTATCTTTTTTATCTTGGTCAGTCATTAAAATCACATTATACAATTATCAAAAAAAACCAAACACTGACAGGCTTTTAGGTTTTTTTTTTTTATATTTGTAATTCGTATTTGATGAAAGATGTCGTTTTTTTGTCCTTATTTACAATTTTTTTAACAAATATGGGTAGATTTATATAATTTAAAAGGCAAAATATTAAATCTAAAATAATCTGAAATATGTCAAATTATAGTAAAATAAAATAGAAATGAATAATTACTACTGTCATCGTTATATCATTATGTTAAATTGTGAACTTTTAACTTTTTCATTATGAAGTTTTCATGAAAATTATAAAAAGTGTAATAGAAAATGATAAGTTCATTGTCTTCAATAGGGAAATTTAGGATAGATATTAAAATGTAACAAAGTAGAATTCTAATTTGAATCCATTAAATTTAATTTTAATGGATTGAAAACCCCGAATATAAATTTTATTTATTCCAGTTTCACTAAAATAGGAGTTGACCAAAGTTCCTCAACAAAAAACTTAATGTGTTTCAGTCACCGCCGAAACATAAAAAGTGCTTGTCTGTTCTATAAATATCTTCACGGTAATAATTCTGAAGAAAATAAAAATCTAATTAGCCTAACCGAAGTACACGCTTAAAAGTTCAATCACATGTGAACTGTAGAGGTTTTTCGAACTAAAATTCTGAAACATAGAAACATTCTTATAAAATCCATCCCCAAACTGAACCGCACCTGCTCATGTGCTTCTCAATACTCATGATTTAAAAAAATACAAAAAAGTCAACTTATTTCATCTTGTTTTAGCATTCAACCCTTAATAGAAGCTTATCGCAAGGCTTATCCTATTATTCCGGCTAAGGAAGGAGGTTCTTTAGTGAGTAAAAATCTTACCCGACAGGAGGTTTAATTTAAAAAAAAAATTTAATAGAGGGTATTTCAATACTCAAATATGTCCTGGCTTGTGATTCCACAAATGAAGACTTAAAAAATATGGAACTCTAACCTAAGGAACCTAAGGAACCATGCGCCTGAAAAAAAATAAAATAAAAAAACATTCTTAAATCGTTATGAAAAATTATATAATCTCTAATAAATTATAATTTAAGCATTTGCAATATTTCATATATACATATTCATACAAATTTTCATACATATCTATGAAGAGTATGAAAATATAAATTTAAAAGAATAAATTTTTATTATGAAGTATTAGAGTACGTACTTTAACAAATTTTCAAAAATTACACCATAAAATAAATTTTGCCAGGAATCAGAAGTAAAAAGACTTAAAAAATTTGTTTATCCCTCATTTTCTTTTTAATTTAACACAGAAACAAAATAATAATAAAATAAATTTTACGCTTCGTAAGAATTGTAAAAATTTTCTAAATAAATATAAAATATGTTCCATTTTAAAGTGGATTTTTTAGCTTATGGTACTATACTTTCCATTTTAATAAGTTAAAGTGTGGTAGTCTCCATTAAAATAAGCTAAAATAGAAGCAAAAATAGGTACGAATGAATAAATTAAGAAAATTGAAATATAATATCGTAAGTGAAATTGTTAAATAAAAACATCTTGTGCATTTTCAGTAGTAATAGGACTTCAACTGAATGGAAAAATCAATTACTATATATTTATTAAGTTAACATTAGAGTTGCAAATGATTGAACTGAAATGCGAAACTCAACTCAGCACAAAATTTTAACAATCCTAATCCTAACCTTGAGTTCGACTCCTAATCCCAACATTTGAGTTCACTGGACCTGTGAGCGTATTATCATTGAGCTGACTTACAATTTCTGTTGAGTGATGAGTTGAACGGAAATTTGAGGTTTCTGTATGTAATGAAGTATTTTTACTTTTCCCGAAATCTTTCAAAAATGGTTATCAAAATTTCAACATTTGGTACCCATCTTTCATCTTTGAAATCTACTCTTTAACATGAAAATTCTATGATAAGTTTTTATCCAAAGATTAAAAAATGTCCTTGCTCCTTTAATTTGATAGAAAGTTTCCCAGAACATTTTCCAATTTTTCTTAATTTAAAGTTTTTCTTTTATAGTTTTTTTTTTTAAATAAATATGAAAATTTACCTAGAAGTATGCAACGAATTCATTTTTATGCCACTAAAGTTTTTTAAGACCTTGCAAAGGAAAACACGAAAAAAAAATTAACAAAATGAAAATTTTAATAAAATGGTCCATCTTGGGATTCTATTATTATTTTGTATTATTTTTATACAATAATAATAATAATAAAAGAATTGGAAAATGAAAGTATAGTAACGTATTCGTAATAAGGTCCTGTTTGCAAATAATATTTATTAAATTTTTATGTGTCTCTTTTTTTTCAATTTTCTTTTTTACACTTTTTACTACCGTTTCGTAGGCGATATTGTCTTATAAAAAACACACTAATATAATAAAAATAATATTATATTACTACATGGTGCCTTTTATAAAAGAACTAAGACTATTGAACAGCAAAATAGGTTGAAGGTTTTATTACCATTTAAATATTATGATAGTTTTTCTTTAACTTAAAAATTTTCACGGAATAAAAGGTTCCTTTATATTTAATTTTTTTTTTTGTACTTTTATTCTTTGTTTTGCAAAATAACGTATCGGTATTATAAATTTGTTTTTTTACCTAGGAAAACTTTAGTTAAAAAAATGCTATAAATTTAAAGAGATGATATAAATTTTTTCATATAACAATTGTTTACATAAAATTAATTAAAGTTTGTTTTAAAACGTTTTTATTAGATTTTTATTAGTTTCAACTTATTAATAACAAATTCAGATTAAATTATGTATTAATAGAATTACTTATTATTAAGTATATATAAATAAAATTTCTACATAAAAGTTATTTTAAATACAATATAAGAGGATTAGATTCATCAGGATTAAAAATATATTTTTCTAGCAATCTATTTATTTGTTAAATTATGATTAATTATTAAATATATATAAAAACTGGTCATTATAATTATATATTTTAATTAAAGTAAAGTGACTCAGTGTGCGCTGATTTCAATACTAAGGAAATTGGCAATTTATACAAATTTTTTACAAATTAAAGTGAATTGTGAAGATCTAAAATTTTGAAACTTTAAAATGCTTTAAATATTTCAAAGATACCATAAATCTTTTTTTTAGGGACTTAAATTACTTTTATATTCAAATGATATCAAAGATTCAAAAATGTTTAAATATTTTATACACTACCTTAAATTAATGTAATTGAATCCCACTGAATCCTACCCAACCATACAAACACCTATTTCATATTTAATAAGATTCCCTAATCAATGATAGTTTTAACTCATTTCAACTCATGATATGAATAATTTGACTTAAATAACTGAAAAAATATGAAATCTCACAATTTTCTCAAAACCCCATTTTTTATGTTATGCCATTTTCGTTTTACAGTAACAAAATCATTTGATTATAAATAAAAGGATACTAAAAGCCATAAATTATTTATCAATTTTATCCTAAATGACAAATTTTATTCAATTTTCCAATATCAAAAAAAAAAAAAAAACCAAAAAAAAAACAACAAAATTTTACGCTGATTGATTTTTTACCATAAAATAATTTAATAAAAAAAAAAACACCAAACAACATAATTGTTAAATGTTATAACAGGTGCAAAAAAAAAATTGCATAATTGATTTTATAATTTGGTTTATAAATTATTCATAAAATTTAAATGGATTTTTTTCGTTTATTTAAGTACCAATTTATTATATTTTATATAATTTTCAAAAAAATTAATTTTTTTTTTTTAAACATAACAGATTATCCATTTTATAAATAACTGTTTTATTGGTTTAAAAAAAAAATGTTATAAATACTAAAATTTTCAGGTTTAAAAAAACTCAATAATCATTTAAAAGTGCCCAAAGATTATTGAATAATTCATTGAATAAATAGAACACATGATCTGTAATCGGTTTAATAAATTTAAAAGTGTTTAGTTCAATAAATAAATAAATAATTATTTTACTTTAAAGATGTGTGGAAAGCATTATAAGTCATTACGGGTAAATTGAATAGGTTCCCATCCTATGTGTAATCTTGGTATTTAAGAAACTAAAAGCACACCCGTTGTACGAAATTTGTAAGGATTAGATTTTTAATACAAATTTGAGGTTTGTTTCTGAGAATACCGGATTAGAAATCAAAGGAACCTTAGTATTACGGGTTTTTGATTGTGTGAGGAAAAGTAGAAAATTTAAAACTATTACAGTTGAATTTGGTCACCATGGAGATTTGTATTAAAAAATAATTTTTCTCTTCAAATCCCCATGGTAACCAAATATAATTTAAATATACAAATATATAATATAAACAAAATAATTAATATTGTGATTAGAAATAAATAGAAAATATTTAATTTAAAAAGCCCAAATAGGCGGAGGACTATAATAATATCAGGCAATATTTACTATTGTCCACGTACTAATTATAAATAAATAATTAATTGAATTTTTTAAAATTTGTCTCCCTAAAACTTCTAATTCTAATTTCTAATTACCGACGATTCCAATACCATTTTTTTCATTAAATTCAAAAAACAATATTTCATTTATGGAAAGAACCCGAGTGTTCGAAATTCCACTCTGATCACATTACTTAAATTTCATCAAACAAAAAGTTGATAAACTTCTTATATTAAGACTTTCCAAGTAGTCTTGGGAACATTTATTTGTGCCAATATGGGAGTATCTAATCATTTGGAATAAAGAAGTAATTAATCGATTAGAAATAAGTAGTACAAAGACCTTTCCACAGAATTCTATTCATAAATTTTTGCCAAAACTTTTCCCATTACAACTATTAACATTTATAACAACATTCATAATTTATTAAAATTTTCTTTTACAATCAAAGGATTTGCTTTTAAATTAGAAGAACTTCACCAAAATTATTCAGAAGAGATAAATAATCATCATTATACAACTTAATTATTTCTGAGAATTCTAACATACATTATATATCTCAATCGATTACTAAATCAATGTTATATATCGATACAAAAGTATAAAATCGATAAATTATTATAAAAACAAATCAATTAGAAATTATTTTACACAGATCTGATATACCATTATAATAAAATTTTGTATTTTAAATGTCTATTAAATAGACCTCATAAATATTTATTCAATTTCATTGATAAACTAATAATACGTCATTATTATTCAAATTAGATACTTATAAATATTTTGATTGTAAAATTTATAATAAACTTTGAAAAAAAAAAGTCTTTTAAAAAAAATTTAAATAATTTTAACATAAAAATTAACTGATATGATGGTAATAAAGTTAATGTTAAAACTTTTATTAAATATTGCAAAAGTTATAAAAAAAAAAACTTGTAAACAGACTTTGAAATATGAGGATAGCAAAGCAAAAAATATTTTTCTAAACGAACATCTAATTAACAGAGGTTAACAAATTCCAAATATGTTATTCACTATAGCTCGAAATGCCAAGGAACATTACATATACAAAATTTAATACCACTGGATCAAACCTTCTTTTCAAATTTAATAAGTTACAGGATTCAACTACTTTCCATATAGAAATTTTGAAGTCAACAGTTTGAACTATTTAAAATTAATTATAGCTATTCTATAAATCAAAAAACTTATTGTATTGAAACGGCTTAATAAATATTTTAAATTAAGATAATGCCAGGCCCAGATGAAAATTCCTGCGAAATTCGGTGTCAATCAAAAGAAACTTGAATTCCAAAAAAATGGATGGACATTATTCACTTTTTTAGCGTACAAAAAAATTCATTCACCTTAAATAATTCATTTTTATATAATAAATAATTTAAATACATACTTGCATTACCTATTAATTTTTACAAGCCTTGTCAAAATTTCTTTTTTAAAAAAGAGAATTAATTGCCCATATAAACCAAATTGTTTTTAAAAAAATTATTAAATTTATTATATTGAATGTTAAAAGACATTCATAATTAACAATGCATTAAAACAACTATCAAAACTTTTGTTTTTTTGTAATAATTTTTAATTTTTATTATTACAAAATACAAAAACACAAAATATAATAAATATGGTACATAAATTATATGTTATAAGCTTCTGTATAAAACTTTTTTATTAAAACATATTACATATACTCGTATTAAAAAAAATTTCCAAATGAAACCCCAACTGATACCTGTCTGAAACAAAGATAACTTAAAATTGGAACATTAAAAATCTCCAATGAATTCTTTATGATGAAAGAGAAGGATTTTACTTTTAACAAAATAAATATAAAGATTTATTTTGTTTTTGTATACAAAGGAATTTATTAAATATAAAAATATTATATTAATATGAAATAAAAGTACAGTATTGGATAAAACTAGCTATGCGGCCTTGAATTGTAAAGAGAATATAAGCTATTCTTTTTCATAACAAAATAAAAGCTAGACAGGAAAATTATTAAAGGAAATGAGTCAAATGAAGACGTGGGCACAAGTTATGGCTTTTGACAAAAATGGAACCAGAAAAAAAATCTAGTGTAGGGGGATGCCCTATGCTCTTTAATTAAGCTGAGGAAAAGAAAACTATAGGTTTATATAAAATTGTGCGATACTCTAAAGCACTTCCAATGTATTTAACAAAATAATAATTTTTTCCGGTGCCATTATTAGGTTTCATCTATTGTTTGAAAATATATTGGGAATATCTTTAACCTGTATTTTTCTAATGATTAAACTTAGATCCCAACTTCAACAACAGAATCTTTACTTAACTAAGAACCAAGCTTAAGATTTCATAATCATAGAATTCATGTTCCTTTAGCTTCTCTAGCATGAAACAAAATTATGTCAAATTTAGCTGAAATCACAATTAATAAAAGCCCATTATTAATTAATTGTATCTCTTGAATTTCAAGCCAGCATTGAGTGATAACCGAAGTGGTAGTCTACTTCAATGTTCCTTAAATTTAAACCAACAAACTGAGAAAAGAGACAAATTCTGATCAGAAAAATTAACTTTGGATAATTTAAAAAAATATTTATTAAAAGAAACTTAAGGAGAGAAGATTTTAAGGAGTGAATTAGAACATTGATTATAATTCTAAACTTAAATAAAGCCCAGTTCAATATCGATCTACACTCTTTTTCAAAACGTTTAAATGAAAGGTACATAATTAATCTAATTTAATTACAGTGTGGATGGAAAGTCTAATGCACATCATCATACTGTGTACATCATTTGAGGTTTCCAATAGGGTTGCTTTCCAAGTTTTATTATTCAAATTTAAATTAGTATTTGTTCTAGTTTTTATTTGCAACAATGTATTATACGTGACCTCCCAAAGAAACATTTGAATAACAAACGTTTTAAAATTGTGGTTTTACAAGAAATAGGCTATAGGCAATAGTTTCAAGACTTGGAAGAGATGATATTCCTCATGATATTCCACATAATGGATACTCCACATATGGACACAAATAAATGGGACAAAGGTAGCCATCATTTTCCAAAACTGTTTTTCAAAATATATTTTATATACAATCATAACAATATACATTATGTATTAAATACAATATTTTATTATATACAAATACAACATAATGATAAATGATTCTCTATAGATTTTAAGTTCACTACATATAATTTATATTACAAAACTTACATTAATAATTTTATTTTACTCTGTTACTGTCTAATGTTTTTTTTTTATACCCGTATGACTATATAGTCCAAGGGTATAATAAATTTGCCATTACGTTTGTGACGCAGAGAAAGAGGGAGGGTAGATATAGACTCAAGTGTATGGATCGGATCAGAATCGAAAAATAAATCGATTTAGCTATGTATGTCCGTCCGTCCGTCATCACGATAACTCAAAAAGTAAAGGAGCTAGGATTATGAAATTTTCACAAATTCGTTTTTATGCAAAAAACGGAATCGAGTTTTAAATTCAGCCATTTTGGTCCACGGGTTCGAGTACCTGCCATACAACTTCTAATTTTATATGAGCATTATTCTATACCTATGGAAGCTGCGTGTCTGAAATTTTGCCAAAAGTAGTTTAGTATAATGGCCAAAGTTACTGCAAAATTTAGTTGGTCTACTGCTGAGGGTTCGAGTAGCTGCCATACAACTCCTTCTTTTATATGAGGATTACACTACACCAAATGAAGCTTGGTGTCTGAAATTTTGCTAAAAATAGTTTAGTGTAATGGCCAAAGTTACTGCAAAATTTGGTTGGTCTACTGCAAAGGGTTCGAGTAGCTGCCATACAACTCCTTCTTTATATGAGCATTACTCTACACCTAATAAAGCTGAATGTTTGAAATTTTGCCAAAAGTAATTAACCGGATGATATAATGTATATGTTACGGTCATACGGGTATCCCAGAGTTGACACAGTCTACTCTGCTACACTCTTCCTCGTTTTTATTATTAATTTATTTTTCATAAAAGATACAAAAATTTAGGTAAGTAAAGTTAGGTGTGTTAGGCGTTTTATATAGCATTGAAAACTCAATGAAATGAAAATCATACAGGTTGGAAAAATCTGAAAAAAAAAACCGATCCTGATTTCAATAGTTTTGTTTTTCAGAAATGTTTTTTTTTTATCTTTTATTTTATGTAAAAGTTGCGTGTCAAGTACGCCTACACTATATAGAAATAAATAAATAAATAAATAATAATAAGAGGAAGGAAAAACAATATGGCTGACATATTTTACCGTTATGAGAAGAAAGAATTTTTAACAAGAAGTTATTATTTAAAGAGGAAATTTCTAAAAGCCTTACTTTGGAAATTATAATAAAATTTAAGGTTTCAATGGCCCTTGGCACATTAAATAAGATTTTTAAAACTTTCGACAAAGAATGGGGGAGGGGGTTTAACGCATCAAATTCTTGTAGAGATTGAAAAACAGATTTTGATGACTTTTAGAATTTTAGGAGATGCTTTTCAGATTTAAAGATTATTGCGAAGACCTATTTTGTTAAAGAGCTCTTAAAAAACTTTTTTAAACTTCGCAATTTTATTTGGATTTGAGTAATTTAATTTAAATTGAATCCGTTCAATATCCTCAAAAAACGAAGTTCACGGGGACTAAACTTCCACTAAGCCAAAATTTTCGCGGACTAGGCTCCCTTTAAGACAAAATTTCTAAATACTAAATTTTTTTAGTGAAGGTTTGTTATTGTAAGAAATTGTCTTTAGAGATTTTGTTTTTGGGAATTTTCAATTCAGTTCTTGGGAAATTTTTCAGAAATTTGTTAAGGCATTTTATCTTAAGAATTTTAGCTTTGGAAATTTTTTAAAAAATGCTTTTAACTCATATTCTTAAAATTGAAATCCAACAATTTATTGTATAACAAAAGTAGTTTCCAAGAAAATAAATCATAAAATACATAAAAGATATTTGATATCTCTCATGATGATGATTTCTTTTGTAAGAAATTTATATTCTTCTGTATTTGAACATATTGTAGTCCCTTGCCGTTGGTTAGAATTTATATAACTTAGTTTAGTTGGAGATGGAAGATTAAATCCAATAGAAACTTTGACCCACTAAAAACCCAAGGTTTGTATTTTAAAGAAAATTTGCAATAATAATTAAATTTTAAATGTGTTTAGGACTATAACCAATTTTAAAATCATCTTTTAGTTTAATATTAAATGGTCAACAATTATATTATAGACTTTAAAATTAATCTTTTGGATTTAAAGATTTACTATTTTATTTAACTAACTTTTATTATTATTCTATTTTATTTTTATTATGTCTAGATAATTTTAATTACTTCAACAACTTAATATATTTTATCCTAATTTTATTAACTAACATTTAAAGTCATATATCAGATTGTATCTTCAGACACAATTAGCAATCTTTTTGAAAGACATTATTTAACTCTTAATAAATCTCTGATTAATCGATATATTTTACATATATACTCTTTTCACATGAACTTGATCCTTTTTCAAATGAAATTGGTTTTTTACAAATCAATTTGGTCGAATTTTTAAAAACGCCAAGATATCTTGTGACCCAGAAGTCAAACACAATTAACATAATTTGAAAAATATAGTTCCCAATTGTATAGTACAGGGTGGCGCAAAACGACTTATATGGTTTTAATGTTTAATAACTTCTTAATTTAATGGTTAATTATTATTATTATTATTTTTTTGTTATACAGTATATTAATGGGGAATATTTTTAGTTTAAGTAGAAAAATGATATCCCGCAAGTGGTGACCATTTTCGGCTTCGCACATTCATGCTCTTTCACATTTTCCATAACTTTTCGTAATTGTTGATCGCTGTTCTGTTATGTACTGTTCCATTTCCAATTCCCTAAGTTCTCTTCACAAAATTCTGAAATAAAAATAAAAAATATAAATAAATTTAAAAAGTATTAAACATTCAAACCATATCGGTCAGTATTTGTCCCAAAAAATTGGCCCTTAAATTTAGGATTTATTTAGAATTTTAACTTTTTAATTTGTTCTTGTTGTATTTTGGTTCTACAATAAAATGTAAAGTTGGTGAGTTGTCTTTGTTGCGAATATTGATCCGACTACTGGATCCCAAAAAAAAAGGGCTAATTAAAAAAAAACCAATTTAATTTCGAGATTTAGGACGATTTTTTTTTTAAAAATACCAAATATATGTGAAAATAGTAAATTCAATGAAGGGCTCTGGTAAAAGAAGTAATTAGTATGCAAATCCATAAATGTTTAATTTTAAATCTAAAAATCATTACATTTAAAGTTCAATTGACCTTAACATAACCTCAAACTTTAACTTTTATTTTCTTCTAACATAAAACTGAATCAATTTTTCGAAAATTTTATTGTTCTTTGAACATGGAGTTAAGTTTTTACTGATTTATCTCAATCTATATAACTAATAATATTCAAAGCATAAACTTCTTAGAAAAAAATATCTAATATTTTATAATTTTATATCTTTCTTAACTTAATTCTGAAGATATTAAATGTTTATTATATATTGATTCTTGTATTTTTATGAATTTTTATTTATCCCTATATTAGACATACAAACTACATATTGACTTAAAACGATATTATTATATATATATATTTATGTATTTATATTTAATAGAAAATTATGGCTGTACACAGAATTACGTGCTTGACGTGCTTCAAAGTCTGCTGTTTTATTATTAACTATTAATTTATGACTTTGTTTAGAATATTTGGATAACTTAATGTTATAAAGACATGTGATATACACTATCTGGATTTTTTGATTATCATGGATGTTGGAATCATAATTTCTTCTTATAAAAAAAAAGTTTTTTAGGACAATGACAACTTAAATAAAAGAAATTCAAAACTGTTTTATAGCATATTTAATAGTTCGTCTAGTATATAATAGATAAATATTTATAAGAACATCATTGGTGCCTTTTCACAAATCCAGAGAGTATAATTTTACCGTAATATTTAGTCAGAAGCATTCATAAGCTCTGTAAAAGAAATTGATTCTTTGTAACCTATGAAAGGACGCCGAGAGACTTCCAGGACCGGGTTTGATTCATTACTTGATTATATTACTCTTAAGTACTGCTTCATTTGTCGGATGTTAAAATAATAAGGAAAATTTTAAATAGTTGTCAACTAATAGGTTATCTATTAATTGAAATACCATTTCTACACATATCCCCAGCCATTCATACTCGAGTCTCATTAGTTTAATTTATTTGTTTTAATTTAATGTGAATATTATGAAGAAATGGAATAAAACATTACAAACTCCTGAACCTTAGGTTACAAATCAAATATTCTAAGTAAGTATTGCACTTTTTTAATATCGAGGCATCAGGCAATTTTAAAAATTAGAAACATTTAACTGGTTAAACAAAACATGAGTTCGTGGTTGTGGCTAAGATTCCAACCTTTCAAGTGGAAGGTCTCGAGTTCAAATCCTTGTCTGATCCTAACTAATAAAAAAAAATATCGTAAAATTATATAGATATAGTACTTTTTTTTTAATCTTTCGAGGAAAATGAAAAACTTCAAAAGCCATACTATTGAAACTATGAGTAATTCCTATAGGTAGTCCACGTGCACTTTAACACACCAAAATCACCATCCTTTGGGGGGGGGGGGCCTTTGATACAATTCTACAGTTTAGTTTCAAGGCTAGCGATGTGAAAGGTATATGAAAGGATATTTGGGAATTTAGAAAATTTAGAATTATAGGATTACTGGGGAGTAATCTACACGAAACTGAAGCTTAATCTAAATTATTAGGTGAATTCCATATATTCTTCATAATAGTGAGAAGGGAATATTTAAAGTAATTTTTATTAATTAATTTTATTAATTTAATTCATTCAAACTTATTATATAGTAAAATTTTATATTACTTTTACTATTAAATTTGAAGTACAAAGTTTCCAAAATAATTACAAATATCATTTGATTGATTACTTAAATTTTATTTCCTGCAATATAAAAGATATATTTTATAGTAATAATATCTATTCATATATTTTAAGTATTAATTTCAATATTTCTATAATCTTAATAATATATATTTGTTATATAATTTGTATATATCAATGTATAGCAACTGTTAATAATTATAATGAGAAAATAAACATTAATACACTTAGTTTTAACTCTTCCATATTAAACTTTAAATATTGTGATTTTATAAAAAAAAAAGAAAAATCTTTAGATGTTTTACATCTGTCATCAAACTCAAGAAATTTTAACTTGACTTTAACATGAAAACATTGTGTAACTTCATGATATTTTTATTGTTTAACAAAACATTAAACAAACGTTCCAAAAAAAAAAAAAAACAAAAAAAAAAACAAAATCAAAAGAAAAGAAATAAAGGATTTTAAAACATAAGGAGAGAGAAAATACGATGGAAAATCTTTTTGTGAAAATTGTGTTCTTTTGTTTAAGTGTTTAAGATTGGTGGTGGTGGTGTTTGGTTGATAATGTTTGGTTGTAAGTTCCTTCATTCACGTCTTATACTACAAAATAATGGCATCCTTAGAAAAATTACTTACTTATAACATATTGTTAAATTGTAAACATACATTTAATATTAAATGAAAAAACAGATTTGTGTCTGGTATAAAAAATTTTTTTTTATGAGATGTGATAATGACAAAATATTAAATATGGTTTTTCATGAAAATGGAAAATTGTTGATTCTCTGAAATTTATATTGTGCATTGAAATTAACTTTTTAAGGTTTTTAAAATATTTTATAATATTTTATAAAACTTTTTTTAATAAATAATCCATTTTATAAATTAAAATTAATCAATATTCAGCACCTCTTAATCTTTTAATATATTACTTTATCAAATTTACTTATTCAATTAACCTTTAAAACTTATCTTATATTTCCAATTAGTTTTTTAAATCAAAATTTGAATTTAATTTAAATATAAATAGATTTTTTTTTCAGATTAAATTTTAAAATTTAACTTATGAACTTTAAGTTTTTCACTTGCCCTAATTCAGTTGATTTGAGAATTGAGTGGTAATAGGTTCAAGCATTTTTTAAACTTATCTGTTCCTACTATCTACCTCATATTTTTATAAATCATTTTATCTTATAAATAATCTTATAATATCAAATTTTGAATTCTAAAAAAAAAAAGTTAAGAAAATTATTTTTAACGAAGCCAAAATAATGACGTCAATACCAAATACAATACTATTGTTTTTTTTTTATTAACATAATTCTATTAAAATTCAATATAAAGATTAAAAATTATTAAAGTTTTTATTGAAAATTATTGAATTGAAAGTTAATGTATCTTAAAAATATCAAAAAACCCACACAGATTTGTATTAATGGATTTCATACAAATGTATGATATAAGAAGTATTTTTCAAAATTAATAATATTAAAATATTATATTTCTTTTATTATAATTATCTTATGTATTAAAATTTCTTGTAAAAGATTAATTATACATTATCTAATACTAATTAAATAAATTCGTTTGAATATAAAAAAAAGATTTGTTGCATCATTAATCTTGTATTTGAAATAATATATAATTTTAATTTGTAATTTCCACCTAATTTATCAGTAAACTAAGTTTTATTGGATATATAATTGTTTTATTAATTTGTAATAGCTTACAGATACCCAATTCCAATGAAATCTGCTTTCTAATATATTTGATTAATAGTTTAAATATTATTTTAACTTATAACTTTAATAAACTACATTGAGCTCTAGAAGAATTTTAAATAAATACATTTAACTTAAAAAATTAATCCGCCTATAAGTTCGCAATTTTAATATATCTTCAGAAAATTTTATCACTGCCTATTTTATATTTTGCTTGCAACCTGTGGAGTAATTAGGCACATGACTTGATAATAAAGAACTACACCCCACTTTTATACTCCACTTTTTTTTAATATATAAAAATATTTTAATTACTCTTATTGCAAAAATAAAGTACATAAAATAAGTTTAAAAGTTTTTTTTTGAAATTTAAAGTTTTAAAAAATCTTTTTAAAAATAATTTAAATAAAGTTTTATTTTAAGTTTTAAAAGTATATTTTAAACTACGAATTATGTTAATAAAAAGTAAAATATTTTTTTTTAACATTTTAAAACTTATATTTCTTTTATTTTAAATAAAAACAATATTTAATACTTTTATAATTAGAAAGAAAAAATTATTAGAAATTTAATATTCTACATTTTAAATCATATGAAACTTATTTCTTTTCATTATAAAAGAAAATACAAAAACAAAAATAGAATATAATTAAGTAAAAATTTTAAATAATCATTTGCAATAAGGACACTTTGTACTACTAGGAGAGAAGGAAAGACCAAACAATTAACATATACTTAATAAACACTGATGTATATCCAACATTAAAATTTCTAATTTTAAAAAATATTTGGGAGCCGCAGTATAGTTCTTAGAATGTGAGTGATCTGAAATATTTGTAAAAAACAGGAGCACTGATAGAAACAAAGCATTTAATGACCGAAGGATCTTGTTATCTTGAAACTTAGACAATGCGCTCTAACTATTAAAAATTACAAAACACATCCACAATTAAAATTTAAAAAAAACACACTAATTAAATTCTTAAATCCCCTTTTTAAAAAGCTAAATACTCTAATGTAAATAAATTATTAAAAAGTATAACTTAAACAATTATAGCAATATATTCAGCCTTATAGGCTCAGAAGAATCAATCTCTTAGAAAGTTATACTATCAGACAATTATGAATAAATAGGTCATTATAAAATAAAAATTTTCTTTAACAATACATGTTATTAAATACATTTTATAAAATTTTATATATTGATATAAAAGGAAAGATAATAACATAACACAATAACAGATAAAGGAAAGGAATAACAAAATAATTCAATATTATTTAATTCCTTTTTTGTTGAACTTTACTCACACACACACAAACAGGCAAGGACGAACAAAAAAAAAATTTAAAATTTACAAAAGTTATTATACCTTTTTCTACATTTACTCATATTTTTTATAAATTAAAACATCAATATATAATAATGAAAAAGTATCCTGTAGTATATTACAAATTAAGTTATATAAATATCTATACAATTGTACATACAATTATACATCTACTTAAAAAATATACAATATCTGAAACAAAATTTGATAAAGTTTTTACTGGAATCAATTGGATTTTTTTTAACCTTCATTTTAGGAGATTATCTCTTAACTTGTCCCTTAAATGACCTAAATTTTATTTTCGATTTTGTTATCTTCATATTTTCAGCCACTGTTTGTTTTTAGGCTCAATGAAGTAAGATCATTCTTATAACGACTCAATCAGTGTTTCGAATCAAATATTAACTAATTAACTGTTATTAAATTTACAATATTTCATATCCGATCTTTAATTTATTTTTGAATCAGATTATTACAATTATACAAACCACTTTTATTGAAAATATACCCACCTATTCATTCGAAATCCCAACATAGACCTGTGAGATACCACTTCCAACTGTATAATCAATTATAATATAACTTGAATCATCAAATTTGTTTAATTCGCAATGTTGTCAACTACTATTCAATTTGATTTTTTTACAATTATACTAATATCAAATATTAATTTAATAATCCATTAATTGGATATAAAACAAATTCTTTTTTTATATCTTCTATGCTTTGATTTTTTCTTTTTGGAAGTAAAGATGAACAAAAACAACAACAATAAAACATCTTAATTTTTGATATCTTAAGATAGAAAATCTTAAGGTATCAATAACAAAACACCTATTTTTATTTAGTTTTATTTTTATACTTAATAAATAATTTAATATACTTTATTATCACATATACATTTTATGTACACAACACTTATATATGTATATAAAAGAAATATATACATACATATATCAACAATATATACATAACCCAACATTATATACATACTTTCTGCAATATAATATAATATTTATAATCTCATTTGATTGATATTATTTTTTTAATCCCATTTTTTTTTTTATCCTTGGATCCTTGGATCCCTGTATCCCTCTATTTTATGTTTTTATCCCTTTTTGCAACCATATTATTATTTTGTTTTTTTTCTTATTTGTTGCTTTTGTTATCATCATTTTTGTTAAAATGTAAAAGTAAAAACTTTTTAATCTTACAAATCAATCATTTTGTATTAAAGCACAAGCTCAAAAAAAAAAACACAAAAATAAAATGACACTCTGGTAACACTCCCAAAACTAATATAAAATACAAAACTTTTGGTCTTACTCACATGTATGTATGTATGTATGTATGTATATGTTGCAATAAAAGAAAAATATGTACATATCTACATTACAAAGTATTGAATAAAAATATCATTAGGTACATTGTGGTCTGTTATACAATTTCAAACTTGATTAACATTTCAATATAACTAAAACCCTCTATACAATTCATGGCTTAGCATATTGAAGAATTAATCCTTTATTTTTTTTTTGGGATTAGACTTTTGATTAAATTCTATAATGTTATAAAGTTCATTGTCTCATATTTAACCAAACAAATTCTGTTATTTTGAATATTTTATTTCATCATAAATTAAGCTCTTAAATAACTTCTCATAAATGTTATATTAAACCCTAAAACTTCTCTTAATTGTGAAAAGTATTACTCAAGATTAGTATTAATTTGCTACAACTCCTACAATTTACACTCATCCGGTGTACAGTCATATTTCTGATTGAAATAATGATAATTCTGGGCTATTTTGGCGCCCTTTGGAAACCTATCAAAAATTTAAATCATGCCCTATCATTATTTTAATATTTAATTAATTTCAATTCAAGGCTTGGCATTATATGGGCTATGCTTGATTTTTTTATTTTAAATAAATTGAATATTGCATGCTGCAATGAATTAAAAGTTTCAAATATTAATAAAATTTATAAAACAAGTGAAACAATTAAAAATTTCAAGCATGCCCAATATTCTGACGAGGTACTGTAAATAAATATACAGTATGATAAAATTTCATCCCTGAAGCATTAAATAAATACACGTATAAAATATGTAATAAAGCCTTAAAAAAAAGACATTTTTACCTTCCGTATGAACAAAAAAAAAAATCTCAGACATTTACTAAATTTATTTTTTTTTTTCATTTTTATAAAGTTAATATACTTATATATATATGTGTGTGTGTATGTGTTTTCTTTAAATTATAAAAGACAAAAGAAAATCTGGAAAAACCTTAGATGAAATAAATAAGATATATAAAAACTCAAATAAAACAAAATCAATTTATTGTATTCAGAAACAGATATTATCTTAATTTACAAAAAATGAGAAATATATATATATTTAAATATATAAATGTGTGTGTTGTTGTTTGTATATTTTAATATATAAAAGGAAGACAATGTTGCAAAAGAAATCAAAAACATTCAAGTAAAATATTTAATATATATAAAATAAAGACAAATATATATATATATATATATATATGAATGCCAGAGATAAAAATGGACAATCAAATATATATTTGACTACATTATCAAAATTAGAAATCCATTTTGTTTTTTTTAATAAAATATTAATAATAAATCAAATTATATTGATTAGTATTTTTTTATCATCAATCATCACTTAAACAGTATAAATGAACAAATTTACGTTCAAATAGTAAAGACTTAAACCATAGTATATAATGATATAACAGAACTATTATATGATAAGCCTAATTTTTAGGATTATATCAATTTGAATTCTTTTATGTGACTAATTTTAGTTCATTATAGTATTCCAAAATTTTTTAAACTTGAATTCTTTAATAATCAATATTAAATTTAAATTTAGTGTACAATGAAAACGTCTTCATCACTATTACAAAAAATACCCAAGACACAAACCACATAATAAAATTTTATAATACTTCGTAATGACTTATGCATTTCTGTTAAATAAAATTTTTCTTTGGGATTCAATAAATTTTTTTACTCACAAATATTATTGATCTAATTTCCAGTTTCGAAAATTTTCGAAAACTCCATGTAATTTGGCAAAAAAAAACTTCAATCCATCATTTGGTTTAGATCACTCATAAAATATTTAATTAATATTTGTGTAACATGATAACAAAATATGAAATATTCTTAAATTTTTCATTTTACGTAAACAATCTTAAGTTTTTCAAAAACTTTACGCAACACATTTATTTAATAATTCGAATGTATATTTTGATATTAGTAACAATATTATTCGAAAATATGTTACACTATAAATATTATTCCCAATTGTTATTATACGTGAAAAATATTTCAAATTGAACTCATTGAACTATTAAATTAAATGAATGTGAATGTGTCTGAACAGGCCAGACCTGTCTGTAATATTTTTTTTCAAATTAAATTCTTTTTATAAAAAAAAACAACTATATTTGGGTTTATTAAAAAGTATTAGTGCATTAAACAGAATAAAATTAATTCAAAATGGATTTGGATTATGAACTTGGTTAATAATATATGAAAAACAGCTAGACTTATAAAACCTATTAAGACGATTAACATAAAAACATCAACATATTGCCCATTTGTTAAAAAAAAAACTTAATGAAATAATAAATTAAGAAAGTTAATTCAATTCAATTATCCTTAGATAAATGCATACATTCATAACATATTTTGGTACAATACTAATAATAATATGCTGATATTCGACTGATGGTTTAGTAGTTAGAACGTTGGTCTTTGAAACAAAGAGTTTGGGTTTAAAATCCTATTCAGATAATATCTAATAATAAAATATATGTAATTTATATCAGCATTCTATATTTTAAATTGGATACAGGGATTACAGCCATAGTACCTTGTAAATTTTTATCAAGCATTATAAGACATCCACGTGATAAGGGGTTAAAAAAAGTCATTGCTTCAATTAGTTCTCGGAAAATTTATAAGAATTTTTCAACTGGAAGTTGTTGAATAAAAAATATTAAGAAATTAATAGTGATTTACAACTAATTGAACCAACATATGATATTTATACCTCTGGAACTCCGATGCTTTTAATCGAATCAACTAATACAATAGCTATCATGATCATCAGTATTTAGCCAATTTTACATATTTTGAGTCCTGAATCCAAAACATTTTAAAAAAATCTTAATATTAAATATCGTCTGATTCCTTTATTTGAATATTGTATCAATTCCTTCAAATTAATCTGTAAATAAATATTAAGAAGCACACAAATTTTTCAACAAAAAGAAAATGAAACATTTTCCAGGATATTAAGAATAAAAAATTATCAAATATACAAAAAAAAACAAAACCTGTTTCTATTTTCTCTTTGTTTAAAGATCCTATTTTGTTTTTCTATCTGAATGTCCTTTTTTATGTTGAGAGAAGAATTGGTAAACACAAAAAATAAAGGGTATGTTTGTTATCATTAATACTGATGCTATACAGTATATACTGGTATGACAATCTTTACTTTTATGCTGATTCTATGTCCATTTCTCTTACTACTACCAATTCCTTTAACTTTTAAATGTCCTTTGAAAGTCTTATAGTATAGTATTAATAATTATATAAACAAAGCTGACACATTTACAAAAAGCACAAAATCAAAAAAAAATAAAATAAAACTTAAATATCCTTAAAAACAAAAGAATAAAAATTAATACTAAAAGTAAATGACTTTATTATTAGTTATCCTGAAACCTAAATTAATTTTTTCAGAAATATTTTAATTTATTGACAAAAACAAAAGAACAATTAAAAATTTATTTTGGAAATAAGTAAATTTTAGAGAAATTTTTATCAGGGGTGGTTCTGGAAAATTTTAAGAAATCGATAATAATATGCATAACTAAAAATAAATTTGTATGGAAAAAGTTTAAGCCAAAATGTTTATAAGTACATGGTTATTGGGGACCAAAAATGAATCTGGGAAACACAGAAATTTTTAAAAGCCTAATAACCCCAAAAGCCAAACATAATCCTCTCCTTAATTTCGTATCCCTAAATCAAAGTTCAATATCCGTCCATTAAAGTTTCAAGATCCCTCTAGAATAATTGAATGGGTTGGGTCTGAAATCTCGGTTTAGTAACTCTCGTTTTAGAAATTCTCGTTTAGAAAATCTCGTTTTTAGAAAATATCGTTTTAGAAAATCTTGTTTTTAGAAAATCGCTTTTTTTATATTCTGGAAAAAGTTGCTAATTCAAAAAGCGGGTTTTGTATCCAATCCAAAAACCCTTAAATTCCAGATTTTTCAATTAAAAAAGGGATTTTCTTAAAAACGAAATTTTCTAAAACGAAATTTTCTAAAAACGAGATTTTCTAAAAATTTGATTTAAAAAAAAAGATTTACTAAACCGAGATTATGGAACGCTCTCTAATTGAATGAATGGGTTCTAAAATAAGTTCAACTTTTTCCAATAAAATAAAAAAAAAAAAAACAAATAAAACTAGGACTAAGAAACTTAGAATTTCGTATCAGACCCCTAAAAAACACATTTGTAAAATCAGATTGTTCAAAAAGAGTATGATTTGGATGCTTCTTAAAGTCTTGAATTGAATTCTTCACTTTAAAACAAAAAAAATTTTCAAAAATTTTTAAGGGGCACACTAACTTTGAATGATTACCTAATAAATCAAAGCGTTGTAATTTATAAGTGACCCAAAAATTTTAACTTTTAATTTATTTGAAATTTATGAATTTTTTATTTCTATTGGCATTCACAATTCATTGCCAAACTATTGCTGTAATGTAACAAAAATCTTCATTATAATTAACCATCCCAGAAGTCCTTCATTATTAAAATAAAGATAATTGGTATTCGAATTCTTAAGAAAAACTGCCAAATCTGTTAAAAAAAAAAACAACAACAATTTTCTTATGTATTCAGGGTTTTAATTGTGATAACAAAAGAAATTTGAAAAAAATTCCAAAAAAAAAAACAATAAAGGACATCTTTATTGAACTTCTTTATATTTGATCAGTTCGTTCCCAAAAAATTGCTCTTCTTTGTTTTGTCCTGTTATCCTTTAGTGCCATCACATTAAAAAAATAACAAAAAAAAACATAAAAGGTTATGCCTTATTTGTGCAAAAATTGTGCAAAAATTAATATTAAACAAAATTAAAATAAAATAAAAATGTTAAATAAAAGCAAAAATTTTACATAAAATATAAAAATAAGCAAAAGGAGTAATAATGAAATTGTCACACTTTTTAAAGTTAAATAAGAATACAGACATCTTTTCAGACTATAATTTAAACTGTTATGTAACTTTTGAAGTAAGAAGCATTAGGACTTCAGAACTATAGTAAACTCTTAAGAAATACTAGATCAACTAGACAACTACACATTTTTTTAAAAAGAGTTTGCTGAGATGGATCAATAATTGCCATTCCAACAATTTTTTAAAGTTAAATTTTTGGAATAATAAAAATATATATTCGCGATCGGGAAATTGATTAGTCGGAGCCATTGGTGTCTAACCGACAAAAAAATTAAATTTTTTTTTTTATGTAATAATCAGTCAGTTAATGATGGATTAAAACTAGGATGTAGTAGAAAAATATTGGATTACACTTTTGAATTTTTAATATATCGATATTTTTTTAAAAAACAATTTATGTTGGTTAGAACATTTGGATTAAACCTTCCGATTTTATTTTAACTTTTCATAAACACTTTAGTTATACAAAGTAATTTAGTGTTACTTAAAACAGTTAAGCTTTTAACTAGTTAAAGAATTAATTATTAAGTATTTTTTGTTAAACCTCATAAATCTCAAAAATCCTAATATATACCTATAAAGACCAGACCTATATTTTAAGTACCAGTACAATTAGCAGTACCAGTATTTGATAATAATTTCTTTGCGAGTATTACAACATACTTGATTTCTTGATCCTTTGGTATTTCTTGGTACCTAATTACAAAAAAATACTTGAATATCGAAAACTAATTACAAAAGTAATTGAACTTAAAATTTGATTACTCTCAGGAAATACTTAATACTTAATTACTAAAAAATACTTGAATATCAAAAAATAATTACAAAAGTAATTGAACTCAAAATTTGATTACTCTCAGGAAATACTTAATACTTAATTACAAAAAATACTCGAATATCAAAAAATAAGTACAAAAGTAATTGAACTAGAAATTTGATTACTCTCAAGAAATTTAAAGTATATTTGCTTACACTTAAATTTTTTAAGGATCAAAATCTAAGTAATACTGGTACTTGACCAAATAATGGGTATTAGGTAATGGTATTTACAAATGTATTTGATCAAGTAATGAGTATGAGATAATGATATTTAAAACTGTACTTAGTTAGAATTTTTCTCAGCATTAAACAGGTCTGATGCAGACATGCAGAGTAATAATCAACAAAGGAATAAGCCTATAAATTTGAATTAAAAACTTAACTTGTCATATGTTTAACTTATATAATCTCTGAAATAGTTAAACCCCAGTTATAGTTGTACCTTAAACTAGTGCTACCAATAGTAGGCCCAAAGTGCTTAAATAAAATATTTAAAATAAGATTAGAACATTTTAACGGAAGTTCCATTACAAAAATAATTTTAATAATCATTAAAATTTATCACATTTTTAGTGCTCTTAACTCTTCAAAAAAAAATGGTACATTTTATTTGATAAGTTTATTTATTTTTTATGAATTTTAAATCAATGGCATTTTATTAATTCATTAATATTTCATTTTAAAAATTCCATTAACTACAAGGTAGGTGTATACAATAACAGAAAATGAAAAAAAAATCTAATTTTATAAATTACATATTCTGTTTGTTTGGAATTTTTTTTTAAGCATTTCATTTTTTAATTCATATAGTTTTTACTTTAGAGTTTTAATAAATTAAAGGCTTAAGTTTACATATATTTCAACAATTTTGATTGTTATTTGGATTAACGTGGAAATATTTTGCATTTAATTCAAATCATAAATATTTTCAGATAAATTTATTATTTAAACACTTTTTCTCCTCTAGAAACATTTGTCCTTACGATAAAAAGTAAAATACAGCACTTTGCGACTATGAAATATTGACGACCGGATTTGATTTGGAGTTTTCAACCTAAAACATTGCAGTAATTTTTATATTCGTAATTCTTCAATCTCGACGCGATCTACTCCCACTTAAACCATAGTATGTATGGAAAGTACTGCTATCGAAAAAAATATAACTTTGGAAAAATCACAATATTTAACCCTCCTCAATCCACAAAATAACTCAATTGAATTTAGTTTTTCTTTAATATTTGAAAGTTAGTAAGTTTAAAGGCCTTTCTTAGACTCAAACATTATATTTTTAATTTAGATTTAAAAGACTTGGATAATAATTCTAGCTTTGGATTAAAAGGGACGTCTTGGGTTTAAATGTTGAACTTAAATTAGGAAGTATAATTATGGTTATATTAATAGACTTTTTTTTAATTTGTTACGTATAGTTCCAATAAAACTTTCAATCATTTTAAATCACTTGTACGAAATGTAATTTTCAATGGATTAAACTTAAATAGGACTAGTAGCTTGAATTAAAATTAGAAATGGAACATCATATTGCATAATATTTGAATTATTGCAATCTGGATAAATATTATTAATTCATTAAAAGAGCAACAAAGGAAATTTTAGTTTTAATGGAAAAAAATATCTACTTTTTGAGTTTAAACTAAAAATCTATGTAAGAATCATGGCATCCAACCATTTGAATTTTTAAAATTTATTTTATCTGTATAGAAGCTTTTAAAATAAACCTTTAAAAGTAATTTTTTTATAAATATTCAAAATAATTGAATAAAATTAAATTTTAAAAAATACTAAAATTCTAAAATTAAGCTTTTAAAAAAAATTTACAAATATACGTAGCTTAAAAATGTTTTCCCCAAATTTAAAAAATATTATTCTAATAACTTCAATGCAATTCAACCCCTTTTCCACAGTTAACCTTAAACATTCAATACTCAAAAAACATTAATAAATACAATTATGAAAAATAAATATAAATATATATATATATAACAAATTCTCTAAACAAAAACGTACATAAAATGTAGCTACTAAATATAAAATAAAAATCACTAAAAATTACTTAAACCAATTTCCATCCAACATCACGACACTTAGTCATCCCCCAATATAGATCGTAGTGAATGGATGTTCCTTAGGTATAGAAAAAAAGGCAAAATTTTATTTTTGAAAATTGCATTTTTATTTGATTGAATCCCATAAGCACAGTAGTGCTTCAGTACAACACTATAGTACCAGCATCAAGAAATTTTAAGTTTATAATTATTTACGTCAGTTGATGTCTTCATTAATTTTTATTTAAAAAAAAAAAAATAAAATAATTCACTTACCTGTCTGTTAAATAAAATTGTTTTTTGGCTGTTTGTTATTTCTGTTATTGCATCAAATTAAATATTTTCAAAAAACTGATAAACAGAATGTACTGTTATAAAATTTTTGGTCCCTTTTGGTACATGAATTTAAACTTAAAAATTGAGACAATAAAAGGTACAATGTGAAATGACTGGTGGTGCACAAAAACAATTAAAAATTAAAAACTCTTAATTAAATTTTTAAACTTTTTAAAATGTGTTGTTTTGCAATTACAAAAAAAACTCTATAAGTTGTTCTTGTAATTGAGGAAAATTAATCTTAATAGTAATAAAGGACTTAAATTTTTACCCTGAATCGGAGTGTAACATAAAAACTTCTTAATTTTTTTTAAAAACATTCAATCATAATATTTTACTAAAAAACGTGATTTACTATCAGGTAGAATCTGATAGATATAGCTTAAAAAAATTTATCTCAATAATGATATCCTTTCTGCATAAAATTTTATCAGCCTATAAATATGCAATATCAAAAAATTTGTAATTATTCAAATCAGCTTATAGAAAAAATATATTAAACTAAAGTTTTGCAATAAAAAACCAAAAACTGCCTATTCATCCAAGAATTCTCTTGATATTGCATCAATTGATTAGATATTATTAGATTTAAAAAATAAATAAATCGAAATGATATCTAAAATATTATTATAATAATTAGACTGAATTTTTTACATCTCTTTTATTCTATAATCACTTCCAAATAAACATTCTAGGATTTAAGACTAGCTATTTTATGAAGAATATTCAAAAATATTAAATTTAAGAACCTTTTGAACAGCAATATAAATTTAAAACAAAAAAACCTAAAAACATAAATATTAATTTCATTCAGTTAACTCTTAAAATAGGGCATAATATCAGAACTAAAGTTTAAAACATTTAAACAAAATTTCCATTCCAAAATTTCCAAAAATGAACACTAATAAAATATTCTTAGAATTTTTCATTTAAAAAAAAATAACTAACAAATTTATAATTGCCCTGTATGAAATTTTTAAACCGTTTTCAAAAACTTGTCAAAACTGACTCGACAATATCAATTGGAAAATTAGATAGAAAATTTTCAACTTTTCTTAATTTATTTAACAAAAGCGTTTTAGTGAATGAGTTATGTTTAATGGTTTTTTTGTTTCACATTAAAATTAATTGAAACTAATTTAAAATATTTTAACTTTTTTATTATTAAATATTTTAAATATTTATTTTACAGACAAAAAGTATTGGAAACAAATAATAATTTTTTAGTTTAATTTTCAAGAATCCTCAAATAACTTATGTAGTTAGGTATAATTAGCACTTTAATACACTTTAAGTATCCTATTATCTCTGAATCATTTTTTAACCCATTTTTAAAATTTAAATGTCACCATACAGTTTTTTCATTACAGCAATGTAGATTTCCCTCCAAAACGTATAGATAGACCACTAAATTTCCTTCATTAATCCTTATTTTAGTCCTTTAAAGTAGTTGATGCCTCTAAGTGTCATATATTTTAATGGAAAATATTTAAATTGGAAAAATATTTCAATTAAGAATCAAATTTAATTTGAAGTTTAATAAAAAATTTGGAATTAACCATTAACTTTGAATTTAACATCAGCAATTTTTACATGTTAAAGAAAAACGTTTTCCAATTATTTAGAATTTTCCCAAAAAATAAAATTTAATTTTTCTATATAAAACGATAATTTGAAAAAATGCTATCTTTTATACAAAGAAATAAAATAAATAAATTAATAAATAAATAGATAAATAAAGAAATGAATAGCTAAAATGGTTTTTTATATAATTCTTTATATTTATATATACTCTTTGAACATTAATGTGGCCCTTTTTCACATAAAATTTATTAATTTTCAAATTTGTTCATTTTTGAAATTCAAATAATCTCTCATCAAGTTGAGAGATTACGCTTACTTGAAAGAAAGATAATTCGTCGTGCTGGAGGCTTTCATAGACAGCGTGGCTCTTACTTATATATTAATAATAGTCTACTATATGAACAATCTGGAATCAATAGAATCGATAGATTCTTAACTAAAATTAATCTTAAATTTTTCGCTAATTGTTTTAATCACGAAAATCGTTTTATTCGTGGCTTGATCGAACCTTTTTCTGAAAACGTTAAATATTTTTCGCCTTCATTTATATTTCACTTGTCTAATAATAATTCACTGTTTTCTGATGGTGAACTTTTGTTATACCACCATGGTAGTCACAATCCTGACTTGCTGGTTTACAACACTAACCAGTGATCATTAGTATGTAAGTTAGTTTTAGTTTTGTTGTTGTTTTTTTCTATTTCATTACATGTTTTTTTTGTTATTTTTTTCATTAATTTCATTACTAATATTGTTGATAATTGTTTGTAATTTTTTTTTTTAATTCTGATTTGTTGTAAGCTCGCTTTAGGGTATAACATGAATTTTGATTTGGTGTTAAGTTTTTGTTCTGCTTATTTGTTAAATTAAAAAAGAACTATAAATTAAAAAAAAAAAAAAAAAAAAAACTAGGTATTCAAATTAAATTAGTCTTTTTTTTAATCCGCGCCATTTTTTGGGATCCAGGAGTAAAACATCAATTTTATAATAGAACCCAGTTTTGTAATAGAACCTCAACACCTATTTTATAATAGAACCTTAATATAGCAAGAAAAATTAAAAAATTTCAACTGTTAAACCCCCTATAAAATATAGACTACAAAAATTAGGCTAACGTGTTTTGGGACTTATCTTAATTTTTTTGTCATTTTTTGGTTTCCAGTCCAGAAGATTTAGGACTAGTAGGGCTAGCTTTTTCATATTATATTAGTTGGACTTAGTGGTTCTAAGATACAGGGGGGTTTCCCAAAATTGATTTGAATAAAGACCAATATTGATTTGAAAATATATTTTGTATTTCATGTGAAAAAGAGGACCAAGTTTATGTTAAAAGAGTATACTTATATACTAATATACAATGTATTCATACAATAAATATATTTTATTTAGTAATAATTTTATCATTTTATTGCCTTTTAATACCTTCAATATATCTTATTTTCTATTCAACTGTACAAAATTAATATTTTGAAATTGAATTTCCAGACCAATTTAATGTTTGAATATGAGTGAACAACAATAAGGAATTATAACACTGGCATTCATCATTTATATGTGCTCGTGTTATTTAGAAAATAATATTATCTTTTTCATACATAAAATATTTTGTATTTAATTTGTAATTTGTTGGTTGTGACTATTATATTGAATGAAATTTAAATCAATTTTCGAAAGAAATATCACATTTAAATCAAATATTTAAATCAAAAACAAAAGCGTAGGTTTTTGTATACAGTGGACAGTGGTATTTATTAACTAAAGCTAATGCAAATCAATTTTAAATCGGTTATTGATAAATAATATTAAATCGATTATTATCCTAGTTCAAATTTATTTTAAGTTATTCGTTCCATAAAACTTATTTAATAACTTGAACCTGATCCGTTGTAATTCATGTAGACTTCTCTCGAGATCTAAGACCTATATTGCACTAACAACTTATTTTACCACAAATAAATAAAATTTGAAAGTTCAAACTCACTTACGTATCAAAAATATTTATTTGATTAGTGGTAAGTTCTTGCACGGAGCCAGAAGCTGTTTGTGCTAATATCTTTTGATTCAATTAAATACTAATTCTATTAAATACTGAATTATCTAGATGATTTTTGCATTTTTGGAATCTATAACCTGTTGATATAGACTTTCAATCTTAGTCTTGAATTTTACGGGTGTGGAAACAATGGTGAGATATTCAAAGTAACATCACTGTATTAAAATATGGAAAAGTTACTTTAAAAGTTTTTTTTCAAATATGACACAAAAGGAATACATTAATTCTTTGTTCTTCAATATTATGACCAATAACTCAGTATAATGGGGATTTTTATGGGCACTTATTAGTTTTAATTTCGATATAAATATTTATATTTAAAAATATATATATATATATTTAAAAATATATATATATATATATATAAAATATATATCTCTTTTGTTGTTTAAAAAGAATGTAATAATTTTTCAATATACAAATAACACAAAATTCGTGTAAAGTATGGACAATAGTACAAATTTTATGTATGATAAGAATTTATTTTGTAGGACCTTTGCATAAAAAAATTGTTATATTTAGGTCCCATCGGAATATAGATATGACATGAACTTACAACTTTCTAATTATAATTGCTTTAAGCAATTGAGAACTGTTATATAATGATATTATAATTATTTTAAAATTACAAGTGTATTTCCCGAATTTAACAGTGTCCTGTAGGAATTGATATTTTTAAAATAGGTCAAATTTTTTACTACTAAACCACTTTTCTTTTTAATTCCAATACTGATATTTCTTTTGATTAGTTTCTTCTAAATTTTTAATCAGTTTAATAATTAATATTTATATTGAAGATTTAAAATCCTAGTAGAAAAATTTAACAAAGAACTCTTTTTTAAAAAAACTAGTAGAGCAAGTGTAACCTATTTAATTTAACGAGCTCTCGATAGCTTAAAAATCCGAAAAAAGAGGAATTTTCAATCTTTTAGATCTATTAAACAAATAATTTAATTAAAAAATATAACTCGCAGATATAGAAATACCTTATAATTAATTCAAATATAAAATTATTACAAACAAATGGAATTGAATATATTTAAAATTTTAAAGGGGTCTAAATGTAGATAAGGTCTTGTATTATCTCATGTTCGAATTGTATGTGGAATTCAATATAGTTTGTTCTGATAATAAGAATATAATATGCTCTCCTGTTTCAACATATTATAGATAGACGTGTAATATAGGTAGACTTATTAGCCTAATAGTTAAAAACATAGTTTTAAAAAAAAGGTTTAATTGAGTACCTAAATTAAATTTTATAAAAGTAACTTTAATCCGAGAAACAGTTTACAATTTTATTCGCAGTAATATTCAAGTGGTTATCTTGTTAACATAAAAGGTTTCATAATATCAAATAATTCTTAAAATAACAATTTTAATTAAAATAATTTCTGAAAAAAAAAAAAAACAAAATTCTGGTTAAAATAAAATAAAAAAGTTAATTTTTTATAAAATAAGGTTTGTCCAAAACTTTTTTATAAACTTTTTAATATTTATACTCATATTTCAAAAAACAAATTAAAAAAATATTTATATATATATAATATGTACAGATAATTGTTTATTGTTACCTGATTTAAAAAAAAAAAAAAAGTTTTGAACAAAAGTTTAAATTAAAATTAAAATGAATTTTACAAAAAAAAATCAGAAAACTCAAAACAAATTAAGAACTTTAAATGACCAAAGCAGAAATTAATTTTCCAAATTCCGAACCAAATAAGTTTCATATCATTTAAGTAAATTTATTTTAATATTAAGCAACTTCATAATAATAATAATAATTCAGCCTGTAAATATGCAATATACTATCTATTATTTCTTCTTTGAACTGAAAATGTTCAGATAATACCACTTAGATAAAGTCAATATTTTATGACTTTTTAAAGTTAAATATTAAAATTTCAGTGAAATAAAATGGAAGATTAAAATATTACTATGTTAATATAAATTTAAGTTAAAATTTTAATATTATACAGCAGAATAACCAATTTATACAAATTTAAT
The DNA here is from genome assembly GCA_963082915.1 of Dolichopus griseipennis. Classification (NCBI taxonomy): domain Eukaryota; kingdom Metazoa; phylum Arthropoda; class Insecta; order Diptera; family Dolichopodidae; genus Dolichopus; species Dolichopus griseipennis. Next base: position 7,620,358 of record OY720442.1, read on the forward strand.
TTTAATTTTCCATTTAAGTTTTAACTTTTTAAAACTTTGTAGTCAAATGTTATAAGTACTAAAATAATACATTTTAAAACCACAATAAAGTTATTAAATGAATAATTTGAATTAAGTAAAATTTTCAAGAATTCCATACAATTTTCAATAAAATATAAAAGAGCATTATATGAAAATACAATATAATAAATCTTAACTTTATTACTTTTATTCTCTTCAAAGATTACGAGATTACATTGTTTGTTTTTTTGGGGCGGACGGAAGGGAGTGGTAGGTTTGTGTAGTTAATGAAAATGAAAGCTTAAAAATAACAATAATAACTATAATCATAATGGAAGATGTTAATTTTTTTTTTTTGTTATTTTTTTCTTTTTCAAGTATGTATATGTTTGTGGATTAAAAAATATTAGCTTTATATCTTGCTCTAAAGATGTATACAAGAGTAAATGTTTTTCTCTGTAATAAAACTTTGTCATTACGGGGTATTAAGCTAGTCATTTAACTTTTATAATACATTTTTTTTTGTGGCAGTTTAAATCAAAAGAGAAAACACTCACATTTGTAGTACATTTAACTTTAGTCAGCGACAGTTACAGTACAATCATGTATTAGCCACGGCCTTTTAAAATATCCCAGCTCATGCCCAATAGTTTGTATCGTAATCAAACAAATAAATTTCAAATTTTTTTAATAGTTAGTAAATAAAGTAATTATTTTTTACAATTTTTGAAACAAAAGGTTGAAAAGATATAATTGCATCAACTTATTTCAAATAATGATTTACAAAACTAATTGAAACTTATCATAGCCTATAATAACTTTATGAGGCCTTTCGTTGTAGTGACTTTTAATGTACGAATTAAAAATGTATATTTTTAATTAGTTTCAGTGTAATTTATATCATTGCAATTAAAAAGATTATAAAGTTATGTTATATATTTCATTTTCATATGTATCTTATTGTTTGTTATCAAATATATATTACATGTAACTAAAAAATTTTTTATTCATTTTGATTAAAATAAGTTTTTATTATTTTTTTTTAACTTTTTTCTTATTCTTTTCAGGTAAAGGTTAAAGGTTGACCTTTTAAATAATTCTTTTTTAAAAATTGGCCCAACAAAAGTATGTACACATGTTCACATATGCTTTTAAATAAACAAACAAATATATATATATATACATCTAACATTAAGTGTTATATATAACATACCACTTAAAAGCATATTCATGATAATAACTTTTTCTTATATTTTGGTCTATGCTTTTTTAGTTTATACATAAGAAAACAAGGTGTCCCAAGAGTACAGTTTTAGTAAAAAAAAAAATTTTAATCAATTGAAAAAACAGTTTTAAAAAAATAATTTTAGCTTTATATTAAATATTGTTATGTTGGGACTATAAGAACAGGTATAATTTTTTTCATTAATGCTCCTGTGTTAGGGCTATTAATTTTCTAGAACTTTTTAACTTTTAATTGGGTGTACAGTAATTAACGGTATTGCAAAAATTGGTAAAAGTTTATAATATTTTAAAAAATAAGGATATTGTGGAAAAAATAAATAATTGAAGTTATTTTAATATTAAGTACCAGTAAAATTAGAAGAATCCAATAAGCTAAAACTTAGGTTATTGTATAGTACGTTACAATAGCATTTCATAAAAAAGGGAGAACCCTTACAAGGGCTATGGTCCCATACCAGTTCGTATAGTCTCTTTTCATCCCTTTCTACGATGTTCAAACTACCTGCCACTTTACGATCACTCGTTCTTGGTTGGTATCATCAGTCGTGTATCATTATGCTTCACTCCTCTTATTTCTTATCACTCGTCCTTGATTTCTAATAGCTTGTAATAATAATGGTTGTCCTCGGGCTCGAGAATATTTATACCTTATCACAACTCAATACATTAAGCAGGATTTTAAACTATGAAAAATAAACGATTTTGTAAATATATATATATATATATATATATATATATATAAAACGTAAGCCAACTACATTATAAAGTTCATAAATTTTTAATTTCATTTGTTTAAAAGAATGTACAAGTAGTACTAGAATACCAGTACTAGAATATACGTTTTATTTTTGATAATAGTTTTGCTTTTTTTCCATAGAGACACTTTGTTTACTTGCATGTGTATATAATATTTATACGAGTACAGATATTTTAATATTAAAGAAAGAAGGCACAAGAATAAAGTACTACTATTTAATACTATACTTTTTATAAATAACTTAATATCTGTTTGTATTCTTGTTTTTTTGTTCAAATGAACATGTGCAACATTTATTATTAATAAGATTTCTTATATATATATATATATATATATATATATGTACAGCAGTACATATATATAATACAATATGTAATATAAAAAGTATATATGCAAATCTTAAATAAAAGCTAAAATATAAGTGGTTTATTTTTGAACTTAAAAAAAAAATGTTAAAAGGATTATGAAAATAATGTAGATGGCAACTCTGTATATATCTGTAAGATACATTTTATATAAAACAAGAAGATATGGAGTTTTATTTTGGAGTATCTAATTTTAATTTTTAAAGTATATATGTTTATATATTAAAGTTTATAAGTATATATATATATATATATATTATTTACTGTGCATACTATATTTTTGGCTTTACAATTTACAGTAAATCATGGAGATTATTAATTAATCTTTCTTTTGTTCAAATTTAGGTAATTATATGATAGTTTTCTAGAAATGGATCTATATAATCGATCTATTATGTAAATAGATTAATTTTTAAACTTTGTTTTTGTTAATAACCTAAATTGTTATAGTATATATATCTATAAATGCAATCTATTATCAATAAAAGATTAAAGTTTGAATTTAATATAGTATTTAGGATAGTTTGACAATTTTTAAATAATATAAGATCAAAACTTGATACCCCACGAATAGTTGGAATTCAATTTAGTTATCATTGGCTCTAGCGATGGCTTTTAAATCGAAAGATATTAACTATTAAAATCTTAACATATTTCAAAGTTTCGTGAGGGGTTTTACTTAATAAGCTCTCTATAGAACGATTGAAGAGCACAGAATGTTCTTGTATTTAAACAGTCTGTAATCTCATTAGCTTGTAATTTTTACAAGTGGCCTGTATTATAATTTTTCTTTATTTCATTCGACAAGGAAAATCCTTTAGAATTGGTTATATATATATTTATAATATCTTGAAGAAACTCTGAATTAGAAAACTTTTTAGAACTAGATCAGAGAAATCAGAGTTTACATTTTTCCAGAATATATATGTATATTCGATATCAATTGAGTATCAGTCAAATGAAACACAATCTTTTGATAGTAATCTGAGTACTTACAATCATTTCTCGATAATACAACTAAGGACACGTTTCCTTCATTTCACATATTTCATAAATTAAATTTCGAGATTATTCTTCTGAACTTATTTGTATTTCTAAAAATTCGTGTTTAAAATTAAAATCAAAGCAACTACATGGATTAACTTTTAAATAAATCCGTGCAGTTGGGTGGAATTTACTTTACTACATAACACATATATAAATTTTATTAAGTTTTTTTTTTTTAAAACTAATGAATAAAAATTTTTACAAATGTGTGATTATAATATTTTTTACATTTAAATATTTAAAATTAAGTTAATAAATTATTTAATTTGTATATATTTTTACATTTTTTGCACAATTGAGGATAACTTCCTTTATCTCTGCTTTCAAATTTAAACTCAAACCCTTTAAAAGAAAATTAAAAAAAAAAAACAAAATAATAATTTTTAATTAGCTATTAATATTTATAAGATATATTTTCTCATTATAAATTTCATTTTGTTTTTTATATAATGGGCTCTTAATTATTAATGTATGTATGTTGCGTTTTAAAATAATATTTACAATACACCTGTAATACATATAAAAGCAGAAAATACGCCTTAAAATATGTAAAAAAAAATAAATTTATTAATAAAGTGTGATAAATTAATGGTGTGTGTTTTATATATAAATACAAAGAAGGGATTGGGTATCCAATAATATGAATAGTGTTAACGGAAGAAAAGTAGAGAACTTGGAATTTTTTCTTTTATAAACTTGCTGGATTAAATTGTTGTGCAAAAATCAGTTTTATTTAAAAGCAGTCCTGCAATATATTTGCCGTCGTAACCCTACTCCAAACTATCTTCTAATTTTATTAATTTGAACTATATGAAGCGAATTGAACTACGTTCATTCCATAAACTTTAGATGTATCAATCATATCTATTATTTTTACTAACCATTCGAATACATCTTGAATATTAAATTTATAATAGTTCGTATCAGCGCATTTCCTAACTAATTTAAAAATCAAGGCCATGAATAAGAAATTTTATTATTTATTTTAACATTTTTTAAAAAAATAATTAATACCTTTTTTTAAGTTTTTAGTACAAATTACAAGAAAAACTAAAAAATATTCACAAGATACTTAGGAATTCGAATCCGAAAATTTTTTTTTTCATAAAAATTGGTTATTAAAAATTTTTCGAAAATATTTTAGAAATAAAATTTTTTTTTTAAATTAATCTAAAGTAAACCGTAGCTTATCTTTTACCTTATCTTGAAAATAATATTTTTCGAATTGAACTTTTAATAATTGAAAATCTAACAAACTTGGAAATCACATAATTAAATATTTTTTTTTAAAAGTATAATTATACTTACCTTAATCCCTAATTAAAATAACCCACGAAATAATTAATTAAAAAATCTTTAAAATAATCTGAGTAAATTTTCGTTTATAACATAAAATTTATCAGAAACTTTTCATTAAAATTATGAAGTATCCAAATAAATCAATCAAATCTTTTATAAGTATTTATCAATTCATTCTTAAAATAATTTAATTTAAAAGTTACAAGTTACTAAAATGAAAAACAAGTTCATGGTTATTTAATTAAAAAATTTATTTTAAAAAGTTAAAAACAAAGTTAAAAAAACAAAATTTTGTGTTGAAATAAAATTGATTTTAAAAATTTATTGTGTAACAAATACAAAATAATTGTTTTAAATTGAATGAACTTTCACAATTAAATTGACATTTTGTAAAAATTGATAAAAAATTTTACACAATTAAAAATTTATAAATTTTTTTTTTTAACAATTCCAACTAGATTTCTTTTAGTTGGGTATAATGAAATAGGATTGTTAAGTTTGAATTAAATTCTGTAATTTTATTCAATAAAATTTTATGAACACTGTTTTGTCTTAACAATCTCAATATTCGGAAATTATTTCACTAAGTTGATAATTCGTATGTTTACGACTTTGTCAAATTTAAGAAAAATATTAACATCTTTCTCCTTAATAGCCCCCCAAATTTTGCCCGTCCCTCATCATCCTAAATTCTCAAATAACCTACCCACAATCCTAAAATCCTAAAATCCTTCCATATTCCTATCCCTTTAACCAAACTTTACATTTGTACCACAAGTTCCTTCCTAAAGTTTGGTTCCATAAGGGGGTGGTTTTGGTGCGTTAAAGTCGCACACTACCCAAAGCAACACCGCACAGTTTCAATGGGTGGCTTTCGAGCATTCCATTATCTCGTAAAAACAAAAAAACAAAGCCTAGCCTGTTTCACATTACTACATGACTGCAACTAAAATTCTAAAGTTCAATCTTATTTATATTCACAAAAACACTTGTAAACAGAATTAATTAATATAAAATATTTTAAATATTTCAATAGATACATTTTGATTCCAAAAAAAAAAAAAAAAAACTCAAATTGCATCTTAAAAATTTCCGGTATTTGATTATATCTTAAAATTTTATTTATGACTCAAAATCAAAAATATCAACAAACTAACCAACCCTAACTTTTGAATAAAATATGCATCTTTATTCAAATATCTTTGTTAGAATTTCCAATTTATTTATAAAAATCAAAAGTCTTTTGAATATTGAATAAATAAAATATTGTTCAAAGTATCTTAAAATATATCAACAGAGTTTTGAAGAGTTTTTTCAATGAATCTTTTAAAAAAAGTTACAAGATTACAACTTTTTTTTTTATTTCTTAAAACTTTGAAATTTTCTTAATAATATTTTTTTTTTTTATACTTGAACTTTGTATCTAAAGTTCGATTTTCAGATGCTATCTTATCCTTATGATTTTTTAATCCTCTAAGTTTATAAAATTCAAACAATTCAAATCAACCACAAAATATCTTAAGATATACTTTTTTTTTTTTTTTTTTTTTTTTAATAAATTCAAAAGTTTACAATTGAAAAATTTTTCTTTCATTTTGTATTCTTATTAAATTTGCTATGAATATTTTTATTATTTTGTTTTTTTCAGGTTTTCTATTAAAAATAAAATAATTCCGAATTTTTTTTTTTCAAAAAGTTTCTAAATATTGTTAAGGTGTTGCAAATTTATATTGTTTGGCATCATTTTTTTTTGGATTTTAGTTTTAAAAAACTTTTAAATTAAATTCTGGAGTAGAATGAAACAAAAATATTATTTTAAATTTACAAATAAATAGACATTTTGTTTGTATCAATCTGCATATTATCTGCTACTGTAAGATATTATTAATTAAAGTGACCAGATGTTCGTTATTTGAGTATATAACAAGACACTGATAGAGGAAGAAAGTTTTTAACAAATTAAATAACCCAAATACAAAGTATCTGAAGATTAAAAAAATACATTTAAATTTATACTACATTTAGTAAAACGGTTAGTATATTCAGATTTACATATTTATAATGCTAATTTTGGCAATCATTAAAATTTATAAACTTTGTTGAAATATATTTTTTGCACTTAATTATAATATATAGCTACTTTTCATCCTTTCTCGAAATTTTAGACTCAACGAGCCACCATTTTTTTTTAAGGGAACCCATGTCCTTATGACTAACTCTTACAAATATTTACAAAAAATATTTATATAATCCTGCAGATTAAAATATATATTTCTTAAACATATACAAAAATTTATTTATCGTGACTTATCGAGTCGGGACTCATGCCTAAATATCTCAACTGGGGACTAATGACTTAATTCATGTATCACTAACGAATAACCAACAATAACTGAACTTTTTCTATAAAATATTTTGTACCGTAATATTCCTGGGGAGAAAAATTGTTTATATGGTCACCCTACGACAATACTATTCAAATCAGATAAGTCCAATTTAAATTTTACCAATTTTCTCAATGTTTTTCTATCTAATAAAATATTTTCCAATTTTAACTTTTTAACAAGATTAGAATAATTTAAGTTCCTAGAAAAAATTTTCAATGAAAATCAAAAGAAAGAAATAAACTTATAACCAATAGAACATTTTATTAACATGTAATATTTATTGAACAACTGTTTTTGGGTTTTTCGAATTGGAATTTTATAAAATATTTTGTTTCAATTTATATTACAAACTTATTAAGTAAAATCTCTTGAAAATGAAGAGTTAAATTAAAAGATATTTTCTAAGAACATCTGTTTTTTTGAATGCATTTAGGTTGCAAGTTGATTACAATATAGGTACTCGTATATAGACAGTCAACAAAATTTAAAAATTTATTATATTAGGTATAAGAATTTTATGTATCTTAAGTAAAGGAATTAAATTTAAATTCCTTTTAATTTTTATATAAAGCTACTTTTAAACTTACGTATAGTTTTTTAACTGAAAATCTTTAATTAAAGTTATTTTGTTAGACGCTGAAGATGACGCATAAAATTTAGTATTTGTGTTTGTATTCAACTTATACAATAATCTCATATTACACTCATATATTTTTAAATTGATAAAATTGGTTTTGATTGTATGCAGTTATATATAAAAAATTATATAAAAAAATTTTTTATAAAGACTGACAGATTAAAACTCACTGTAATCTGGGCCCTATTTTACCAATCACTTATCATTCAAATTACTTAAAAAATACCTATTTTGATAACATTTTATTGCATCGAAACCTTAACTTACTCATGTAATAAAGTTTTGATTTATAAAAAAAAACACTCATCAATTAGTGAAAAGTGGTTAATCCAATTGACCCCTACTCAGCTTATGGAAAATTGCAAAAATTAATTCCAAAAAATATTTAGATAAATTAAAATATAATCAAGAAGGGGAAGAAAATCAAAAAAATCTTGTCATTTAGATTTGGAAAATATTTTGATCGACTTCATATAAAATCAAAAGACTCATTTGTATTATTTAACAAACTCTAAAATTATTCAGCCTACACCTAAGAAGTGTGCATTGTATTTTTTGAGCTTTTTTTATTTTTCTCAAAGTTTCTTTAATTATTAAAATTTTATAAGTTTTTAATAAAAAATTCAATTCAAAGCATCAATTACATAAAACAAATTTTAATTAAAAGATAAAACAAGATAAATAATAAGTGAATAAATGTCTTCAGAATAATTACTCAAACCGAAATACATAATATAAAGATCTTCAATATAGACCCCTAAAACTATAATATCATATAAATTATCAACTATACTATAGTGAAGCCCAAAAGTACTAAAATTACAAAATAAATACAAAAAAGTCTACAATTATAAACATATTTACTTTTGTTATAACCATAATATAATTCGCATATGCTATTCAAATTATTTAATAAAACTCAAATTCATTGAACTCCTAAGATAAGTTCAAAAACCTTAAAATCCAAAAACTAAAATTAAAATTTTTTTTTTTGGAAACCATATGCTACCAAAAAAAACAAAAAATAAATATATAATTAAATTTTTCTTTATATTTGTATATAAATTAAACAGTTTGTTGTACAATAGTTCAATGAAATAGCAATACATTGTAAGTGAGAATGAAATTGAGTGAAAGTGTGAGTGAAATGACATCATACATTTTTAGTTATAAGTTATTTGTAAAACTTTTTAGACTTAGTGTTATTGTAATATGTTTAATTATACTAAAATAACATATGTATCAAAAAATAAAGTACATTTCCATTTGACATTGTACATAATAAAGTATATAAAAAAAAAAATCAAAACAAAAAATAAATAAATAAAAATGTTAAATAGAGAAAACAAAACTTTAATTAAAGATGGGACACAATGATAACGCTAAATACTAATAAAAAAAAAATCTATTGTCATTAATTTTAAAAAGAAAAACTTAATGTATGTACACATATGTTATAAAATAACAAAAAAAATAAAATAATAAAAAAAATAAAAACAAAAAGATTCCCATATAAGTGTCAATCTTAAGTTTTCTAATCAAATATTTCTATCCCTTAGAAATAAAATTTATTACTATAAATATTCGTTTTTAGTAGAAGACAAACTATATATACAATAACTATACATTTTTTATTACATATATATATATTATATATCTATTTTAATTATGTACAGTATGTTTCGAAAATTTAATTAATTAGTTGTTGTTTTTTTTTTGTAGAGAATCATTTTTAATTAGCGTAATTTTATATAAAGTAATAGTTTTCATAATATATTTGTATATTTTTAAATTATATTTGGTCACCATGGAGATTTTTAAATAAAAATTATTATTAAGCCACCGAGGTTATAATTATTAATAATCAAAAAAATTCAATATATTTATAATGCTGTGCTTTGTTTTTTCATTCTCTTCCGGATCAAGATTTGCTTTGTATCACAACAGCATAACCCATATATTTATATGGGCCAGGATATGTGAATTGTATAAAAAAAATCTTTTTTGCAAAAGATAGCGAAGACATAGTTTCAGATATAAATAAAATAAAAATTTGACTTTTATAAATATAAAAGGCTGGTTTCTCTTTTGAAACTTCACATTAAACATTTGATATTCGAATTTTAAAAAAACTATGGTAACTAGCATTTCAAATGAAAATCTTTTTTATTTGAGTGACCCACATCGGGTTTTTCAAACCTTGTTGCTGACTCGAATGAAAAACACAGCTTTTGTTATTTAACTAATAAAGTTTTTTCTTTGAATTGATCAGTCCAGTTCTTTGAATAGATCAGTCATATTTGAAAGTTCGTTAGGGCTTAAACTGTTGGAACTTTAATTTGATTTGCATTGAACTTCTAATATTTTTTGAATTGCATATGCATATCCAATCATTGTTCTAAATGGCTTTCAAACTTGTTACAAATATTTATTTGATCAAAAATTCAATTATGATAATATTTATGTTGTTTTATATGGGGATAGTATATACCATTCTATAACCTAGGCCTTGTGACTTGTTATGTATTCCAATTAGAATACATTCTTTTAATTTATAAGTAATATTATTTGATTTGTTTATTTTATTTATTTTATATTTTTAATTATATTTGTTCACTAATGGGATCTTAATATGTTATAGTAAGCTTATCCATTTTCTTAATGGCATTAAACCTATTGGGAATTTTAATTTCTTATAATTATAATATTAATTTTTTAACAATACATTAGAATAATTAGTTATCACTGTTCCAAATGACTCTAAAGCTAGTTGAAAGGTCTTATTTGATTAAAAATATACTTCTAAGAATTTTTGAATAACTTATCTTCAGTTATTTGAGTCTAATAAATCCCTAGGTTTCATTTTCTTATAACTGTGAATGATTGGGCCTTTCTGTCAAATATATTTAAAACCCTATAACAAATTGGCTCTCTATTGCAATTTTAAAATTAATTCCTAAAACAATAAGTAGACTTCAGGAAAAGATTTTTATAACACTCTGTGCATTAAATTATATTAAAGGCAACTTATATTTTATGAAGTAAAATTCCTTTTCTTTATTGGAGTCAATTAAACTTTAGTGTCTTATTTTTATGTTATTTTAGACTTTTCATGGTTTTTATTTTATATTTTCTTTTGTATTTTGGAAAATCTCTATGTTATATTACAAAATATATAATATGTATTATAAATCTTTATTTGAATAGTAAAAAAATACAAAAAATACTTAAGATGAATTTTCTTTATATCACATCCTTTTTTTGCTCTTTAAAATTTTTGTTTTTAGTTTTCTCTACCCAAAAATTTTCACCCAGAAAAAGCCACTTATTGTCAAAATTTGGCTTTTTTTCTTAATCTAAAATTTTTATATTTATAAAATAAAATTAATGAATATTTTTTTTAATATAATAAAAGTCATCATTCAAATTCAAATTGCATTAAAATAAATGTCATGAGATCTTATCAAATTTACTTATAGGGTTTGATTAAAAAAAATGTTAAATTTTAACGAGGTCTTGAATTAAATTAATATAAATTAAAAATTTTTTATTAGTTTCAGTAGGACTAAGGAGTTTAGTAGGGTAAAAACCTATTATAATTTTTCTTATCAAATAATTAATTACAGGCAACTTTTAAATTAAAACTTCGTTATTTAACGAACTGTAAAGAATATTATAAAATAAATTTTATCATTAAATTTAATTATTTACAATTCTTATAAAACTTTAGATATTTTCTATTATATTTGAATTATTTTTTAATAGAATTGTCAGTTTTAATTAAAATAAAGTTTAAAAACTAATTTAACAATAATTTGTTAAAAATTAAAAGTTTTTTGTTTTTATTAAGAATTTTAAATAGAATTTTTTCTTTTAAATGTTAAAGTTCAGATAAAAAATATTAAAAAAATGGAATTCAAATAACAATTATAATAATTTTATAATACAATATTGTATAATTTGTTAAATATTTAATAGGATGTATAAAATTTATTTTATACAGTCTGTTAAATCTTATTAAGTTTGCAAATGGGAGCACAATACAATAAAATACGATATTATGTTAAATATTATTCCGGAATTTAATGAATTGCACTTGCATTTTCATTGAAATTTTCCACCTCAAATTCTAGTATGATGCAAACTTGTATCTTTAAACAGCAGCTGAAATTTGTTTGAATGAGAAGTAATGAACATTTCTCAATTACAATTTCTGCAGTTTAAGTTATATATGGATCTCACAAATATTTCTGACAGTGGTATTGAAACATGTTTATTAAAACATTTTAGCTTTAGATACATTGAAAAATACTTTTGATTACTATCTTAGACATTAGGTACACAGATAAGTTCTCAAAGAACTTTTAAAGAAATTTAACTAAGTTTTAAATAGTAAAAATACGTTTGATACAATAGGTTCAAAGCCCTTGGTACAAAAGGAAGCGTTCTATAATCTCGGTAATATAATCTATAATTTTAGTAAATGTTTCTATCTTTAAATTTCATTTTTAGAAAGTCTCGTATTAGAAAATCTTGTTTTTTAAGATTATAAATCTAATTTTATATCCAATTCTAAAATCCTTAAAAAACAAGATTTTCTAAATAAAATTTTCTAAAACCGAGATTTTCTGAAAATGACATTTTCTAAACCTAGGTTTTAGACCCAACACAATACAAAATACTCGGATAAAATGACTTCCTGGTTGAGTACCTAATATCCCTACACCAATTGTTAAAATATAAGATTGTAAGTAATTAGAATAGAGACTTTAAAGTATCTTATTATCTAAAGTATCATATTTTCAGAAAGAAGACCATGAAGGCTTATAATTTCCTTCTAAAAATTATAACACCCAACTACAACTAATTTATATTCAGTTTCATTTAAACACAGATTAACTTAAGGGATAATGTTTCATAATTTTTCAATTCCATTTTCTATTTTCTTATTTTTAACACTCAATTCAAAAACAAAACCAAAATTTCTAATTTTTATCTGTCATATTTTTTTATTTTTAATCTTCATTGTTGATTAGTTGTTTCCATTTCCATTTCTGACGTAAATAATGAAAAACAAAAGAAAATTTTTAAAATAAATTTTCACCAAAAAAAAAAAAAAAACAAACTAAAAATATGTTAAACTTGATATTAAAAATTATAAAGAAAATTTTCATTCAAATGAATTTGCTTTTTTTTTTAAATTTATTCATAAAAAAACAATTTTTATAAATTTTACAATGTCTATTCACCATTTTGTTTCTTAAAAGTATCAATCAAAATATTTTACAAATAATATAAAGCATAATTTGTTAAAAAATTGTAATATTAAATCCGACATTTATAAATCACAAAATAAATCATAAATTACTATAACTGCATAAGCCTTGATATTCTAAAAATAAATCAATTTTAAACAAAGTATTTTGCAAATATGATATTATTGATTAGGACTTGAGATCCTTTATTCTAAATTATTCAATCTTATCTGGAATCAATCTTATACTTCATCTGGTTTTTCTTTCAATGCTATTTGAAGCTTAGTTTAAATTCTTGAATACAGTCAAAAGCAGTTCGAAGCTTAGTAAAAGTTCTTAAATGCAGTAAAATGCTAATGGCATTTTGTTGGGGTTGATTATACTTTATTGCGATTACCAAATGATTTCCTCCTTACTAATACCTGGTACTTAACTGATGGCCTTGACTCACTATGAGCTTCTTCGAAGTTTTAATTTATATTTTAGTAATTAAATCCTTGATTTAAGCAATTAGCTAATAACAATGGTAAATAAATGATCATTAAGGATTTGGATAGGATATAGTTTCATTAAATTGAAGCTGCCAGATCTTTTGATATAAAGAGTTCTTTATAAGGCTTATATGCGCTTTTCCTATACGTACTTCAATTTCCAACCATTTCTTTAACCATCTAATATGGCATGATATTAAAATAAATGTCAACTAGGCTCTAGTACTATACACACAACTCTATTATAAATTACAGAAGTGACACTATATCAAAATATTATATTAAATAATAGTAAAAATCGATTGATGAATTGGAATTTCTTTATTTAAAAAAAAAAACAAAAGAATCATATTTAAATTCTATTCACATATTTTAAATAAAAGTAAATATAAAATCTTAACCAAAATATCTTAAACATATACGTACATGTATTTTAAGAGTTCCTCATCTTCCTAATGAACTTGAAAAAGGTATAAAAAAAAAACAAAAAGGACGTGTTATGATTTTATAAAAATAAAACCACATGCTTAATATTTTCTTTTTTTTATCACAAAAATAAATATAAAAAGTTATAAAATTTATACAAAATATAAAACTTTCCTTTATTTCCTTTTGTGTATTTTGTTATTTAAATTCTAAGCAAATATACATTTAACAACATTTTTACATTCATTTTGAAAAATTTTAAGTTTATGTATAATGTATATAAAAATTTGTGTAAAAAAGGAAGAAATATTTACTCCTCTCTTCTCATACTACTTAAGACCACATTCGTACCACTAATTTTAGGTGGTAAATCTTTTGTCGTAGGTTTTTCTCGAATAAAAAAATAACTGTTAAAATAATTTCCAAAAGTATTAAAATATTTCCAAAATAACGATATAAAAATATAATACCATAGTTTGGGTGAATCATGTTAATGTGTTTAAAATAAAAAGTGGGTTTTTTTTTATTGGAAAATTGTTGAAAAACAAAAGCGTATTATCGATTTCGAATGCAGTTGGTGTTAACTAAAATTAAAAGACTTATAGTATTTTAAATTTAGATATTAATAAAATCAAAAATAATACATTTTCAACTGCAAGATTTTTTGACTTAATAAATTTAGGTAACGGTACTTTATTTCGATTGATGGGCTTTTTATAAAATCGTCAACGATGTTTACCCCTAAATTTATGCAATTTTTTGATTTTTTTTTAAGTATAAATTGGAATTAGGTTTTTGTTATTAGTTAACATCAGCAGTGTTCGAAATCGATAAAAACAAAAACATTAAGAGTCTATATTTAAAAAACTTGAATAACAAGGACAAATTTGAATAATCTGGCCCACGGAAGTCTTAAATGGAGGATGGATGATCAAGGATTTTCATTAACAGTCAAGGTATTTGAGAATTACCTTTACAATAATTTTAAATTTAAAAAAAGTTCACAAATATAAGAAAAATAAGTTTTTTTAATTTCGTAACGACTAGATGGGCATGATAGTTTAAGCTCTTGTCTTCTATTCCCAAAGGTCTGGGACTATTCCAAGAAAAAATGAAAACTGGTTTTTGATTTCAAAACGCTAGCATACGTCATTTTGTTGCGGAAAAAAATATTTTAATAAATATTTATTGCACAGACATGCTTTCCAGGTGGACAGCCTAACAGTTATGCAATTAGTACATCAAAAAAGCTGAGGTACAAAGCTTAAAATGGGGAAAAACCTGACTAAGAACTACTGTGGATGATAATACTCTCTGACAATACGGAGATATATTGTACCTTAAATAAAAGACGGTTAAAGAAAATTTAAATCAACTAGATCAAGGCATTTCATTATTTAAATATAAAAATTTTAATTCTTAAAACTGATTACTTTGAACAAGTTAAACAATTCTTCTCTACTTGAAACTTTTTCAAAAAACCTGTTTCAATATTTTGAAACACTTCTTGTTTCAACAACACAACGCTATTAAATATAACCTAAAATATTTATATCTATTGTTTCTTATGACGTATTTGAGACTTTTAAAAAAAAAAAAACAAAAAGAAAAAGTTTATAAAACCAAAATCATCTCATACTCCATCCCATCTTCATCATTTAATTTTCTTTGCAAAAGTACAAAAGTAATAATTTGCATACTTAAGAACCGACTTTTTTAACTTTCTATCAAAACATTTTCTTTTCTGCAAAATATGACGACTTTTCTTAAAAAAAAACAAAACAAAAAAGAAAACAAAAAGAAAAATTTTAATGTTGCGAGAAAAAAATAAAATAAAAAATTACAGTAATAAAATAAAGTTAAAAAAAGGAAAAGTTTTTAAAAATTCTAACAAAGTTTTGTATATTTTTTTTTATTTTTTCATGCATATTTAAATAAAATATTATTTATATACATATATGTATATTATATACCTATATACTTGACACAATATATTCATTAAAGAAAACGTGTGATTTAATAAAAATATGTACAAAAATTATGTCACACTGCCAATGTCATGATAGATGATATAAAATCTTGAAATAAAATTCTTTTCCACTGTAATACACTTAAATTTCTTCATCAACTTCTTAACTTTGAAATTCTTTCTTAATTTTGTATTTGATTAATCCTAGCTTAATACTCCACGTTATGAAAGGTCAAGAGTTCTAAAAATTAAATCACTGTAAGGATTCTAGTAAGGACCTTCCGTTAAATATACATCTAAAATTAATTTCATAAATTTTTATTCTATTCTTCTAAATAAAACTGGTTCTTTAATATTCCTGCCACATTCATCCCCAGTAAAAAACTAATGAACCTTGATAGAAATACTTAGAACTTCGAACTTTTGGAATAATTAAGTATTAAATTAAAAATATTTCAACTGCAGACAATACATTATTAGTAGACAAGGTCAATATCAAAGAATTCTATTATCCTTCAGAAAATACCAAAAAAAAAAAAAGGAAATTACAAGTCTATCAAAAACAAAATTTATTGAATCACTTTGAAAAACTTTAAAAATTGTATATAATTCGTTAGAAATTTAAAATTTATATATTCATACTTAATATAAAATCAATGCTATAATAAAAAATATTAACATATATGAATAAATAAACTTAAATTTGAAAATGATTTCATAAATATACCAGTGTATATTGAAAAATGCTATATTTAAAGTTCGAAATATAAATTTTTATATATTTATTTTTTCATAAAATTATTGCTTAAATTCTTTCAAATTTTGAAAATTTGAATGATCTTCTGCAAACTTAAGTCAACTTAATAAAAGATCACCGTTTATCGATCTTTAATTTATAAGATATGGAATCCCAAATTCTAAAAAAGTCTTAGCATTTCGAATTAAAACTGAAGTCATGTTTAACATTTAAGACGATTTAAGCCTCCCGGATTTAACAAAGTCTATTAAATGGCAAAGATCAGTAACTAATAATTTAAAAATATAAATTTATAAATTTTATACTAAATTCTATATATTTAAGGGTTAATGGAGCTCCAATACCATTATATTATCTGTTCTGATGTTATTCAATGGGATATACTATTTAATACTGTTATTAATTTTTAAATTTGCCTAGAAATATGCAACGATCAGCAATTATTAAGCTTTAAAGTTACAATTTTCAGTTTACTTTATAACTTAGTAAAACTTAAGTCACGGGATCTGCATTTATAACATTTTGAAAAATCTTCATATATTATATGTATTATTCTAAAGAAATTATATATTCATATCTTATGACTATTTTTACATGCCTACTTATTTTGTAACATTATTTTGTTAGATTTTTTTTTTAAATATTACATTTTTATATCATCGTTATAATATGCTAATATTATTATACTAATAAAAAATGTTACATTTAAGAGCCCATATCTTTCATCAAGGAAATTTGATAACATTTCTTTAAAATTTTAAAGTCTCTGGTGTATATTTCTAAGATATAAATTTTTAAACAAACTGTTGATTTTTTTTTTTTTGGTTTCACAACACATTTCTTGGTTTTTTGTAACATTTATTGTCTGCTAAAGTTTTCAAACATTTTTAGTTTCCAGGGGTTGGTAACTATAAATTTTTTCAAGTTGAAATAATTTAACCTTTCTTTACTTATGTAATCAGTGGATCACGTTAAATTAATAATGTAAGTTTAAGGATAGAAAATAAAGCTAAATTTAAAGATTAACTAGTAATTTTCAATTCATTAATTGAACCTTTAATTATATTACGACTCCTTAAATTTTACAAATTGTCTGTGAGGTACAAAGCCTGAATTAAAAAATTGGTTTCATCTATTTTATTTTTAATCAATTTTACTATTCTAAACAATTTAATACACATATTTGATGAGATTTATTACAGGATTTTCATTACATAATTTTAATTTCCTATATCTATCTTTAGAAAAAAATTATCTATTTTTTTCTTATTTATTTTGAGTTTTTTTTAAAATGGATCATTTTTTTATTCAACTTTCTTTTAATTTTTACATTTTTTGTATTTTTACAATTTCAATAAATTTTTTTTTTTTAAATTAAAAATATATAAAGGAAAACCGGATGTTTAAGTCATGTAAATAAAAATTTTCTTTTTTTTGGAAAATTTATTAAAATTTTTTTTCATTAAAAATGAAAGAGTGACATTCAAAAGAATTCTCTCTTAATTAAATTTAAATATAAATAAATTTATGTATGTATATAAAACAAATCTTGTAATCACATTTATTAGAAATTTATATTTAATCTAAAATGTATTAAAAAAAAACAAACAGATTTTCAGGTAAATTTATTTAAGGTTAAGGGGTTATTACTTTTTTCATTAGTAATCGTTGAAAAAAAACTTACAATCAGTGCGGGGATTAAAACCACTTTCCTAACTAACAACCTAACTAACTAACAACCATCTACTTAACCCACTGTTTTTTTTTAACTTTGTTTTACCCTTTTTAACATTCTTAAATTGCCAGCATGCCACCAAAGCTTCTTTTGCAAGTATCTACTTAAGATAAATAATTTAATTGCATCATTGCATATTTTTAGGCGCTTTGCACATTTCTTGTTTTTCAACTCCGTTCTTAAATAACTAAATTTTCTATTTTTAATAGAAGATATTTCTCCAATTCTTTTCCACGTCCATCCCATTACTTTAAACTTCTTAAAATTCAATTATTCTGCGATATCACGTCAGTAGCCCTAATCCTGACTATGTATTCCCCCCCAACAAAATATTTCCATTTTTAATATAAAATTTTAAAAAAACAAAAACACGGTAATTTTACCCAACTAAGATACAAAAACAAATTTTACCTTTCAATTAGCATGTAAAACCAATCAATCAACAAACTAAATTTTTATATAAACTATTTTCAAAATTTTTTTTTCTATTTTTCAAACCAACTTTAAGATTGAATACATTTTTATGCAAATATATAAAATTTTTTTCTTTTTTTTTTAAATAACACTCTAATCTAACACTTTTCAAAAGGAAACTTTTTAATGTATGTAACTATGTAAGGGAAAATCCGTATAAATACTTCGATTTATTATGCAAATGTTAAAAATGAAAATCCTGAGATTCTCCGAAAAAAATAAACATCCTGCATATACTAAAAAAAAAAAAACAAAATAAATAAATTTATTTAAAAGAATATTTACATTTATATATATATATATACAAGTATATATAATAAGCATATATGTTTTACACATGTTTTTTTTTTTCTTGGTTAAAAATTTTTTTTAATGTTTATTTAATTTTTATTTTTTTGTTGTTTTTTTTTGTTTTTTTTTTTGTTTTTTATAAAAAAAAAACAACCTAGGCCCCATATTTTAAAACATTGAGATCAAATCCTTAAACCAACACGAAACCTAAATAAACTTTAAAAATAAAATTCTTCTTGTTTTGTTTAGGAAAAAATTATAGGGGAAAAACAAAATTTCCGCTTTGAATAAAAAAAAAAAAAAAACGAAAATGTGTTAAAGGTCATGTGAAGCACTTATACAAACATGTAATGTATACATTTTTTTTTCTAATACACTACAGTATTTCTTTTAATTGAGACACCTAGGTAAAATATCTATCGATTTTAGAAAAGAATCGTTTTGAAGGGCTCCCAATTGTTAAACAGAACATTATCTATAGTGTGCAGGAGGTTAAATAGAAGCAGTCTCTATAGCCTACATTTTATCTATTCAAAACCATTGCATAGGAACTTTTATGATGTAGAAGTGATTACTTACCTACAGTCTTGCTTGTGCTAAGCTTGGATTGTTTGAGGGAAGGCAAAATTTATATTAATTGAATCCTTTTCTATTCAATTTGAACCTTTATGAAATGGAATAAGAGCTTATTTCAATTTCTTAATTCAGAAGCTTATTGATCTGTGGTTATGTTTATTCTTTAATTTTCTGGAAAATTTGCGTAGAGGGTTCCTTTATGGAAAGTTTAGTAAGCAAAATTAAATGAATTGAATATATAATTTAAAGGTAGATTTTGGACTGTGAACGTATGAAATTGAGAAAACTGAGAATGAAATATAGTGTGACTGTTAAATAAAAGCTATTATAAAGAGACCAACTGTTCGTTTTTATACTCCTCAATCCGTTTTCAATAGGCGGCGTCACAAAAGTCCCAAAGTCAAAAGTTCTCAGAAGACTTATGACTCAAAAAAAGCGCCAAAAGTTCGCGGGAAATTATGACTTACCATTAGTGGAATTTTAACATATAGTTTTTTGTCAACTCTTCATTATATACATCTGATACATTTACATAAGTGAAATATTACAGTTCTTTCACATAGTTACTCTAAAAATTCTTTATCTTGAAAGATCTAAGAAAGATCTAATTCAATAGTGAATATGAGCTCAAGCACATGATCATAACTATATTGAACTGCTTATGCTATATATATTGCGCTCTCACATATTTAAAGGTACTGCCTCTATAATATATCTGTTATACTCTTTATTTCTAACAACATCCTTTACGTACACTTGGAAATATTTTTAACTTGTACTGTTGATTTTGAATAGAAAAATCGAAAAGAAAAGTTTGAGTTCATGAATAGTTACGTCTAGAGGCATATCAAGGTTACTTGGTTTTCTATTTTATTTTATTTTTTGTTTAGTTTATTTTTGTTTTTGTATTCATCTTCTAAATAAATATAAGTGAAAAGATCCCTTAAGAGAGGATTACATATTCTTTTACTATTATACAGTAGTATATATAAAGTGACTTTCACAATATACATGAAAAAAAAATTAAACAACAAACATAACAATCCTTTTTATTTTATAATGGAAAGAAAGAATATTTGTTTAAACTAGGAACTGTTAGGAAGTGTAAGGAAAGGATTGGAGTCGCCACTAATTAAACTACGAGATAGTTATAGAATTTTTAACTTGGTGTTTTCCTTACTTTAAAAAACAAAACCTTTATAGAAAATCGGATTCTTAGGAACATTCGTCTTTGTATGAGAATATTAATTCACTAATTTAAGAAAGCTTCTGATCGATCCGCGATCAAAGGTCTAAAGTTATCATAAAATCTTCAACATACAATTCAAAACCAAAAACTTAAAAGAGATTAAGTTAAATCAAATTCATCCTACTTATTTCTAGTATGCGAGGCTACGTTCATTCCATATATAAACTAAAGTGGGAGGCTAGGTATTTCAAAAGCTCCAAAAACTTCTTTTTATATATTTAGTATCAAAACCCAAGTTTTAATCAATTTTTTGGAACAAATTATTTATTATATACATAAAATGCTTATCTAGACATTTTTTCTTATTATTCAAAAATATGAGAAAGTCAAGATTAATACACTATCATTTAATTTCTACGAGTATATATATTGTGAATTTTTCTAAAAAAAATTTCAAATTGTTCTTATGCATATATGTGTAGGTATCTTGTTACAAGTGTATGCATATAGGTATCTTATTACAAATGTATTAAGGTACGAGTATATAAATAGCGAAAAGGATCTCTTAATATTTCTTTTTAAATTAATAATTGTGATGACAGTATATATATGTGTACACAGTTACTGAAAGAAGCCACTACAGAAACTTAGAAGTCAAAAGAAAAGTGTTTTTCTTTTTTTGGGTGTAAATGAAAACAATGGGATGGAAAAGAATACAGATTTTAAAGTCTTCAAATGTCTTCAATAATACAAGAGTCCTTGTTCAGTAATATAAAATAAAAAGTTCGAGCACAAAAGATGGTTTATTTAAAGTGATAAATGAGGCACAGGTCTAAAGCTCTAAATTGGTATAGAAAAATTTAATAGGATTAATATCTCCCACTTTAATTGATATGTGGGATGAATTTAGCCTCGAATATTAAAACTAAGTAGAATAAATTTGATTTAACTAGATCAAATTTCTTTTAGGATTTTGACCAAACGGGTACAAATATACTGCCTATGATTTTGTATTATCCGGAATTAAGGTGGAAACGAATATAAGTGATTTAAGAGCTAGTTTGAAGGAGGAGTTACACAATTCATATAAGAGTTAAAATACCCTAAAAGCTATTGAACGTATAGCCAAGTCGTATAAGAGTTAAAAGTCTTATAGCTCTCAAGCGTATCTAGTTATACAAAAAACCCCAAATTAAATTAACATAGCAGTGCCATTAAGCAATCTTTAATATTAAAAGTTTTTAAATTTAGTTTTTCCATAGACTCTCATAAAAACTTTTTATCAGAATATATGGAAGAACGGATCTAAGAACTTAAAAGCTAAGCTATTCATAACCACATCAATAACTTAGATCAAAATTTGTACAATATTTGATTTTAATATAAAAACTCTTAAAGAATCTTGAAAAACTTTAAAAAAAATTTTCTAGCAAGCAAATCTTTGAGTTTATTTTAAAAATTTAAAAATTTTTTGTTTTATTTTTTTGACTTAAAATTCTGTCAAATTTTTTTTATAAGAAGATTTATATATTAAAAAAAAAAAAAAAAAAAAAAAAAAAAAAAAAACAACTTTTACCTTATTGTCAATATTTAAACAAGTTAATTAAGAATAATTAAATTACTTTTGTAAGTCTTAAATACGCTAAGGGACATTATTTTATGTTCTTTATTTAAATTTTTTTTTTATACATTTTCTTCTTTTTTTTTTATGTTAAATTTTAGTTTTAATTATAATTTTTTTTTTTCTGTTTTTTTTTTTTTATTATTTATTTTATAACTAGAAGACATTAATTTTCTTTTCATATTATAATTTTTTTTTTTTCTTTGTTTAGTTTGAAGGGCATTTAATAAAATAACTTATATAATATTATATTCTATATTATATACTAATATAAATACCCTTACATATATTTTTTAGAACTTATATTCTAAGAATATTAGTATCTTTCAAACCTTATGGTTTTTTACCGTAAAAGTCCCTTTTTTTTTATTTTAATAATTTGACATTTTGTTAATGTTTAAAATTAAAAAAAAGTTCATCATACCGTTCATTTATAACGTTTTTATGTAGATAAGTTTAGTTAGAGTAGCGAAAAGTTAATTAACAGTTATTAAAAGAGAACGATTAGCGATATGAAAAAGTAAAGCATGGTATTTAATTTACAAACATGGTTAGCAGATTAAATACCACGGGTGCCGGGGGAATTAGGCTTAAGAATTCAAAAAACAAATAAGATTTTGAGATTTTATCAATTTCTTTTATATTTTTAACTGTTAGTGATTCACAAATTTTAAAAAAAAATTAATATAAGCAAAAAACTTTTAATACGATCCTAAAAGTATGCAAATTTTTAGATTCAGTGATTTTATTAGAATTTTAAAAGCAAAATATTCATATGTGGCTTGTTTTCAATTAAAATTGTAATACATAAAAGTTATAAATAAAAGGTTGATACTGCCCTACATAGGATCTAATGACACCTTATTAACGACAATTAAAAGCTTTGATTTGAAATTAAAAAGTTATATTTTCATAACATTGTATGTAAATATGTAAAATATAAAGTGTAATCAAGATAATAATATATAATAGACATAAATCATTCCCATAATGGCCTAGGTAGCCGAGGGAAATACTAATATTACCTATGAAACTTTTTTGTAATATTAAAATTTAAATAAATAAATAAATATATTTTAAACTGAGTACTAGTTGAATAAGAGCTTTAGATAAACATTGTAGGAGTATCTACAGCAGTGAATACTAGATAGTTAGAAAAAAAAGTATCTTCCCAACGAATCACTGAGTTTGTTTCATATTAAACAATTTTTATATACTTTATTATATTTATATTACAAAATCATTGTAATTAAAATCCTGTATTCATCCTGTATAAATCCTGTGTTGGAAAAATTCAATACATTCACAACCTATAATAATATTTTGGGCTATTAACTTAACGACATAATATTTAGCTTCCCTCTTATTTCTATATACGTAAACTCCAACAATAAATTTTTTAAGTAACGACAAAATTAAATATTAGGTAAATTTTTTATCTTATTTTTTTTTCTCTTTTTAACTATGAAAAATGGCCCTAAGGTAAATAACAAAATAAAAAAAAATCTAACAAAAAAAAAAAGAACATAAACGAAAAATTAAAGAAAAAATATTTACGGTAAATGTTACCTGTCTACAATTATATCAACAATGACACAGGTAGACACCATCGAAATAAAGGTATTGCAAAGGTGACAAAAAAAAAAAATTTTGTGCTAACAGAATAATTGAAAGGTTTGTAAATAAAAAAAAATTCACCACCACCAAAAAGCAAAGATAGAAATTTTTTTTCGCATACATATAAAATATATTATATATACATTTACATATATCTTGTTTTACAATGTCATCCTGGTTTTTTCTTTAAATATTTGCAATAATAAGGATTTGACTTAACATTTTTTGATTGATAACAAACATCATTAATACCACCACATCATTTCCAGCGCATTTCACCTCCACCTTTAAAATTTTTGTTTTTTTTTTGTTACTATTTTTTTTTATAAAAGTACAGTGCTTCGTTTTTTTATATGACACCAAAAACTTTCTTTGTAATTTTAAGAATTGTAAAACATTTTAAAATCCTGGAATATTACTATTGAGTTTAAATTTCAGACTAAAGGCGATTTAAGGTAAAAAATTTGTTCAAGGAAAAACTTGATAATAAATGAACAAATATAGTTCTATAGTTAAATTAAAATTCTAAGTTTAAAGTAAAGTTTAAACAGGGTTGTAACGCTTGTTACCTGCAATTATATTACGATTTCCAATTTTTATATTGCATTTACGAGAATTCTTTGTGATTAGTATTCCTAATTTAGGAAATAATTTTGAAAATCACTACTCAAAATATCAAATAGTGAATATTCACATAAGATAGTCCTCATAACACTAATATTAACTTCATCAACATAAGTACAATAAGAATTAAGATTTTCAATTCTAATAGTATTGTTCCACTTGTACTTATAATGTTTAAGAAAGTCTCGTACAACACTCCTTTTGAAATTTGATGGATTTCATTAAGAACAATTTTTAAAAAATAATCTTTATGTTCCTCATAATTAAGGAAAAACTGTAGTATTCATATTATATACCAAAATCTTTCTTTATCAAACATTGTGGCTTCATTTAAGATGTTTATACAGGTGTATTTGATTTGGAAATCAATAAAAAAATAACAAAAGAAAAATATGACAATAAAAAAAATAAAATATTGCCAAAAAAGTATAAATTTTGTATTATAGATGAGTTTTGAATTTAATACAGGAAAATAAAAATCATTATCCACCAGTAAAAGTAATAATAAAATTGATTGCTGTCAAAATTAGTTTTCTTTAAAAGAAAATGATAATTGACACTATACTTTTAAGTTCACTTTTCTTTTATTGACATATTTTTTTTTTGTTGTTTTCTTAATAACACTTTTAATAGGAAGAAAATTAAATTGACATAGTCAAGTTAGTGTTATTATTAAATATTAAGTATATAGCAAAAATAACGAGTCTGACAAATTATTCCTAATTGAAAACGGTCTTCAGCAAGGTATTGTTAATGCACCTATCCTTTTTACTATATATACAGCAGATCTTTTATTCTTGCTAGAACGAGTAAAAGGAAATAACTACGCCCTGGCATTCGCAGATGATATTATAATATACTCTGCGAATGACACTGTAAATAGCATTCAATATAATGTACAAAAAATGTTTAATATTGTGCAGGATTTTTGCAAGATATGGATATTAAAAATGAACTACAACAAATGTGAAACCATATTATTCCGTAATACGGTTGACAAAACTAGTTCAGACATTAGAAAAAATTGGAAACAATTTAAAATTAAATCGCCTATGTCAACTCTCGCAAACAAAAAATTCGTTAAATATCTTGGAGTTCAGTTACATCGAAACTTAAACTTCATAGATCATGTAAAATACTCAATAGATAAAGGCAATAAATCCTTTATGGCAGCTAAAAAACTCTTTTACAACAAAAATATTAGCAATAGAGTTAAAATAATATGCTACCAGACATTAATTAGGCCAAATCTTGTCTATGGGGTACCAATATGGTACAACATTAGTGCAAGCTTAATGGAAAAAATACGTAAATTCGAAAGAAAGTGCATAAGAGTTTGTATTAATAAACATAGAAAGCCTGAGTCCGAATACAAGCATTTTTATTCTAATAAATATTTGTACAAGGAAGCCAAAATCATGAGAATAGATAATTTTATGATAAAATTAATCAGAAGTCATTTTGATAGAGCATTAAAAACTCCAGAAAATGGTTTAATATCACATATATTTTACCACAATGAGGAGTACATTAAGAAGACCTTGCTCACGGGTTTTATAGCTCCTGAGCACTTCATCTTCTTAGACAAATATAGATACACTCAAAACCAAGATCATGTCCCTATACTATTTCATTATAGTAGACGGGCTACATGCAAAAAAATCGAGTATATCCCAGGCAATATTAACGGAGATAATTTAAGATACGAAATGTCCATACCAGAAAAAGATAAAGTTATAAATAAAGATTATTGGTGGTTAAATACATCTTAATATATTTTTTAAAAGCATTTGTGCTATTTTTAGTCAATAAGTTAGTTTATTTAAATTTAAGTTTAGGTTAAGTTAGGTTAGGTTAGTTAAGTTTTATAAAA
Organism: Dolichopus griseipennis; assembly: GCA_963082915.1. Taxonomy (NCBI): domain Eukaryota; kingdom Metazoa; phylum Arthropoda; class Insecta; order Diptera; family Dolichopodidae; genus Dolichopus; species Dolichopus griseipennis. The sequence continues at coordinate 7,646,993 of OY720442.1, forward strand.
AAAAAAATTATTAAACATTGGTTTTTTAAAATTTTTCAATGATGTATGAATAAGATTATACTACAATAGTTTTGTACTTTAAAACAGAAATAATTTTACTTATTATATATTAAATTTAACATAAAAAAATCCAAATATTTTTAAATGTTAAAAATAAAAGAGTTATACCTTGTTTGTTAACTTTGTTTTGTAGGTTAAGATATTCATATGTAAAAATTATTACAAAATAAAAGTTTATTTAAAAAAAAAAAAAAAAAAAAAATTAAATATTAAGATAGGGTCTTATTATATTGATATATGTCTATAACACTGTATAACTGTTCAAAAAGTCATATTTAAATAAATAAAAAGGAAATTAAGCTGGAAAATGATATTAACTTTATCATCAATGCTTCAATTAGTAGAAGTCGAATTTTTTAAGTTTCAAATATTCATTTTTTTTAAATTAATATTATTTAACAAAAGAATTATTAAATCAATGTTACTTACCACCTATTTAATTTGGATATATTACAAACTAATATACATCAAAGATTTTATTCTAAATATTTTCATAACAAAAGCCCCACAACTTTTACATACCCCTAAGTATTATTTTTTAAAAATCTTTTCATAAAATATTTCTTTTTAAAAAAATTGAAGGGAACAAATCTTCTCCTTCCATAAACATTTTTATTTAACTGCATACAACTAGGCGTAAAAAACTTATACATCAGAAATCAATATTTAAAACATAGGTAATAAAAAAGAATTTATGCACGAATGAAATAATACAATGTTTTAAATATTAAACTATTGTTTAAAATTTATCAAATAAATTGAATGACATATTTTTTTATATATATATACATTTCATTTGTAAATAAGAATGGATCAATTTTATCGCATTGATACTTGTATTAAAAAAAACTCAATATATAACAGTCCACTAACTTTGGGAACAAATAGAATAAACTTTTGAATTTCTATTATTAAAAACATAATACAGAGATCCATTTCAAAACAATTTTATAAATTGTGAATAAAAAATTATTATTTGAATTCATAATAGAACGACAAATACCTACACATTTTATTATTTAATATTTTATATTATTACGTTTACCATTTCTCTTACATGGGTGGGTGGCACAGTGGTTATCATCACGGCTGGGTGACACAGTAGTTAGAGTGCCGACTTTCATGCGAGAGGCCCCGGGTTCGAATCCAAGTAAAAGTGAAAAAACTTTTATCTGGTTTTCAACTCGACTCAGCTACCATTCGCCTTTGGGTTCAAATTAATGGCTTAATTAATAATTAATAATTATATATCTTTAATAATAAATAAATAAATATAACAATATAAACAAATACAAAATGTAAACAAATATTTCAATTAAATAATATAACTCACTAATATAGAATACCTATATATATAGATGTATCATCATGGCCCTCCAAAGATGGGGGTTGGGCTTGGGGTTAACATCCCCATCCCGCAAAAAACAAGTTTGTTACGAAACCCTACAAAATGCCTCGGATTAAAGATGGAAACTATGGTAAACGACCTAAAGCAAGAAATAAGGACTATGATTTGAACATCGGAACTTGGAATCAGCGCACATTATACAAAGCAGGTGCCCTAAAAAGTTTGATACAAGAGTGCTCTAAATACAAAATCGATATTTTAGCAGTTCAAGAAACAAAATGGAATGGTAATGAAGTATTTAACTCAGAATCATTTACGATATACTCTAGCGGTAATCAAGACGGAAAGCGGTTATTCGGAACTGCATTTATAGTTAACAAAAAAGTAAATGTTATCTCATATGAACTAATAAGCATGAAATTATGTAGCATCAGAATCAGGGGGAAATTTTTTAATATATCCTTTGTATGTGTACACGCCCCAACAGAGGAGAAGGATGATGAAGAAAAGGATATATTCTACAATCAATTAAATAATGTAATAGACAAATTACCTAAAAATGACATTAAAATTATACTAGGTGACCTTAACGCTCAGATTGGCAGGGAAGAAGTATATAAACCAACAATTGGGAAACCCAGCCTACATGATATTAGTAACAATAACGGATGCAGAGTTATAGATTTTGCACAAGCGAGAAATATGGTAGTGAGCAGTACGTACTTTGAGCACAAAAATATACATAAAGCTACTTGGCTAGCTCCGGGTGGAAGATATACATCCCAAATAGACCATATTCTAATTGATGGTAGGCACTTTGGTAATATGCTGGACGTCAGAACGTTTAAGGGTGCAGCATCGGACTCAGATCACTTTCTGGTAAAGGCAAAGTACAGAGCGCGTATTGCCAATATCAAAAATGAAAGAGGTAATAGAACGGTAAAATGGAATGTTGAAAAATTGAATAACATTACTACTAAGGAAAATTTCGAAAGTCACTTAAGTAATAAATTAAATGAAATAAGAGCGGTAGAAAACATAGAAGAAGAGTGGAGTACTATCAAGGAAACTTTGTCTAGTGCTGGTCAAACAATTCTCGGACAAGCACGTAGAGCAACAAGAAGTAGTGATGACTGGTGGGACAACGAATGTGAAGCCGCTCTACAAGAAAAAAATGCCGCTAGGGAAAAAATGCTACAATGCAATACAAGAACGAACAATAGAATATACAAGCAAAAAAGACAAATATCTACAAAGATAAATAGAAAAAAAAAAAGAGAATGCTTTGATAGAAAAATGCAACAAATCGAACAATCAAATGAGCTCAACGCATGCAGGAAATTTTATAAGGAAGTCAACAAAGTAAAGAAAGGCTTCCAGCCAAGACTTATATGTTGCAAAAGCGAAAATGGGGATATTCTACAGGGAAAAAATGAAATTTTGAAAAGATGGGCAGCATATTTTGACGATTTATTAAATGAGCGTAACACCGATATATGTACCAATCAGGTTTTTCTTACGGCTGAACCGTATATTAACGAACCTACTTTAGGTGAAGTAGAAAAAGAAATTAATTTATTGAAAAACAATAAAACGCCCGGTAAAGATGGTATTGTATCAGAAATGATCAAAGGTGGGGGTGCGGGAATGGCCCGACGTATTCATCATTTAATATTAATGATATGGAGGCAGGAAACGATGCCGGATGATTGGACAGTAGGCGTCATAGTGCCGATACACAAAAAGGGTGATAAAATGGTATGCAATAATTACAGGGGAATATCACTATTAAACAGCGTATACAAAATACTTGCTGGCATTTTATGCACAAAAATGGAATTCTATTATAAAGATATAATTGGCGAATATCAAAGCGGATTTGTAGCTGGTCGCTCTACAACTGATCAAATCTTTAGTCTCAGACAAATAATGGAAAAATGTAGAGAATTTTCCATCCCCACTCATCACGTCTTTGTAGATTTTATGAAAGCGTACGACAGCATACAAAGAGGTCCCCTATGGAACGCAATGGTGGAACTGGGAATCCCAAAGAAACTGGTCAACCTGGCAAAAATGACCACTGAAAACAGTAAAAATTGTGTCCGCATTCAAGGTGACCTCTCTGAACCGTTCGAAACAAAAACAGGAGTGAGACAGGGAGATCGGCTAGCGCCAATGTTATTTAATCTGGCACTTGAAAAAATTATCCGTGCATCAGAGATTGAAACAAAACAAACACTTTGGTGTAAATCATCACAAATTCTAGGCTACGCTGATGACCTCGACCTGATAGGCAGAAACATAAATGTTGTAAAAGAAAACTTTATAAAATTACAAGAAAAAGCTGCCCAATTTGGTTTGAAAGTCAATGCAGAGAAAACAAAGTACCTTAAAACTCAAATAACAGCAAGAAATCAACCACATACACAAACAATTGCTGTGGGAGATATGGAATTTGAAAGTGTTAAAGATTTCAAATATTTAGGATCTGTAGTTGACATAGAAGGCTCAAATAATGCAGAAATAGACGAAAGACTGAAATCTGGAAATAAATGTTATTTCTCCATGCTAAACCTCTTTAAATCAAACTATATCACAAGGAAAACAAAAATTAAACTGTATAAAACTTTGATAAGACCAGTGGTATCGTATGGATGTGAAACTTGGAGCCTTAGAAAAAATGAAGAAGAAAAATTAGATATTTTTGAGCGCAAGATTCTCCGAAGAATTCTGGGTCCTGTCAGAACGTCAGAAGGATCGCTTCGACTTCGAACGAATGAAGAATGCATACAACAATTTAAAGATTTACAATTAAGTTCGTATATTAAAATACAAAAATTAAGATGGGCAGGTCATATTTCCAGAATGCCAAACGACAGGTCCGTATCCAGAATCTTCTATGGTAATCCAGTTGGAAAAAGACCAGTTGGCAGACCAAGAGTTAGATGGAAAGATAATTTTCATGAAATTGTAAACGAGCTACAAATACACAATTGGAGAACGAATGCCGTAGACAGAAATAATTGGAAGCAGATAATTAGGGAGGCGAAGGCTCACTATGGGCCGTAGTGCCAAGGAGGAGGGAGGAGGAATATAGAATACCATATAACTCAAGTACAAAATTATTACGATATAAACAAAAAATAGAACTGTAATTATTGAAAATCTAAGACATTTATACATGTTATAAGGCGTAGTACTATCTCATGTTTAAATTGTATGTGGAATTCATTTGATCAGTTCTAATATATGAATATATCTCCCCTGTTCCGACATGCACATATATATAGTCAGGCTGTTTAGCCTATCACAGTGAACAGTTAGCACGTAGAGGTGCCGGAAAAAAAAAAAAAAAAAAAAAACATTTTAACTAGTATGTCTGTAAATTAGAGAATATATTATAAAATTTTAAAATAATCTCAGAAAGCTCTTACTGTAATTAAAGAATCTTTTTAAGCGACTTTAAAAGCATGTCAAAACTAAGACTATTGTAGGAAGGAGTAGCTCTAAAAATTAAGGACATTTAGCTATATCTGATTATAAAAATTTTTTCACTTTTTTCTGTGGTAAAACTTCCTATTAAAGTGGGTACTTCTTGACCCAAAATTAAAATATATTAATTATGTAATATAAATAAAATTAAATAATTTAATAATAAAATGCTCTAAATACCTGCTACGAAATATTAAAGTACTAAGTAGTTTAGTGTTGCCAAAAAGTTTAAAAATTTTTTACTTCAACAAAAACTATCTCGCATTATTTACTCAAAATCTAAACTTTAACTGCGATGAATGCTAGTTTTAAGAACTTTAATAAATTTTAAATAAAAATTTTAAGTTTTTACCTTTTTTCTATAAAAATTTTTCCCTATAACTAAAATTTTCCCCAACACAATTTTAAATATTAAAAAATTACATATAAAAAAATCTAAAGGTCGTAAATTACTTATATAAATGTTTTTACAAATTTTTTTTTTAGACCCGAAATAAAATAAAATATTTGGGTTCAATTACTTACATTGAAATTACTGGATATAATACGAGTATCTACAGAAAATAAAGAACATGTAGATAGAAAACTATACTTAACATATCATCACTTGGATTAAAAAATATAAAATATAACAATATACCCGAAATATTTTTTTAAGAATCTTACCTTTTTAAAGGTTAAAATTGTACATACTATTTTAGTAACATTTTACGAGTATATAAAAAATTACAAGTGCATACACAAAATATAACATTAAGCTTAATAAAAAAAATTAGTTTATATATTTACTTAGATAAAAGTTGTAATTTTTGATAATTTATCATTGATTCGTTACCTAATTTGCTAATGTCCTTATGATCCTGGAAAAAATTTAAATTTTAAAATTATAAATATAATATATGCATAAATAATATTGCAGAGTTGTTTGAGAATATGAGTATATATTATATATTCTATATTATCTATATAGAATACCCCTCTAAAATTTTTAAAGGAAACTTTCAATTTAGTATTTTTTTTTAATTGCATACAACTAGGCGTAAAAAAAATTAAGCACATGATTGATTTTTAAAATTAATAAAGGAGCATAAATTTGGTTCCGTATTAAGGATTCGAACAACTACTAACACTCTCAAACTATTACTAATATACAGTGTTCTCCTAATTATTAAATATTAATTTCTTAATTATTTATTAAACCTTAATTTCCAAAATAGAATTCTAAAAACCTTTATTTAAAATTTTAACCTATGTTAATTATGCATAGTTATGATTTAACATCCATCTCTTAGAATATATTTAGAAGGAAAATCGTAGTCATTTTCAATTTAATTTTCTACATAATTCATTGGATTTTTTAAATAAAACATTTTTTGCAGTAAAAAATAAATTTTTTAATGAAATCTGGTTACTTAGATCCCAAATTTTGTAATTTTTTGTCTTAAATACAAAAATCAATTTTAAAGCTGAATCAAAAATTCACTTAAATATAAAATCAAAAAATATTATTAAAATATGCAAATTACAATTAAATCCAAATGTATTATGAAATATAGATGATATTTCATTTTAACTTACTTAGAAATGATATAAAAGTATCTAAAAAGTATTTAAAATACTTTGAAGTACTTATGAATACTTTAAAGTACTTAACAACAAAATGTCAAAAAAAAAAATACAAAAAAGAATATGATTTAAATACTATATAATATTTTAATATATAAAATATAAATATTTTAATAAAGATTAAAATAGAATTTAAATTCAAAATTGATGAATAGATATCTTAAATAAAATATTTATTTTGGGAGTTTTAAGAAAGTTCATTCATTATTAAAAGAAAATTTATAAGTAAATTCAATATTATATAAGTAGTTTCTATTTGGGTTATCTTGCATTATAAAAGTTTTTCTCAGTAAAATTTTAAAGTTTTCAAAAGATTTATTTTTGTTATATATTTACCACATAAGAACTTTAATTAAAATCAAAAAGTCAACATCAACAGTTTGGTAATAACTTATCAAATTTTATGTAAAGCAGAAGTTAAATTTTCTTAGAATTAAAAAAAAGGGTTATTCATATATAATGAAAAATTTTCCAATTTAAATCTAAACACGCTCTAACTACTCATTCCACAACCACCTATTCGAACTATGTGGATCCCTTTTAAGTAGTGTGAGATTTTAACACACTCTTTTTAAATCAAACTTTAGGATGGGAATTGTCATGTAAATATACAGTTTCGATTCAAATGTAAGGATGTGAAACGATTTTTGGGAATCAGTTTGGAAAATTTATGCGGGAGGCCTCTGGTTCTAATACCAGTGAAAGTAAAATGCTTTTATCGGGTTTTCAACTCGACCTAGCTACCATTCGCCTTTGGGTTCAAATTAATGGCTTAATTAATAATTATATATCTTTAATAAAAAATACATAAATATAAAAATGTAAACAAATAATTCAATTAAATATTATAACTCACTGATATAGAATACCATATAGCTCAAATACAAAAGGATTACAATTTAAACAAAATAGAACTGTATTTAATGAAAATCTAAGACATTTCTACATGTTATAAAACGTAGTACTATCTCATGTTTAAATTGTATGTGGAATTCATTTGATTAGTTTTAATATATGAATATATCGCCCTTGTTCCGACATGCACCTATATAGTCAGGCTGTTTAGCCTATCACAGTGAACAATTAGCACGTAGACGTGCCGGCAAAACAAAAAAAACAAAAGCATTACGCATAAATTATCACTATCAAATCATACAATGTTAAAATAAACGCATTTTGTTGAGAACATTGTATTTTAATTAAATATTCTTCTTTGTGAAATGCATACGAATCCAAGAAAACTCGTGTAGTTTCTGTTCCACTGTTATTATTTTTTTTACAATTTATAAAAGTCAACATTTTTTCGTGGATTTTGATCTTTCTATTTATGATTTTTATACATTTTTTATTATACTACCCAAGCGAAACCGTAATTTAAATATATAAATAACATAATGGAATAATATGACGTAAAATTCCAGAAACAAACCAAAGAAATATTGGGGAAAAATTACAGAAAAAGAAGCGAACAAAATGCTTCTCAAATTAATTAAAAATAATTAAAATTGTTTTTGTAGTGAAATGTAGTTTAATTAAAAAAATTAATTATTTTTTTTTTTTTGTAAATGTCAAACTAACAGGGTTTTCAAATTTTCTCAACTTTCTGTCATAGAATTAAAAAAACTAAAACGATAAAATAATAACTTTTAACATTTCATGGAAGAGTAAATTTAATACTTGCACAGTTGTTTTCATCATTGACACAAACAATGAAAACGTTTCATAATTTTTAATTAAACTTATTTTTTTAATTATCTCTCTTTTGTTTCATAAAAAAAATTATCATTAAATATTTAAGTAATAATTTAAGTTCAACACAATATTGTTAAGTTAAATTTAAATTCAACATAGTGGAAAACTGTATTAAATCTTCAAATTTTTAAATTCTCACTCACTTTTCCCTATTATTTTTTATTAATTGCAGGGGTCCAGAACGGAACAATATTGGAACAATTTTCAAATGGTCCTTTAACATTTTATGTTTTTCGGGGTTGAATTTGGCTTTAAAATTTATTTAAAAAATTCTTCCGAACGAATTAGTTTTTCGAACGAATTTGTTTTCCGAACGAATGAGTTCAGAACGATTTAGTTCACAATGAATGAGTTCAGAACGATTTAGTTCACAACGATTGAGTTCACAACGAATGAGTTCTCAAATATTAAGTTCTTTTTCCGATTTTCAAAATTGAAATGAAGTTTCAACCTTAGTTATTTTGGGAGTTAGAAGTTACGACGTAATTCAAAAAACGTAGCCCCTGATTTGCTAGATAATAGTCAGGGGTAACAATTACAAAAAGTCCCAAAAAGTGACTCCAAACTTTTGGAAAACATGCTTTTTTAATTTTTATCAATTGAAAAATCAGTAGTTATTCTTTTTAAATTATGTCGATCAATTGGGTTCTATTGGGTCCCTACAAAACGAGGTCTTCTTATTTTTCGGTTTTTGTGGATTTACCTTCAAAAAGACAGTTGTAAAAAATAATGTCGAATAAAGAAATGATATTTTTATCCGAGACAATATATTTTTTTTCCCCCAAATAAAAATCATTCTGAAATTTTTGACTTTTATTTCGTTTAGTTCGAAGCCTCTGATTAATTCTATAAATTATCAAAACCCAACATTGTTCGTCATTAAATTCTTTGATTTAGATTATCATCCTTCTGTCAATGAAATTTCCTAATTACTAGATTCTTTATACAGAATGATTACTTCAAGAATCTAGTTTTAAACGTTTCTTACAGTTGTTCAAAGATTTTTAATTTAATAAAACGAACTAATACTAAGTTCTTCTACTAATATTAAGTATTTCTTAGATATATTTTAACTACAGTTATTTACTAACTAAAATTTTTTTTAATTTTATAACAAGTTAATCATTACTAAATTCGGCTTCGAACTTCGGCATAACACAACATTAACTTAAAATTATAACTTAATATATTTTAATTAAATTTAAAAATTTTAATCCAATCTCAAGTTTCATCTATACGGCTTCAATTATAAATTTGACATTGAAATTTTCAATTTGATTAAAAATTTAGCTATTCGATCGGAAGTTAAATTGTCATCAGAGATTCTCCTATGTCTTTTGATTCATAACAGTTCCACAAGTGTTCAAAACAAGATCATCACTTAATATTTAAGTATTCTATTGAGGCCACATCCAAGTACATCCAACAAATAGATCCACTATTTAATAAAAATATCCACTAATATCGTAATTATGTAACCTTCAATCTTTTACTTTTAGTAAATAGTTTTAATTTTCCACTTTAAAACCAACAAAACGATTGAATTAACAAGAAGACATTTTCCAAATCAAAATTTAGTAGTGCAATTAAAAAAGTATACAAAATAACTTTTAAAACTGTAGGTAAATAAAATACAAAAAAAAAACCAATGGAAATTGTAAAAGAAACTTTTAAATATATGAATGTAATTTGGGAAAATTGTTAAAGAGGTTATCCTAAGCAATCAAAAGAAGATTTACGAGAAAATTAAAACCAAACCAAAAACTTTTCTTTAATCCTTTTTTATTTTTTTTTGTTTTTTTAAGTAAACACAAATTTTATTTTTCTAATTTTCTTTCATTCTTATTCAGTTTTTCTTTTTCTTTTGCATTTTTCTTTTTTTCTCATTGTATTTTTGTATTTGAATGCGTGTTCTTTTGAATTAGTTTTATTCTTCACCTTTTTCAGAAACTTTTTCCCATATAAAAGAAAAAAAAATTACTTCTATTTAATTTTTTTTTTTTTTTTTCTTACAATACTTTTTCCCAGTTTAACTTCCAACTTTTTTATTTTGTTAATTCTTTTGTATTTCATTTTTAAGAACATTTTTAAGGACATTTTCAAACAAATTTGCCTATATAGTTTTATTTTGTCCGCCTGCCTGTACATTTACAAAACTTTTACAAAGTTTGAAATAAGGAAAAGAGCTTTTAACTATTGGTAAGTATTTCATAAAAGAACTTTTTTTGGTAGCCCCACCTGCAACGGAGCTACATTGCGCCGAAATCTGAAAAAATCCTATATTCTAATTGTCATAACAAAATTTCTACAAATAATATTTTTAATTCGGCAAAAACAATAGATGCTTTTTTAAGCTTTATAAATATATTTACTGCAAATAAATAGGGTTGCCATATGTTTAACTTTAATTTACCGTTATGCAAAATTCAAAGTTCTTGACATCTTTAATTTTCCAAAAAGGTTTGAAGTTCGAACTTGAAATTTTGAGGGGAGCTGTATCTTAAAAAATAAATATAGCTTCATCTCCGTACAGCTCCTAAGCTCCCTAACGGGGTTTATACTAAAAAACTTTTTTCCAATACACTCCTTTTCCAAAACTTATCACCGTTCAATTTTGAAAATGTCCTTTTCTTAAAAAACCCTTGATTTTTTGCATTACTTGTTGCTTGTGTATTTTTAATATAAAAAAATGTATCTAACGGTATTTGCTTTTTTTTTAATCCAACAATTTTACCGTTAAAAAACAAAAAAAAAAAAAACACTTTTCCAAATAATACGAACAAAACTTAAGTCAAACTTTGTGATAAATAAATACAAAAAAATAAAAATTTAAGCTGTATATTATATAAAAATTTTGAAAAAATTTTTTCAAAAGGATTCCTTAACAGTCTTTTCCGTTATTTTTATCATTTATTTGTTTTTTTTTTTTGTATTGTAAGACTTTACCGTTACAATATTATACGATAAAATATTAAATTTATTTTGTTTTTGTTGTTATTAAATTGTTACCATAATAAAAACCATGAAATATTTTTTATTTATATCCAGAAAATTTAATTTTTATAAAAAATCACACAAGCAAAAGTAAAATCGGGATAAAAAACGAGGAAGATTATAGTTGCCCTTGTCAACTTTTAGATACCCGTGCATACCCACTAACCGTTATTTATTTTCCCTATGCTATTATAAATATTACAAAAAAAATATAAGAAAGTAAAATAGTTAAAAAACAATTTAACTTATTAGGTATCCCATAATTTTTGATTAACTTATTATCCCATAAAAAAAAAAAAAAAATAGCCCACCCTAAAAGTTGGTCCGAGTGATGTCCAACTTTGCCAACTAACTTGTCCTATTACTTTATCTGCCCAGTTTTGATTTTAACCTCTTAGCTTCATTAGATTTACAGTTATCGAATTGATTACTTTGTATGGCAGCTGCCCGAAAACGGGTCCGTAACATTTTGAAACTTCATATAAGTGCTCGATTCATTATATAACTAACAGTGTGTAATTTTTATCCTCGTAGTATAATCAGTTTCCAAGAAATTCATATTGGTGCAAAGAAGTTGTATAGCAGCCCCCCGAAAATGGGGCCGTAACATTTTGAAACTTCATATAAGTGCTCGATCCATTATATAACTAATAGTGTGTAATGTTCATCCTCGTAGTATAATCAGTTTCTAAGAAATTCATATTGGTGCAAAGAAGTTGTGTGGCAGCTCCCCAAAACCTTGATCTGGTCTTAAACAAAAAGAATAGGGAACCTCAAAAATGTCCAAAAAATGTTTTGTGTGATTTTCAAAACTCTTGCTCTAATTTTTCAATTCTATCTCTTATAATTAATTTTCAATTCACCAATATATTAAACTTAAGCAAAATCAACTTCATATGATCATATTCATATAATAATCATCATGATGATTCATCACATATATTCATAAATATCTATCAATATCAATAAGCCATTTACTTAAAAAAAATCTTTGTCTTCTTTTTTGCTTATCTTAAATAAACTACGCATCATTTAAATCATATGAAATTCTAACTCGAAATCGTTATCTATACAAAAAAAAAAATAAACAAAAAAACAAAAACAAACAAAATTCATATAATTTCATGTTAAATACAAGATGCATAGCTAAATTTAAAATTTTTGTATGAAAATGTTGGAGTTGAAAAAGTTAGTTGTTCGAGAGCTACCCGAAGTTTTGATCCGATCTTAACCAAAAAAAATAGGGAACCTAGAAATTGATTGAAAAATATTTTGTGAAAATTTCAAAACTGTAGCTCTTTTAGTTTTTGACTTATCGTGCTGACACACAGACGGACGGACGGACGGACAGATACACATAGCTAGATCGACTCATTTTTTGATTCTGAGCCGATACGTACCCTTGACACTATATCTAGCTCGTCTAGATCGATGCGTTACAAACGGAGGAGCAAATCTAATATACCCGATATCATGTATGTATGCACGGGTATAACTAGGAAGAGTGTAGTAGAGTAGACAGTGTCAACTCTGGGATACATGTATGACCGTAACATATACATTATATCATCCGGTTAATTACTTTTGGAAAAATTTCAAACATACAGCTTTACTAAGTGTAGTGGAATACTCATATAAAAAAAGGAGTTGAAACAGCTACTCGAACCCTCTGCCGTAGACCAACCAAATTTTTCTGTAACTTTGGCCATTATAGGAAACTAATTTTAGCAAAATTTCAGACACCCGGCTTCATTAGGTATAGTGTAATGCTCATATAAAAGAAGGAGTTGTATGGCAGCTACTAGAACCCACTTCACTAGACCAACCTAATTTTGCAGAAACTTTGCCCATACAACTAAACTACTTTTGGCAAAATTTCAGACACGCAGCTGTAATAGGTACAGAGAAATGCTTATATAAAAAAAGAAGTTGTATGGCAGCTACACGAACCCATGGACCAAAATGGCTGGATTTAAATAGCCATGACTATTGCAAAAAAACGAATTTGCGAAAACTTCAAGATCCTAGCTCCTTAAGTTTTTAAGTTATCGTGCGGACGGACAGGCGGACGGACGGACGGACATACATAGCTAAATCGATTTATTTTTCGATTCTGATCCGATCCATACACTTGAGTCTATATCTACCCCTCCCGCCCCCCCCCCTCTTTCTCTGCGTCACAAACGTAATGGCAAATTTATTATACCCTTTGACTAAATAGTCATACGGGTATAATAAAGGGGATATTCAAGGATATTTATATAGTTATAAATACAATTATATGACATGTTTTTTTGTTTAATTTGTTAACAAGATCGTAAAAAAAACTAACGGAAAAAAAAACAAAACAAAAGGAATTATACAAATTGTCTGGCCAATTACTTGTATAACAGTTAAAATAGGAAAATTTATATTAAAGAAAATCAATTTAATTTAATTTAACTATTGCTTGTAACGAATATTAATTAGAATAGAAAAGTGTTTGAATTCAATATGCTTATTGCTTATTTGATAAGAAGAAGTTGTGTATACCGTATTACCTAATATTACGATAATTAATAATCTTTAATATAAATAGGGATTCAAATAACAAATTCAAGTATGGTGTTTCTCTTAAAAGGGGTTATACCTCACTAAATTTATACTAAATTATTTGTATAGAATTTTTAGGTATTCTTTTTTATTAAAAAAGTATATAGAGTTTTAATATTAATAAATTTAAGTCAATCGTTTTATCGTATATTCAGCTTACATTTATTTGAAATAATTTTATTCTTTAACTCGTACCTCCAAATAAAATGTTTCCTCTAATTTAATTGTTCCAACCTTAATCTTAAATAAGGTTGGAATCTAATCGAGCTGCTGAACCCAATTTAACTATTCGACACTCAATATTAAACGATTATTAATACTTTAAATAAATTTCAATAACTTAAGAACTTATATTTTAATTTCTATTTTTCATTACAGGTTATAACTCCAACTCGTTCATTAGTATTGTGTGCAGAATCACGTCGAGAAATGGAAGACTGGTTATCGGCTTTAAAAACCGCATCATCGCGTGAATATTTTGAATCCGGTTTAGAACAACATGATTTTTTATCAAATCATCATCATTGGTATGCAACATCACATGCCCGACCAACATATTGTAATGTATGTCGTGATGCTTTATCTGGTGTTACATCACATGGTTTATCATGTGAAGTATGTAAATGTAAAGTGCATAAAAGATGTGCAGCAAAAGCTATTGCCAATTGTAAATGGACAACATTGGCAACAGTTGGCAAGGATATAATCGAAGATAAAGATGGTAGTATTATTATGCCACATCAATGGATGGAAGGTAATTTACCAGTTGCATCAGTATGTTCAATATGTAAAAAAAATTGTGGATCTGTGTTACGTTTACAAGATTGGCGTTGTTTGTGGTGTCGTGCAACTGTACATGTTGCATGTCGACCACAAATGCCAGTACAATGTCCATTGGGACCGGCAAAAGTATCTGTTGTACCACCGACAAGTGTACATTCAATTGGTATTGATGAAGCATGGGATGTTATTAGTCCAAAGGGAAATTTTTCTCCATTATTAGTTTTTGTTAATTCGAAATCTGGTGACAATCAAGGTGTAAAATTTTTAAGACGTTTTAAACAATTATTAAATCCAGCACAAGTATTCGATTTAATATCAACTGGTCCTAGTTTAGGGTTAAGATTATTTCGACATTTTGAATTATTTCGTATATTAGTATGCTCTGGTGATGGTTCTGTTGGTTGGGTATTAAGTGAAATTGATCGTTTTGATATGCACGTAAGTATTGTTTAAAAATGTTTTTTTGTGTTTTTTTTTTCAACTTTATTAAAATATTTAAAAAAAATTATTAATTTTTTAAATATCCATAATTAAATATTTGTGAAGTATTTGAAATTTTCAATTTAAAAGTATTTTAAAACCAATATTAAAACAATTATTAAATTCCATAAATATTTTAAAATTCAACAAAATATTTTAATTTGTTTTTTAAAGATGGTAGGGAGGAATAGGAAGGAAAATGATAAAAGATCATTATTTAAAATAACACCAATTTATTTTTAGAAAATCCATTAATTAAAATTCTATTCATTCGTTTAAAAATTTAATTTTTTCGGATTAAATTCTGTTATTTTTATAACAATAAATATTTTGAACTTTCAACACCACATGCACAAAATAAAAATAAAAATGAAAAATTTATGAAAAATAACATTAAATATACACACTTAACATAAAATACAACTGACACTTGTATCTAAAGTCATAGTAGATACTAGATAGTAAAAAACATTTATGGCTTGTTATTAATTAAAAAATGGAAATTTTTTTTTTTAATTCAATATAGAAAATAGAACATGAAAAGGGTATAGTTTAAAACTAAAAAAAAAAAGGGCTAATGTCATTTAATAAAGTTCTTATATTAATTTTAAAATTTACTTGAACTTTATACAAACACAATATATTTTCATAAATTAATTAACTTTATACAATGCGTTCTAGTTCTAAAAAACAGAAATTCTTAGAATATTTTTTTACATATTTTTCTTTTGTTCAATAAATAAAAACTGATGCTGCTAATGAAATTTTGATTTATTATGTAAAAAATTTTATTAATATAAAGTACATAGTTTAGATATTCTACTTATTTTCAAGATATATTGAAACGTATTTCGTATATTATTCAAAATAACCATCAACAACAGCATCAAACTATAATAACATATAACAAAAGAATTTATATTCCTATATATATATATATATATATATATATATATATATAAAATACATTTATATTATTGTCATATTGTGTTGTATGGTTTTTCATCAGTTTTAATTTTTTTAAAAAAACATTAATTGAATCTCACTTGAATATTTTTATCAGGAAAATACAATAAATTAAATTTTCCTCTCATCATTGGGTTTTCATCATCAGTTTTTCCAACAATAACAAATTATGATAATAAAATCACTTGAAAAGTATCTATTTTCTTTCAAGTATTTTTCACATTATCCTTTTCAATATAACATTACAAATACAGTTCATGTGTGCATGTGTGCAAGTGTGCAATTTATACAATGACACAGGATGATGCAAATTAATTTAATAATAATCGTGACATAATTAAATGTTAATTTAAATTTTGGTTTTCCTTTTATTCGAAATTTTCTCATTGTGCTCATGCTTTTTCCATTATAATTTTCTATTGTGAATATTAAACTTTTGATATTTTGAATGATTAGTTCATTACATTCTGATAATGATAGTTTTCTAATGAAGTTGTAGCAAATTATTTTATAGATTATTTAAAGCTCTTGTATCATTGTTTGTTTGCCTTGAAATAATGTACATATATTGTATATCTACTAAAGTCTTCAACAAACCGAGCTCAATAAAACCTCAGGTGAAGCATTGAGTTAATAAAGCCGAAGACTTTTTGTTTAACATTAATGAAAATCAGATTTTAATATTGGGCTCTCATGTTACTTTAAAATCACTTTAAACATTTATAACTTTTCTCAAGTATCAATTTCTAAAGCACCATGTTCTGCATCATTTACGGCTTCACAAAACATGATAAAAATTTAACATTTTCATATTAAGTATGTGAAAAAATTTTTATGTTAATTAAAATTTGTACATACTAGGAAATAAGTGTGTAAGCAACTACATTGTATTTTATTTTAGTTTAAAAATTTTATAAAATCCCTGTTGCACTCAATTTAAAGCTATTGAAATTAAATTTATTAAGCTTTGTATGGTGATTATATTATTGAAAAACACTTTGATATAAAAAACTAATTTAAAATATTTAAAGATTATATCAGTGTTTAATAAGATTAGCACTTCTTAATATTATTAGAATTTTAGACATTATTAATTTTCTAATTCTTTAATTTGTCCGAATACCCGGTACTTTTTTAAATTATTCATTAAAATTCATATAATTGACTAAAAATATGTTATTTATCAAGTTAAGAATCCATTTCTACTAAATCTAGAACAATCTGTAAACTTTAATCGCAATTAATAAAAAATTTCACCCTTTCGACGCCTTAAAATATGCAATTTTTTTTTTCAAGTAGAAAATGGAATTTTCAAAGGAACCAGTAACAGAAATAGTAGAATATTAAATAGGGATATTAGTTGAAAAAGAAGAATAGGTATATTAGTTGAAATAGAATAGGATAAACAATATTTATTTTATTAAATATTTAAAATTATAAATTATAACTATTTTTTTTTTTTTTTAATTATTTTAACCCTTTTTACAATATATACTTTTGTTTCAGAAGCAATGTCAAGTTGCTGTTTTACCTCTTGGTACTGGTAATGATTTAGCACGTGTTCTTGGTTGGGGTTCATCATGTGATGATGATGCACATTTACCACAAATTTTGGAACGTTATGAAACAGCTAGCGTTAAAATGTTAGATCGTTGGAGTATAATGGTATTTGAAAAGGCAATACCAGTTAAAACACCAAAAATGTCATTACAAAATCCCCAAGAAATTTTGTTAACTGGTTTTGTTGAATCGGCAAATTGGCATTTACAATCAATTGTTGAAGCTGATGATTTTCAAGTTGTTGTCAAATCAACGAATATATTATGTGAAACAGTTAATGATTTATTAAATAAAATCTGTGAAAATAAACGTGATGATGAAGGTCTACAATTAAAATGTGATATTTTACGTCAAAAATTAAGTATGTTATTTGAAGCATTAAAAGAATGTGAATCAGGTGAACATGGTGGTGATGATCTAGTACAAACATTACATAATATGACAGCAAGACGACGAAGTTCTGTTCATTTAAGACGAGCATCAATTGATTTATTGTAAGTTGTTTTTTTTTTTTTTATATATTTAAACTTCTATCAATTTATATTTATGAGTTAAAGTAATTTAATATTATGGAAATTTTTGAATAAAAAAAAAATAGAGAAAATAATAAATGAATAAATGCAATCTTCTAGAAAATTGAAAATATATAAAAGAATAAGTAAATAAAATATCATTATAATAGATATATTGTTTGAATTATGTTAAAATATAACGCAAACTGAATGATATCATAACGAAATAGAATAGGTATCTGGTATGTTGTAAGATGAATAGTACGTAAACATGACCCACAATGTTTTGAGTAAATGCATTAAAATACTTTTGAATAATAAATCAAAAATGTTTACTTTACTTTGTAATAACAAAAACTTTAAAGGAAAATTAAAAAAAAAAAAAAAAATGTTTTATTTAATTTTCAAAATGTAAAATAACTGTGGTTTGGTTTTTTATTTTAATAAAACTAAAAGTATTTAATTTTATTAATGCATTTTATCGTCAACTTTTAATCATAATTTTTATAACTTGTATAATCCTTTAAAATGCATCCTTATGCTCCTTGTGATTTAAAGTTCAAAAATTCAACAAGGAAAAGTGTCTTCACAGCATATAAATAGATATAAATTTAATGTATTCTCTAATATCCCAAGTATAGTGTTAAAGACAAATTTTACATTCGAACTAATGATCCAGAATTGCGAAGTCCCCATTTCAAAAAGTAAAAAGTTTCCAATTATTTAAAATATTTAGATTCTGAGCATTGAGATTCAAAATGAGGGTATTCGCTTTTTTTCGAAATATTGGTTATACGGATTTAAATATTTGGATTTTGGTTCAAAGCCATGGTTAAACGCCTTTTACAGAATATGTATTGGCGTTTGAAAATTGATCTCAATATGTTTTTCCAATTAAGGGGATGACAATAGAGGGGAGAGTCCTAAGGGATGACAATAGAGTATTTTAAGTGGATATTCATGTATTGTGGATTAAAGTCGAATTTGACAATAATGGGATTAAATTCCTAGTGTTATAATTGATATTAAGCAAATTGCGCAAAAAACTTAAAAGATGACGTCAGTTCTATTAAATAATCAAACTGACTTCAAAATTGTTTGCAAAATAATTTAATATAATTCAAATACATACTCTAAAGTTACAAATTTCTTTAATTAAATTTTTACATTAATATATTAATATTAAAAAAAAAAAAGGAAATTAACCAATATAATAAGTAAAATATATGTGTACATCTCTTTTGCCTCAACAAATTGAATTTAAGAATTGAAGAAACAACAAACAAGAAATGAAATAAGAAAATAATAATAAACCATATTTTTTTTTATGTAAACCCGTTATACATTTTATGTACAGACATTTTTTACCCCAAAATTTTTCTTTTGAAGTTCGTTTCTTCTTCATTTTTCCAAAAAAAAAAATTAAAAAAAAAAACACAACCTTGACAATGGAAAATTTAACAATGGGGGAAAATAAAATTTTTTCGAAATTCATTTATAAAGAAAGAATAAAAAATTTTAAGAGTTTGAGTTTTACTTTGGTACATTTTGTTAATAATTCTTTCATCATAACGGTAAATATACCAAAGTTGTATTTTAATAAAGGTTTTTATAGGAGAACATTACTTTCGTATAGATATAAAGGACACAATGGAGCTGCTATACTAATTTCGAAACTAATTGTTCTTTCGAACTATTCGTTCTCTCGAAATAAATTTGTGGAACACGTTTACCGTTACTTTCAAGCTTTCTTTTGAGTTCTAAACTTTAACAGTCAAAATTATTTAGGTTAAACTGTGATTCAAAGCTATAGTAAAAATTCATCCTAAAACTATGCAAAAATTGTAAATGCAAATCAATCATTGCAAAATGAAGAAAGAAGTTAATACTGCTTTTCTATCTTCTAAACTATTGTAAAAATTTTAATTTTTACTGATAATTCAAATAAATATTTTAAATTATAACCCTTAACTCCATTTTTCATTAGGTTGTTTCTTAGGAACTTTTAAATATTAGATAAGTGGTACACACGTCAATTTTACTCTTATAATCATGAAGTAAATCATAAAATAACTCAATGAACAGTGTGTTTATTTCTTGTTAATATTAAAATTTTAAAAACTCAAAAATTTTTACAAAAATTTTTTTGGAATTTTCAAAAAAAAATAAATGAAAAATATTGGAAATTCAAAGTATTTTGTCAAAGTAAATTTTTTACTTTCATTTTTTACTCAACTGGAAAATAATGAAATAATGATGAATTTTTTTACAGTTTAATACTTCTTATTTATACCTATATATACATATATAGAAAATACACCATCAAAAATAAAAGTTATGAGAATTTTTAACAAAATGACTACCATATTTTCTTTACGAAAACATTCATAACCAAAAAAAGTTAAGACATAAGAGAGTAATAAATCATTTAAAATACAGTTTTCTAACTACTATTAGTAATAATATTTAAGTCAACTTCACATAACATAAATTCCATAGAATTGCTGTACATAATTCCTTAATGAATCTATTTATATTATAAAACATTTTTAAATATGATTCAATACTTTTTTTACCTAATTATTTATAATTTCATTACTTTAAAATTAAATTTCCTCAGATCATCACCTAGTCCTCAACAATTGCTTCTTAATCTTCCATCGATGGAAAAAAATGAAAAAGACAAATTAAATACCAAAGAAAGACGTAATAGTCGTTCATTACGTTCAACTGAAAAGGAAGCATTACATTGTCGAGCTAATAGTATTAAACGTGCAATTTATAGTGTTGTTGAGCACGGGGAACAAGGCAGACCAAAACGTTATTCAAGAAAATTATCAATAACACCATTTGAAGCAATTAAAATCAATCAATTATCATCTCATGAAACATCACCATGTACATCACCTCATCCAATACCGCCTATCAATATCATTTCACCATCAGTATCTACAACTGGTTTAACATGTATATCACCATATCCTGATGCTGAACGTAGAGAATCATGTGATGATGCATTTTTTACTAGTATCAATATACCTGTACCATCACAGTTTGCTGACAGTCGACGAAGTTCAGGTGTTCCAGAAACTGTTAGAGAAACCGATGAACATAACAAACATTATATAATAAATAAAGAAGATCATTATTTTTATCATTCAATGGAGGACAATCGAACTCGTACAATCACTAAAAATGATTCTGAAGATACAACAGCACCAACTGATTGTACATTAAGTTCCGAAAAACAACCACGTTTTCTACATGTACCAATTATACCGAATATTATTGAACCACCAGTTGATCCATTAGGAGCATTTAGACCGATTGAAGTTTTCGAAAGAAATTTATACATGAATTATGATTCGGATTCGCATAGTATGAAATATGAAATTTTATCAACAACAACAACTACAACAACAACGACAACAACAACAGATCAAGATGGTGATACAGAACCTACAACAACATTACAGGTACCAAAAATAGTCACCCCGTTCCCTTCTACTAATGTTAGTTCTACAACTTGTGGTGGTGGTGGTGGTGTAAACAATAATAATATACATAACAATAATGTGTATATAAGTGAAACAATCACTATCATCGATACTGATATTATGCCTGTAAATTTTTTTTATATAATTTTACAAGAACATATCAGTGTTTACTAATTTTATTTTTTTTTTATTTTTTTTCATAATTATAGGAGCAATCATCATCTGAAGAGATTCAAGGTGAAGCAAGTGATATTATTTCTGGGATGAGTAATGAAGAATTTAGTCTGCAATCAGAAATTGTTGAAAAACAAAATACTGAATCATATCATCATCTAACAGAATCATCCCAACAAACAACAACATTCCATGTAGCTGATATTATTCAAGTGTGTATTCTAACTTACAAATCAATCACCAGGCATCGCATAAAATTAAAATACAAACTTTATTTTTAGGATGCGTCGACAGATCGATTAACTCATATCGATTCGCCAGAAACAAGTGACGAAACCGAAGCAATGCAAGGTGAAAGTTTAATGGATGATATCAGTTCTGTTTTGGGTCATGATATGATCGGATTACAAGACAATACAATAACAGAAGATACAACGACTATGTGTTCTGGGGAAATAATAAAAGCGCATAATAAATTATCAGCCAGAAGAAAATCATCACCGCCCCGTATCATTCGAATGGATAGCGATGAAAATCCATCACAATTCGGATTCGAAAATATTGTTTTTGAAATAGATCATCGTTGTGAAGATCGAAAAATGCGACAAGAACCAATACGTTACTGTAGTTTAGCTAAATTTGTAGAGGGTAATGATATTGCCCGAAAAAGTTTCAAGGTTAGTATTAAGATAAAATTTCCCAAAATTAAAAATCTAAAAAAAAATCAATCTTTAAATTCAGAAATCACATCGAAGTAAATCTGTTGGTTATGTTAAACCAATTTTAAAAAACGAAGATGTAGATGATAATAAAAAGGAATCAATAGTATCACCAGCAACGTTACAATTTCATGGTTCAGTTTCAGATCTATCCGATACTGAAACTATAATTCAATCGGCTCCAAATCGAAAAGAATTATCCCCAAGGCAAATTGCAAGCCATGAAGTAAAACGTATTACATTTGATGAATCTTGTAAAAAAGAATCTTTGGATGATGAAGATCCTAAACATCCAAACATTAGTGTAATTGTTAGACCACCAACTCCGTTACGTGGCGATAAAATTAATCCGTTGGCTACATTGAGTGTCAAACCAGTTGAAATACGTAGACATTCAAGTCATTCACCAAGTTTAACTGTTAAGGAATATGATAAGGAAATGGATCGTCGACATTCTGGTGCTACTCCAAACTTATTGTCTTTGGATCCTGAACATGCTCGTTTTCTTAGTTGTTCACCAGCTGCAACACGTAGAATAAGTTGTGGAAGTCTTTTCAAGGTAGATTTTTTTTAATTTTACAAATGTTTAAACTGTACAAAATGATTTTTTTTCTTCAACTTAGTTAAATGAGGGAATACCAACTCTCGGACTAGGAGGTTCTAAATCAAGCTTGTTTATGGGATCAAGACCTAGCATATTTGGTGGCGATTCAAAGGATGATGGCAAAGATGAAAAAGGCAAGGATAGGACCGAACCAAGAAACAAAAAAATGCCTATTATCAATCCACTTGTACGATTACCAGCATGGCCAAGTAAGTTTAGTCGTTCCCATCTGAAACATACAAAGTGTTAATGCAAGCAGAGCAAAGAAAATATAAATATCAGTAGATTTCAAATTATAATTTGTTTTTTTATATCTTTTATAAACTTCTTTTGAAAAAAAAAAACAAAACATGTCATTTTCGCACATGCTATAATTACTATATATATTTTGTGTATAAATTTTTCTTAACTTTTATTACTTTTTTATTAAAAAAAAAAAAAAAAATTCTTTTTTAAAAATTTCACAAAACAAAAAAAAATGAAAGCATATTTTAAATTTTAAAATTTTTTTATACAAAAATAAAATGCTTTTAATTTTGAAATTCAATAAAAATTTTAATTAAAAAAAAATTTCAAAACAAATAATTACAAATAATTACAAAAAAAAACTCAAAAGTTGCGAATGCACTCTGTATGTTTTCAAACCTTGAACCATATTTTTAGATATAACTGGTGGTACTGGTTTCATATCAAAATGTTTGCTGGCAAATGCAGATACCTTGTGTGCCGCTGTCAGTCCCCTTATGGATCCAGATGAAACTCTATTGGAAGGCTATCATGAAAAATGTGTTATGAACAACTATTTTGGAATTGGAATTGATGCAAAAATATCATTAGACTTTCATAACAAACGTGAAGAGCATCCCGAAAAATGCCGTTCAAGAGCTAAAAATTACATGTGGTATGGTGTATTGGGTTCAAAACAACTATTACAAAAAACTTATAAAAATTTGGAACAAAGAGTACAATTAGAATGTGATGGTCAAAGAATACCATTACCATCATTACAAGGCATTGTTGTATTAAATATACCAAGGTAAAAACCAAGTTTAAATTTACAAAACTGCGATATGAAATGTGGCAAAATTTCATATATAAAAAAAAATTTAAAAAACAATGTGCTTAATTAGTTGTACAACAATTACCCATAAAATGTGTATATGTAAATGTATCCCCATGTTTATCACCTATTTTTTAGCCAATTCGAATGTTTTGCCAAAAAATATATTTTTAATTTTTTTGTATAATTGTCTTCCTAAACCTCATTAAAATCAAAAAAAAAACAAGATAAATTGTGCAAATTGGGTGCTTTGAATTTGTCTAAATTGTTCGAGATTAAATGTGTATGTGTATGTTTATACATATTAGCTCTTCCAAATTAAAGAAGCGTTGAATTGAAAAATTATAAAAGAATAATTTGAATAAATTTGATTAATTATTTTTATTTGATCATTTCTGTGTTAATTGGTGTGAACTTGCAGTAGGAATCCAGTAAAACTTTAGTTAATGAATTGTCGAAATTTTTTTCATTTTTATTTTAATTCATTTTTCCCTCATATTTGAAGGATTTGTTTTATAAATGTTTTAATTTTTTTGCTAAATACTTTCGAATAATGATTACTAGATTTAAAAATTATGTAGATTGCCCTCACCGTTTGTCCTCTATAAAATATATTTCACTTACATTACAAATTTTTCAATTTTTCAGTACTAAGTACAGGTTTTTTTATAAGGAAAATCAACATTTCTAAAACAGTTCTTTAACCCTTTAGTTCTTCTTTTGATAAGTTACAGTTTCAGGTGTCACTTAATTAAACAGCGTATAATCATTGGGTTAATTAAATTCTAATAATTAAAAAGTAGAAATAATAAATAAAAGTTATTAAAAAGTAGAACTGAAATTGGAATAATTTTTTGAAAAATATATAAAAAATATTAATCAGGAGCGAAAGGGTTAAAATGAAAATGAAGTTCCTTCACATTTAGTTTTTGAAAATTGGAATTAAATATAATTAAAAAAAATGTAAAAGTTTGAAGCATTTTTTTCATAGCTCATGACTTCAACTTGAAAATTTTTTTTATTTCGTTTTGTAAATCACAGGTGCAAAGTGTCTGTATCTTAAATTCTTAAGATATATAAGTTTCAAAAGTACTCTTAATGAACAGTTTAAGTAGGAGTATGAACGTAATAAGCATTAATCAGTTTTTGTTATTCGGAAGTATAACTTAGTACCAATTTCCCTTAACATTGATGTTTTTTTATAATTTGTAATTTAATATAATTAAACTCATATAAATTTTTTTTTATATTATTATTATATATTAATTTTTTAATTATTTTATTAATTTAATCTTTATAATTTTATTTTGTTAATGTTTTTCTATAAGGTATATATTTAATTTTCTAATCCCTCCAATTGGAATTGATGTAATTAATGTTCAAAAAATTCATTCAAAATTTAAATAATATTAAAAAATAAATTTTACAATATATATTAAATAAATAAAATTAATTTTATAAATCTAATTATTTAAAAAATTATTTTACATTTAAAATTAATATTCAACAATTTATTTTTAAAAATAGTTTTATGGGTGGTACAAATTTTTGGGGTGGAACAAAACAAGATGATATATTTTTAGCACCATGTTTTGATGATCGTATCTTAGAAGTTGTTGCTGTATTTGGTTCAGTACAAATGGCAGCATCACGTCTTATCAATTTACAACATCATCGAATTGCCCAATGTCAAAGTGTACAAATAAATATATTAGGTGATGAAGAAGTTCCAATACAAGTTGATGGTGAAGCATGGTTACAACCGCCGGGTATGATACGTATCATACATAAAAATCGTATACAAATGTTATGTAGAAATCGATCATTAGAAATATCATTACGTCAATGGCAAGATAAACAACGAGCACACAGTATATCAATACAACGTGATCAACCATCAACGATTTCTGATTTAGGTAGTTCAATCAGTGGTGGTACCGAAGAATTATTCTCAGAACAGGAAAATTATATTTTATTGAATTTTATTGAAGCTGTTAGTTCATTAGTTAAATGGGTGAAATTTTTAATTATATCATATCCATCATTTGAACATGGTTTGTATGAAATTGCATGTAAAACATCTGATGCATTAGAAGCATTACATCCGAATGGTAAATTAATTGAAGGACCAGAAATACGTATGAAATTAGCTATTGTTGTTGATACATCGAAACATTTATATTTAGAAGCATGTTCTATATTACGTGATCGAGGACAAAGTTTAGTTTTACGGGAAGATTTAGAATCGAAATTAAGTTTATCATTAGCCAATATGGAAATGGAATTAAGAAGATGTATTGTACAAAAATGTGCTGATGGTAAAACAAGAGTATTCTTTAATGTTTTGGCACCACCAGAAGAGGTAAAATACAAATTTTTCAAATATTAATTTATGTAATACTAAATTTTTTTTTTTTTTTATTTTAAGCCTGACACACGTAAAAAATCCAAACCATTTTGGATGCGTTTCCGTGGTGGTACAACAGCTGGTGCCAATAGTACACAACATAAGGCAACAACAAATACACGTGATTCAGTTAATAATTGGGGTGTTAATGAAGTTGTTACATGGTTAGAAACAATGCAATTATCTGAATATGTTGAAAGTTTCATGAAAAATGATATACGTGGTAAAGAGTTATTAGCATTAAGCCGAAGAGATCTTAAAGACTTAGGTGTTGTTAAAGTTGGTCATGTTAAACGTATTTTACAAGCAATTAAAGATTTAGGAGAAAATTAATTTTATTTATAATTAATTTAAAAAAAAAGAAAAAAAATGTTTTTAATTAATTTATTATTAAAAATTAATTAATTTATATAAGTTTACGTTTTACAAAATAAAATCAACTCCACCGAAAAATAACTTAAATATTTTACGACATACTATTAATTCAAAAAAAAATAGAAAATTAAAACGAATGGCAATATTTAAAAAAATATATATATGCAATATATTTATTTAAATAAATCACAAAAATTAAAAAAATAAATATTAAATAACTAATTATTAATTTCATTAATATTTTATTTCTTTTTTTTTTCTATGAAAACATATTATATACTATTAATAAATATTTTATTCAATATTCAGTTTATGTTACATTTAAGATAATTATAAGAAATTTATTTGTCTTATTAATTGTAAATTAAAAAAATATTGATCAATGTGGTGTTTTAATTCCATTTAAAAAATATTGAAAACAAAATATATATATAAAATAAAATTAATAAATACTAAAAATATACAAATTTAAAATAAAACTAAATTTACTTTTTGAAGAAAATATTCAATATTCAAATATACATTTATTTAATAAAAAGTACAATAAAGTTAACAGAAATGAACAAAACAATTCAAAACTAATGGCAAAAAAATCTCAATAAAAATATTTAATTATAATAAACAAAAGAATTTATGCAAAAACCTTAATTATTATAATTAAAAAAAAAAAATTTACAAAATATTTTTAAAAAAATATATACTCTTACCAAAATATAAAGTGAAATTCAAACGAACTGTACGACTTCAAGACAAGTATTTTAAAACATTATTTTAAATTAATATTAATTAATTTAAAAATTAATAAAAAATTTAATTAATAATTATTAATATATTTCAGCTCTATGACAACTCCAACTTCTTGAACTTGTATTATTAATATAAATTCTCTTAATTTTTTACTTCCTTACCTCAAATTCTATTTTTCAAAACGATTCCAAAATATTTTAATAAATCAAACATATACCAACATACGAATCAATATAAATCAAACAAATTAATACAAGTTATTAATAATATTATTATCTCAACTACATCGGTAAAAGAAATGTTATTTTACTTACCCTTTACGTTGTAAGAGCTGGCGATGACGGGTACTTTAAATTAATAAATTACATCAGAAACCGAAAAATTTTAATATTAATACCTGTGATTAAGGCCACTTTTACATAAATCTTAATTAATATAAATTGTAAATTATTAATATAAATAAATAAAATGATTTCTTAGCTCTCTACTCTAAATCCTTAAGGCTAAAAATGAAGCTTTATTTTTACGGGAATTTCACTTTTATATATTGATCCAAATACCAGAAAATCAAAAATTAACAAAAATAACCATATATAAACCATACTGCATAAAATGTAAAAACAATATCTTAAGATACTTTAATTAAATATTTAATTTTAATTTTTAATTCCAACAAAAATACAAAAAAAATTTTAATTCTTTTTTAAAATTATTTTAAAACACACGAAATATTATAAGATTTACAAACGCTGCAAAATAAAATTATATTACTAATATTAATTAAGAATAGTTTAACAAAATATAAAAATATTTTAATGAACGCAATAATTATAATTAGCTTTTGATTATGGCTCTTTAAAAAAATAAAAATTTCCAACACTAATTAATACTATAGTTAATTAAAAAAAAAAAAAAAACCAAAAGATCATTGATTTAAAAACCACCAAAAAATATTTTAATTAATACAATTTTTAATTAATTAAAAAATTCATCTTTGTCCTCTATTTCTTCTTCATCTTAAATCAATGGTCTTTTAATGCACTTATATACATATTATACATAATATGGAGCTAATCAATCAACTAATTTTAATTACTGTCGTTCTAATCAATACCCTTTCCATAAGTCTCTAACGCACACACACACACACTTTATTTTAAATCCTTTTTATATAAATCGAAGTTTAAAATATATATATATATATTATGTATACATAAATTAAATATATTATTAATTATTAATATTTAAAAAAAAAACAATTTTTTTGTTATTTAGAAGTGCTCATTAAAACATGTTTTTCTATCCAATATTTTATTTATACTTTTTGTCAACGTTTTTTAAATTAATAAATTCGAAAATTTTTAAATTTAAAAAAAAAATATTAATTTAAATTTAAAAAATTATTAATTTAAATTTTAGAAATATTATCATAGAATAGCTTAAAAAAAATTATATGAAAATTTATGAGCAATTTTTAAATTAGAAAAAAACATACAACATGTTATTTAAGAAGTTAATTTTTAAGAAATATTCAAATCTGAGCTAATATTGAATATTAATTAATAATTATATAAAACTAACATAAAAAGTAAATTAAAAAAAAAAAAAAATTATTTTTTAATTTAAAATGGCTGTGTGTAGAAACATATTTTATTATTTATTATTAAAAAAATTTTAATTTTATTCTTGAATTTATTTTAGTTAAAACAATATTGTTAAATATTATCAGAATTCTCTTGTACAGGTCAATATAATTTTATATTGTATAAAAAAAATTAGTTTGTAAATAAAATTTAAAATACTTGACTTAATGCGATATATATTAATTAATAATGTTATCCAAAAAATTATTTTATTAGGATTCCTTTGTAAAATGTATGTACCTTTGGTAAATTTTATATACACATATGCTAGTATATATAAATTCTAAAAAAAAATTATAGCTTGATTTTGTATATAACTGTTAAATTAAAGCCTTACAAATTACTTTTTTAAAATGGAATACTTTAAATTTTTTAATTATTTAAAATATTAATTTTTTATTATTAAAATATCTTAATATAGAATTTGAGTTTTGCAATAATTAGACCAAATTCTTAATTTCCCTTTATTTAATATTATACTTGAGATTAAGTTATAACCAGCTTTCAAATTAAATATTCTTAAAACTTTTGGCCTATATAAATGGATGAAATGGCGTATACTCCTCACTTCGACACTTACTGATTATCTTTTTTACACGCTTATTAAATACTACCTAAGATTAATATAAAATTTGTTGCACATTCCCCAATTAATAGTATTTATTATTAGTTATTGTATTGTTAGATATATTGACCTGTACAGGGACTTTTTACTAAATAAATAACAATTATTTATTTAACAATAAAAATTTTAATTAAATGTAATTATTTGTTGTTTCATTCCTTAACTAATTCCAAAAAAAAAACGCTCAGGTAAAAATTTTACTTAAAAATGCATACAATATTAAAAATAAGAAAATTTAATGAAATTATTTTAAAAATTATTAAAAAAAAACAAAAAATTGTTTTAAAAATTAATATTATATTATGTAGTCTTAGAACATATTATATACGAACAATCATTTTAGTAAAAAATTAAAATTTATAAAAAAAAAAACCAAAACCAAAAAAAAAAAAAAACTATTTTATAAAGAACACAAAATTCTTTTATC
Source organism: Dolichopus griseipennis (assembly GCA_963082915.1). Taxonomy (NCBI): domain Eukaryota; kingdom Metazoa; phylum Arthropoda; class Insecta; order Diptera; family Dolichopodidae; genus Dolichopus; species Dolichopus griseipennis. The sequence continues at coordinate 7,677,436 of OY720442.1, forward strand.
AATTTATATATAATTAAAATTTAAAATAATTAATTAATTGTAAAATTATTTTATTAAAAATAAAAATTACCATTTATTTATAAAACAATTTTTTTTTAATTGTGTAACGTATTAATTAATTAATTAATTGTTATTTATAAAAATAGAAATTTTACTTGCATTTAAAATTAATTGTGTATTAAATTGAACAAAAACAAACAAACAAACAAAAAAACGAAAACTAATTAAATTAATATGAAACTTAATATTAATGTTACATTTAATTATTGCATGCAAAAAAAAAACAAAATTAATTTTAATATATAAATTTAAATTAAAAACAATTAGTAAAATATGCAAAATTCACTGTAAAATTAAGGAAAACAATAAACCAACACTTAAATATTTTTAAAAATAAACACACACTTTTAAAAATGACTTCCAAATAAAAATTATTATTTTCTTAAATATCCTAAAAATGAATGTAACCCAGAGTGTTCATTACTAAATGACTATCTTGATTTTGATTCCAATATGTTAATTTATTAATTCCTCCATAATTTCGTCAGATACTTACAATATTTCTGTTATTGAAACCTTTAATTGTATGGCGATATAATATTTTAGTTAAAATTCTTAAAATTTTTAGTTATTGAATTATTAATTTTATATAATTATATATTTTATTATAAAATTGTTGGTTTATTTCTTTTCTTGATAATTTTTTTTTAAATTAATGTTTATATTATTTTTATTAATTTCTTTATGTTTTTACATAAATTTATGTAAATGTTTCACTTTGTAACACCTTTATAAATAATTACCATAAGTGTTAACTTAAAAATTAAAAAAAATTATATATATATATATATATATATACATTATTAATGAACAGAAACAAAGGAATATACATAATGTGCATGTATATCTTAAGATACTATTTGAAAAAGAAATTTATAAAAATATTTTTTAAAAAGAAAATTTAAATTAAAAAAAAAAAAAATAAAACAAGAAAAACATTCAAAATTGCCTTCAAACTGTGCTCTAAAAAAAATATTCATAATGGTAAAAAAACCATGAAAAATTAATATGTAATTAAACGAAAAATTAATATTTAGTATTAATATTTAGCAAAAAAAAAAAAAACAAAAATCAAAAAATTAGAAAATATTAAAGTTTATTGATTTTTTTTTTTTAATTTTTTAAATAAAAATAAAAACGAAATTTCTTAAAAAAAAAAATTGATAAAAGTCTTTTTTCAATTAACAATAACTAGTTTTTAAAATATTAAAAATTTAAATAATTGAATAATTTTGTTGAAATTGAACTAAAAAAAAAAAAAATTTATAGGGCTCTATAAATTTTATTAATTAAAAAACAAAATCAATTTAATATTGATTGCAGACGAAAAAATAGTGTGTACTATTAATACCAAATATAAATATTTAATATTAATATATAATATATCGAATTTAAAATTAAACTTTTATTTTGTTAATAATTGAATTGCTAAACATTTTTTTCTAATTATTAAATTAATTATTAATTAATTAACACCTTTTTCAAAAAAAAAACAACCTTATTTAAATAATAACTTCAAGCTCAATGATTTGAAAGATGACTGATGTGATCCGTAAATAAAACATAAAAAATTAATAGTACCTATTAAAAATATTAATACCAAAATATTAATCTTCAATTTCAACAAAAATTTTCACAGAAAAAATCAAGTAAACGAATATTTTTATAATCCACATATTAATTAAAAAAAAAAAAAAAAAACACAAATACAAATTCTACTGTATAAAAATACAATTTAAGAAATTTTATTATAATATTTATAAGGTTTTCTTGTTTTCCCTAATATTAATTTATTTAGTGTATACAAATTTAAAAACCAAAAAAAACAAATTAAAAATTAATAATGAAATTAATATTAAACTTTCCAAAAAGTTGAAATTTAAATTAAAAATAAATAATTAAAAAAAAAAACAAACATTTGTATAATGATAATCAATTTTGATGACCAATTTAATTAATTAAAAAAAAACATTTAAACCAAATTACATTAACATTTAAAATATTTTTTTTTTCTAATTAATAATAAACGTTATAAGAACAAATTAATATTATTTAAGTCAAAAAAAGAATATAAAACCAAAATTTAGTTTAGTATTAATTGTAATATTGTCAAAAAAAAAAAAAATTAATAATATATTATTAAAAAACTGCGCTTTAAAAATTCTAATTAAATAATAATTAAAAAAAAAAAAAAATACTTAATTATTAAAAGAACGACTTATTAGTATATACATAATTTTAAGATAAAAAAAAACTTATACATTTCTTGAAATTAAAAATTTTAAAAATTGTATTAATAGAACAAGTCGAGGAATGATTTTATTAAATTATGCTATTTAAAAAAGTATCTCACTTAAAACAAAACTACAGAAATTTTATTTTAAACATATTAATATAAAATACATATACTATTAATATAATTATTTCAATCAGATATTTTATTTAATATTAATATAAATAAAAAAATTAAAAATCCGCAAAAATAAATATTAATTTTAATATTATTTTTCATGATAACAAAGTGCAGTTTAAAATATTCTTTTATAAATATTAAAACAATTTCTAAAATTTTCTTTTTTTTTTTTTGTTACCTAATATGTAATTAATATTTATACTTCTATTCTAGGACCCTTATTATATTATTTAATTATAAAAAAAAAAAAATATTAATAAAATATAAAAAAAAAAAAATAACGTATAAAAATACTATCAAAAATATTATTCTTAACTATAAAAAAAAAAAAAAAAATTATCTCTTAAGACTGCTGAATTGATGAAAATCTGTGATATTTTTGCAGTCATTAATATTATTATTATTAATTAATTAATTAAACACTTATAAATTCCACATAATTTTTTCTAGTGTAAATAATTAAAATAATATATTTCTAAATATGAATTAATAAATTACATTTATTTAATTCAATTATAATATGATAATGAAATTAAATTCTAATTATATACACCTTTCTTTTAATCAAAAAAACAATTTAATAAAAAAGACAAAAACGACCCTTAATAAAAAAAAAAAATTAAAAATAAACATTTTGTTAAAAATAATCAAAAAGAATGATGATTAATAATTTAAAAACATTTAATAAAATAATAACAATTTGAATTAACTTATATTTTAAACACTAAAAACAATTTAAATAATTAATTTATTAATACTAAAATTCCATAATTTTCACCAAAAAAAAATAAACAAAAAGAAATTTTTCTTTGTTGTAATTTAAGCCTTCAAAATTACTTTAAAAAAAAAAATTTTTTTTTTTTAATATGGCGAAAATTATTGAATTTTTGTTTAAAGTTTTAAAATGTTTTCTAAAGTACAACATAACAAACATGCATAAAAACTTTTTAAAATTGTTAAATTAAAAGACAAGTTATTAATATAAAAAAAAAACAGCAGTAATTATATAATTTATATTAATTTATATTTATTATTTATAATATATACTATTTTATAATATATTAACTATATGTATAAATAAATATATTATATGTATATTGAGAACTTATATATTACAGATGACTTAAACATTGTTAAAAAAAAATTAATTTTAAAGTATTTATAACTTGATATACAGATTATTAATTAATATATTAATTTTTTTTAATTAACTTTATAAATTTAGCTTCAATATTTTAAATAATATTTCCAATTACTCTAAAATTGTTTTAAAGTTTTAACACTTACAAATGAAGTCACAATTAATAATACAATTATAATAATTTAAATCTAAATCTAAAAAAAAAATGACTAACTTGTAAAGATAATATGTCCAAGTATAATATCTCGGTATTCTACAATGCTCTAAATAGAATTATTGTTTATCAACAAGTGCACAATTCCGGAATCTATATGTATATATTAATAAAAATATATTAATTAAATAAACAGTTTGCTCTTCTTGTCTTTAGAGCATTTTTATATTTTTCTTTTGAGCCCCTTTATTTCGTAAATTATTAGAACAAAAATTCCATAATTCGAACTACTGCAATAGTTGTTGGATTTAATGACTAAACAATTAAATTTTTTTGATTTACGAAACCTTAACAGATTGAACGTTTTTAAATACTATGTACAAATTTCATCTGTAATATATAAATAAATTTTTATTTTTAATGATTCTGTATGTATAAATTTATATATATATATATACATAATATATAATAAATATATGTACATAAAAATAAATTTTTAGATAAAGAACAATGCAAAATCAGACTTTAAAAAATAAGGAAATTAAAAAAAAACAAACAAATACGTATATTTAGGAAAGCAAAAATTACAAACAAAATATTTTTAAATGTAAAAAATGTTTTTTGTTAAATGTTTACAAAAAAAAAAAAAAAATGTATAAAGAAAGAAAAATTAAATAATAATAAAATAAATTTTAAAAATTTCAAAATAAATTACGAAAAAAAAAAGATCAAACAATTTAAAATTAATCGAATACTTAAAACAATCAATTAAAATACAAAAGAAAAATTGCATACCAAAAATTCGATATGTTAATCAGATAAAAAAAACTAAACAAAGGTTTATATTTCATAAAAAAATAATTAAAAATGCAAAATGAAAATACAAACAATTTTAGCAATTTTATTAAAAAAAAAACAACGTATGTTAAAAAATGTTTTTCATTTATTTAACTTTAATGTTACAAAATTATTAATTGAATATTTTTTTATAATAATTTTTTTAATTTCTCATAGTTACCTCAAATGAATATTTAATTAAATTAGTTTAATAAAACTCTCAATTGTGTCATTAAAATTAATTAATTTAATAAAATATAATAATTTTTTGTATTTATAATTCTTTAATATTTAAAAAATTTATTTGAAGTGTTATTTATTATTTATTTTATAAAATAAAAACGAGTTCGAGAACAATTGAATAATTATTAAATTTACTAATATTAATATTAATTAATATTTTTATTAATTATTATTTGAATTTAATAATATTAATATTAATTAATATTTGAATTTAATAATATTAATATTAATTAATATTTGAATTTAATAATATTAACATTAATTAATATTTGAATTTAATAATATTAATTAATATTTTAATTTAATAATATTAATATTAATTATTATTTGAATTTAATAATATTTATTTATAACTCAAAGTATAATATTAACACATAAGACGCAATAAATTCACGCGAAATGAATAAAATAAATCATATCAAATAAAATTAATATATGTAATAATTAATATATTATAATTTTCTAATATATTTTAGTGTTTTTTCTCTTGTATAATTTGGTATAACATAATTTAAAAGCAATATTATTATTTTAAATAATATTATTATAAAAAAAAATGTGATCTAAATAAAATTTATTAATTATTATTTTACTATCGTATTTAATATAATATTTTTGAATATTTACTTAAATCTTATATTAAATTTTTATTAATAAATGTAACCAATAATTTAAAAATAAAAATTCCAAAGAAAAAGTACCACTTTTTTTGTAAATTTTTTTTTCCAAATTAATTAATTTAATTTAGATATTAAAATATAAAATATTAATTAAATTAATTAACAAAAAATAAATCGAAAAATTAATTTTATATTTCTTTCAAAATAAGAAAAAACATTCTGTAATTAAAACAAAATCTAATAACTTACAATAAAAAGTAATAATGTTAAGAAATACAATTTAAGTATGAATAGAAAAATTAAAAAATATAAAAAACAAAAAAAGAAAATACTTTAATTGTAAAAAAAAATTAATTAAAAAAAAAAACAACATGTATTAAATGAAAAAACAAAAAATTCTAAAACGCATAAAATTAATAAATTAACTTCTATAAAACTAAAATGAAAAGAAACAATTTTTTCGTTTTATTTCTTTAATAAAAATTATTTAATCAAGGTATTATTTATAGAATCATCGCATTTATCAGTAATGAGGCAGAAGTTTAACAGATAAGATGGTTTCTTAACATTTCAATTTTCACCATTTCGTTTGATCATTTAGCAAATATCATTATAAATACCATTAATACTAGATCAAACAAAAGATTCCTAGGAAACTTAGAACAACTTAACACACTCTGCTCGATTTTCATTTAAACATTCATAGCTTTTATACATCTTTACGTTTTATCTAGATCTTGGTTCATGCAAAAGATCTATAGATTTTTTATTATTTTTCCTGATGTCTGAATGCAAGGCTTAAAATCTGCACTATTTTATTTTCTGAACCTCATCAGCACTTATGCAAACATTTTGAAAAGTGGAAATTCCCAGCACAGATAGTTTGGGTCCTATATTACTTATCATTACTTTAATTTAAAATCGAAAATTTTTCAGAGCTCCTAAAAAAAGGATTTGTAAAATACTCAAAGGCAAGGATTTTTTTTTGTGGAATTATAGGTACATTTTTCTAATAATAATCCAAGATATAGTGCAATATAATTTTTATAAATTTTATCATACTATATTAATGATAATTTTAATTCTGAAAAATACTCATGAAAATTTTTGAATAAAACCATTTATTTTTATAATTTTAATTATTTATTTTAATAATCAATTTTTTTTTTGTTTTACAATTTTGCGCAATATAATTCAAGATAACTAAAAATATAAATAAATTATTTAATATGTATTAATTTTTTTTTTTTTTTTTATTTTTAATTTTTATATAACAAATGACATTTCAGTGTAATATAATTATTAATTAATAGTATTAATTGTATATATATAATTATTAGTGTAACAAACATAGTTTATATTGTATTTATTTCTGTTTTTCTTCTTTTTAATTTTGTATTTTCAATTCGCTGTTTTTTAATATTTTTAAAACAAACCATTTACCTCAGTATTAATTTGTATAAAATAAATAAATTTTTAATTAACTATTGTTTCTGTTCTGTTGTGTTTAATTTTGCATATTTTTTAATAATTATATTAAAAAATAATAATTATAATTTATCCAGATAATTGTATTAAAAGTTTTAAAAACTATTTAATATTAAATTGTCATAATAAATTAAAGTCGAGCCGATATAATAAATTAAAGTCGAGTCGAGTCGATAAATAGTATATATTAATTATGTTGATTTGTAGTACTTTATTTCCTAATACTGGAACTGATTGATAGAATGGAACTAATGCGAATTTTATAAGAATTTTTGGTAAAAGTTACGATTTAGACACAATAGAACTATGGAAATATATAAAACCGACCGATTAATATACAAAAATATGGAAAAACGCCATAATTATATTTTCTATTTTTTTTTATAATTTTATTTAAAATAAAAAATCGCTAATGAAGAACGACGAAATCATATATTAATGTAAAAATCATCTCTATCTCTAACTAATTTATATTTTAGAATTTTTTTTGAAAATTTAAAAAAAATAAAGGAAAAATATTTAAAATAGAAAGTGCAATATTGTCCTACAGTTCCGATTTTCCAAAATAACTTTAATATCAATACATTTCATATTCTAAAGTACCACTTTGTAGATTTTAGTAGATTTTTTTTTAATTATATATTAATTTTTAACAAATTTTTTTTTTTTTTATTTAAATATATAGATATTAATTATTAAAGGTTTAAAGGTTTATTTTTTAGTTTTTGATCTTTTATTCTTTGCTACTTTTTGTTTATAGTTTTCTTTTTTCTTTTTGATTTTAATAAAAAAATAATTTTTTTTTTCATTTCATTTGCCATTTTATTTTCTAATATTTCTGAATATAGTTTTAATTTTTCATCAAAAAATACATTAATTTTCATTTGTTTTTTTCTATTTGAAAAAAAAAAATTTTTCTTTAATTTGTACAAGTTTTAAGTTTTTTAACTCTTTTTAAATATCATTACATTTTCTTTTCACGGTTTTTTTTTTTTGTTTTAACTTTTTTTAAGAATTTTGTAGTTTAGTTTGACTTTTTAATAATTAAAATGTTTGATTTAAAGCTTTTTTTTCATTATAAAATAATAATTAATATATTTATATTAATTAATATATTCACATAAATTTATTATGTATTTAAAGTGAAAGCATTATATGAATACAAAAATATATTGTTAACATAAAAGATATTATTAAATAATGAATTAAAAATAAATTTAAAATTAATAAAATGAATTATTAATATTTATATTTATTAATAAATAATAATATATTAATTAAATAATAAATATTAAATATTATTTACAGTAGATCCGAAATAAATTGTTAGTTATTATTTATAATAGTGGTATTACATATTATTAATATTATAAGAGTTTTAAATGTTACTATTAATGTTATGGGCATTATAAAGTTTTAAAAATATAATTTTATTTATTGGTTTGAATATTGTTATTTATTATAAGTTTGCTACAATTTTTTTATATTATTAATAATATAAAATTAAAAATAAAATTTCATATTTTAATTTAAATTAAAAAATATTAATGAATATTGTGTAATAATAATTAATATAATTAATAGTAATAATAAATTATATTAATTAATATTAGTTTTCTGTTTATTTTATTTTTTTTTTGAATATTTTAAATATCTATATTTTTTTTTTTTAATGTTTTAATAAATGAATTTTATACAAAATTATAAGCTGTTGAACTCTTTGAAAAAAAAAAACTATTTTATTTTTATTATTATTTTAAATACATTTTTGTTTTATTTCAAATTCTATTTAATTTTAAGTAGATTTTACAATTTACAATTCTTTTTTTACAATCTTTTTTTTATACATCTTTAAGTTTTAAATGGCTAACATTATATACCTTATATTTTTAATATACTATAAGTTGTATTAATAATATTTGAATAACATAAATTTAAATTTAAAAAAATATAGATAAATTAATAAAAAAAAAAATAAAAAAATAATCGAAATTAATATTAATATAAATAATTCTATTACATAAATGTAATTAATATTACATACTTTTTTTATATTAATTAAAATAAAATATTATCTATATATTATTATAATATGTTTTTATTTAAATATAAATAACGATGGTTATAAAATAACTATTTGAATGAAAAAAAAAAATGTTTGATTTATTATTTTTAAAGTTTATTTATTATAATGTCACTATTTTTTAAAATTTGTATCTATTAATATATTTTAATTACTATATATATGTGTATGATTAATTTACAAAAGAAAATACTTACGAATAGCCATTTCAAAGAATCTGATATACAAATTAATAAATGGTCTATATAAAATTTAGACTTGGACTAAACCTTTTTGTAATTTAATTTAAGCGTTTTCATAGATCGAGATTTATGCTATTCAAAAGTATTGTTTAGATATACATATTTATAAATATATATATATATATAAATCCTTTTTAAGAGTTAAGAAAAAAATATACAATAATTTTGCGCAACAACATGTTTTTTTTTAAATTTTTTATTTTAAATATACATATATATATAATTAAATTATACATGTATAAATAAACTATTAAATGTTTTTTTTTTTATTATGTATTACTTGAGAGCAAGCTGACAAAAATGTGTTTCATTTTGTACAACTATGATAAATATGTATATATATATATACGCACAAATATATAATTTTTCTTTTCTAGGTATTATTTTAAATATATTATATATTAATAACATAACAATTTTTTTTTTTTTTTTTTGGAACCTAATAACTTTTCTTTTTATATTTAACTTTTTTTTTTTTTAAATTTTTTTTAAATTTTTTTTTTTAATAATTGTCACTATTTTTATACTCATTGAAAATCATATTAATTAATTTAATTTTTATATAATAGTAATTTGATATCAATTTCAATAATAACACTTAATAAATGTTTTTCTTTTTAATAATTTTAATTTTCTTTATTTGTTTTTATATCTAATTAATAATTCATGTTTTTTTTTTTTTCTTGTATTGGAATTTTCCAGTCTACAATTTAATTGACAAAAGTTACAATAATGAATATTTATGTTTGTGTATTTTTATACATAAATATTTTTTTTAATATATTTTGTTTTTTAAAATATTTTTTTTTTTTTCATAAAATAATAATAAATAATTATTATAATATTGATTAATATTTTTAAATCGTTTTTTTTTTTTTCATTACTTAATTTAATTATTAATTACAGATTTTCAAAACTGTTTTTAAATTTTTCAGAGAAAATAAATACCATTTATTATATTAAAAAATTAATATATTTAATAATTAAAAAAAAACTTATCATAAATAAAATAATCAATCTTCTAAAATTCAATTTATAAATATATTTTAATTTTATAAATTATTTTAACTTAATTTAAACCAGTTCGGTACCATAAAAAAAATTATCATGCATCAATTTTGAAAATTTATAAAATTTAAATTAAAAAAATATTATAAAAAAAATTCCCCTAGGCAAAATCGTTCTTTAAAATATATTTCAATTAAATTTTGAACATTATAATGTCCTTATAATAAGTTTTGGTTTTTTTTGGTATAATTCAACCCTACAAAAAAGCATTTTTCAAATTCCATATGTAATATTAAATTTAGAATAACTTTTTGTTAAAAGCTGTTTTAGAATTAATATATTGTATATTAATAGTAATTATTAATTAACATATTAAATTATTATTATATATATAATTTATATAATATACTTACATATAAATTATAAATTTTTAATATATTAATTTTTCAATCATTTTTTTTTCTTACATATTTAAAAATTATTTCAAAGCAATTAGAATTATTTTAATATATTTGCAATTTTTTTTATTTTTTTGTAATTTATATTTATTTCGATTTATATATAAGTTATTAATTGTATAAGAAAGTATATAAGTTTAGGTTTTTTTTTTTATTATAATTTTATAATACTTACAAAACTTTTGCATACTTTTCATCGGAATATGTAAATTTTATAAAATTTTTTTGATTTAATAGTTTTATAGAAAGGAATATTTAATTAATATATAGCTATATATATATAAATATTTATTTTATGAAATTACAAATTTTTAATAATTTACTAATTTTTTTTATTTTATTTTTAATACAGAAACAATGGTTTTTGTTTTTTTATTTTTTTTTCTGAAACATTATTTTAGTATGAAATTTTTCTACATTAATATTTAATTACATATTAATTAAATAATTATTTAATTATTTATTATACAAATACAGAAAAAAAATAAAATATTTTTGGTCGTTTAGTTTTGAAATTTTCAATATTAATTATTTATATATTATATATAAGTACAATAAATTTTGTATATAGGTATATCAAAAAACAATTAAATTAACTTTAAATTTAATTTAATTTTTTTATTTATAATTTTCAAAGCTTTGATGATTGATAAAATATTAAAAGATTGTTAAAAAAAAAAAATTTGTAAATATAAATATTAATTAATATGTATAATTATTAACGAAAAATAATTATTGATATAATTAATATATATTCTAAAAAATTAAACCAAATTAATTTTCAATATAAAAATTTATTAAAATGTATTACAAATTGGTTTGTTCCCTTTTAGATTGGATTAATGATTGACAAAATTAATAACTAAGAGAAATATTAGTTTTAGTGAATTAACCATGAGTACGAAGTGTATAAAACCTTTTTTTTTTTTTTAAACATTTAATTTTAATCAGATGGATAATCAACATTCGGCGTTTGCTTTAATATAGTTCGTGACTTCCAAACAATAAAAACTTTCTTTTAGAATTTTTTTTACAAATAATTTTAACAATCTTTTATATTTTATCTTTATATTAACTATAATAATGACTTATTTTAAAATATATTTTACATAAATCAATACATTTTGATACGATACGAGTATTATACACATGTAATATTTATAATATTATATCTGATATCCTACAATAGGTTGGAAGTATTTTAGGAGCTAATAGGAAAGGATTCCAGTACGAATTTTTATAATAATTTAAACTTTTTTACCTTACCTATACTATTAATGTACCCATATTGCACCTTCTTAATATACACATAATTATACACATAATACATGTATGAACATAATAAATACATAATTTAAATTTATAATATGTACATTTATATTTGCCTTAGCTTAAGGTCATCACAAAGAAAAAAAATTCTAGTTCAAAAGAAATAAAATACCAAATATACTAATATTAAGAAATATATAATCTTAATAAGTTATTTTATTTAATAACAATACAATTAAGTTATAACAATCAACAATATCGTTTACACTTAGCAAAATGTTCCGAACATCTTAAAATATCCGATACCAATCGAATTTTATGACAGTTTCTTTAGCATATAATTGACAAATTAATCATCAATATTAAAATTTAACATTTGAGATCCTATTTCTTTGTGATAACTTATATATAGCCTGCATATAATCTAATCAATTTATTTCTTTGTCATTTAATAGTAAACATTATCGTTATCAGTGCATTTAATAAAAAAATTCAATTAAAAAGTAAAAAGTCATTGTAAAAAATGAACTAAAAAATATTCTTAGAAGTTTAAAAGTGATTATAGTAAGTAATCTACAATGATTGTAATAAATTTTGTTATTTTGTAATGTTCTTTATCTTTAATAAATTCAAAATATTCATAAGTTCAATTTTTTATTTTATGATTTTGTTTTGTATTTTTTTGGGTTTTGTTTCATTTTTCCTTTAATTAAAGTGATAAGTTTAATAAAGGTATTAATTAATTTTTAGATTCATTGTTGTAATGACAAATAAAAAGATGAATTTTTCGAATAATTGTCTTTTTTGAAAACAAAAAATAAAATTCACAACCATTCTATTTTGGAACCACTATATTTGAAAATTGTAATTTTTTTTATAATATTCCCTTTTAGTTATGATCTAAGATTGAACATAGTTTTGACAAAACTTAATTTTGTTTTCAGCAGTTTAGGATTTTAATTAATGAAAAAAAATATATTTCTAAAAAGTTGAATGTTTCTAAAAGAACTCAAATTTTTAGATCTCACACAATTTATTTTATTATGCTATTATTGAAATTTATACAATCAATTAGAAATTTTTTTAAGAATTATTTATCTTTTAAACTATAGGTACTTAAATACTAACAATTACAAAAGTGCAATTCATTTTAAAATTTAGTATGATTCTTTTTTTTATCACGTAACTGATCTTGAGGTGTCTACTAACTCTAACACAAC
>OY720442.1:7690871-7916657 GCA_963082915.1 Dolichopus griseipennis
CTTCTTAATAAATATATGGTAATCATTTTACCTATAAGACATTTTTAAATTAACCAATTTCAATTAATAAGAAAATCTGAAAATCTTTGAAAATAATGGCAACACTTAATCAAACTTCTTAAGTGATATCTTTACTACTTTAAGGGCTTAATTCACTTTTTTAAGTATTATAAGCGAAATAAAGTACTGAAAAAAAGGGGGTTAACACAAGGTAATCAATCGCATATATTAATACACATCACCATAAATTTTTAAGGGTACAGTACAATCAAAAATTAAAATATTTAAATGTTATAATTAAAATATTTAAAAATATTAATTAAGTTTAATATTAATTAAAATTTAAAAATATTTTAACCTTCTTTTTAATGAATTGAAATTTCAAAACATTGCGATTTATTTTGTTATAAATCAACTCTCAAATATATTTTAATAATTTATATTTAATTAAAAAATTGAATTTCTTTGTTTTAATTTTGTATAATAAGTTCTCCTCCTTGAAACTATAAATAAATATTTTATTTTCCTTATTTAACAAATTGACATTATATTTAATATAACTGAAAATTATTATATTATAGTATATACCATAATTACACTGAGATATAATAACTTTCAATAAAAAATATTAAGTATATATATATAAGATAAAAAAAAAAAAAAATATGATTTTAAATGCCGGTTAATTTATACAAAGCTCCAATAATAGACGACGGCATGAAGTTTTCAATATCCATAATTTTTCAATAACAAAGGTGAACAACTTTTTTATTAAAACACACAATTCAAAGTTTAAAAAAAAAAAAAACGATTTTAAAATAATTATAATAACATGTTTTATTTTTTTTAATAATTAAACAAAATAATATGTTTGTGCATTTTTTAATAAAATTAAATATTTATATTAAAAAATAAATTATTTTAATTTTTTTCAATATAAGAACAAAGAATTATATTACTTATATTGGAATTAAATATTTAAATTAAGTAATACTGTACTGAAGTTTAAATTAGTATTGAAAAATTAGAATCCGTATTTCATTTTCCTCCTTTACTATTATAGGAAATCCTTTTGAACGTTTGAAATTTTTTATATAATGCTAAGCAATAGGCTCTGCATTCTGGTACTATTATTTTAAATCCTCTATTACATAACTAATAGTTTAGAGAGATCGTATGGCAAGCAATTTTAAGCAGACAATTTTCAGTAGTTAATTAAATAAATAATCGTATTAAAAAAATGCATGTATTTATTTATAAATATATATATATATATATATATATAAGCTTATTCGATTTTATAAGTAAATAAGTTTATTTGCCTCTAATATACCCATAATATGTAAAATCTAGAAAGAGAATCGTACCTTAAAATCAAATTGAACCTAGGCGAAAATGGGTTTATTAAAGAAAGGGCATCCATGTTATAACCTAAGTTCAACACTCATACGTCCATTCAACTATCTAAATATACATAAATCATAATTCACTTCATATTTCAATTAAATTATCTAAATATAACAAAATATTAACCCCTTTAAAAAATCTGAAAAAAATGAACAATAACTGAATGTCTCTCCCCACTCTACTCATAATCTCTTTATTTTATTATTTATAAATAGAAAATTACAGCATAAAAATTACAAATTACTTATGCAAAAACGAAATAATCCAATTATATATGCATTTATACTTAAAAAAAATAAGTAAATTAAATTAAAATTTTAAAATTTCGTTCAAAATTCATTCAAATGAATATTTAAAAACACAAAACAAACAAAAAAAAAGTGGGTTAAACCAATTACTAATTTAAAAATAGTTCAAAATAAAAAAAAAAAGTGAAATTATTTATTCATCACGCAAAATATATATATATATAAATAATATTCAATAGAATTATTACACTTTTTTTTTGTATAAACCTAAAATTGAATTTAACCACCCACCCTATAAAGGTGACAAATTTATCAGATTTACGTAATTGCTAATTACTTATATTTAAATAATAAATTTCAATAAATATTTGAATTTTATGGCCCTAAGTGAAAATTTTAAATTGCACACACGCATTAATTGTAAAAAAACATCAAGAAATACCAATTGAATTTTTAAATTTTAATAAAATTTGAGATATAATTTTTCCAAGACCAATTTTCCTTAATGGAACGCTTATTTTTCATCTTTGATAACCTTTAACTTACAAAGTCACAAGCCTCAATTTATTGTGACCCATTTTCCCTTACATAAGCTTTCTATTTTTTCTGAAAATTATAGTATTCATTTAAAGTATGACTTTAAAATTTATTATAGGCAAGGCAAGTACAAATTTTATTTGCAGTACAGATTATGTTGCAGGGTTTCGATCTTTCAAATAGAAATTAAAGTGGCTTCAATGGAAAGTTTTGTGCATTACTCTCAATTAGTCTAGTTAGTTGATAATAAGTTCTTTCCTATAAGACATATTCAGTCAGTTTATTGTAAATATACTAACTTTCTGCTCAACTTTGAATCGACTAACTTTTGGGACGAATTCTATTATTTTTCTATGGTTTTAATAAATTACAAATATAATAACACAATTTTAAGGAGTTCCACCTATCAAAAAATAGTAAAAGAATTAATTCAAAGGGAATGCAATTACATTAAAGACCAATTTATTGATTTACTTATTGAAACCGTGGGTCTCTTGAAAAACCATTGTACAAAAACTCAATAAAAATGGACCATTGCAATCGCAAGAATTACAAAAATTACAGAAGTTATTCAATATATTTTAAAATTACAACAAATAAGACAATTACCCGGTACCCGAGTATACCCCGATAAGTATGTAATAAAATATTCTTAATTATATACAATTGTGATTAATTTTAATTTACAAATAAGTATAACCAATTGTTTCCGCGAAAATATATACCCGTATATAAGTCGCGTATGTTATAAACAAAATCTCAATATTGTAAAAAAAAAACTTATTCGGAAATGCAATTTTTTTATAAATTAATTTTAATAAAAGAATTATTATAACTTTCATATATATAATATTTACAATCACTTTAAATTTATTATTAATATTAAGTGTATATCAATATTATATATTGTGGCGTTATAATCGTGCATTAAATAAAAAATGTAATCAATATCACTAGTCACATACTTATTAATATTAGTTTAGTTAGTGACTTTTTCTTCCGACATTTACAAAAAAAATTAACTATTAATAACGGATTTTTTTTTTTTATTAACAAGCAGCTGTCAAAGAAAGTAATAAATCTTAACTTTTTAAAAATGAATAATAATTAATATATTTACTAACTTTTCATTAAATCATACACATTTTTGTAAATTTAAAAATTATAAATAATAAGTATATAAGCTTATAAATGAAAAGTGTTTATATATATATATATATATACAAATATAGTAAAATATTGTAAAAAATAATTTTTACAATTTATAGATTTTCATTAAATCTGTCATTCAGAGTCTAATAAAAAAAAACATGAATCCGTGATTAAATTATAAACTTTTATAGAATTTATAAAATAATTAAAGTTTTTTTCATTGGTATATAAAATACAATACAATAACTCCATATTATAATTAGCCCAGAAATATATAATTAATATTTTTTTAAAATATATAATATGTATATAGAAAAAGAATTTAAAAAAAAATTTAATTCTTTTGGGAATACCATATTGTATACATAAATTGAATACAATTTTAATAAACAATATAAATACAATATAATAATTATTTTAACCATGTATGACCTCTTTAAATTTTTTTAGTTATTGTTTTAAATTTAATTAATAATTAATGTTACTATTTATAGATTATGAAAAAAAAAAAAAAAAAAAAGAATTGAATAAGCTAATTATTTCAAATACAATTTCTTTTTTCATATTGTTATATTAATAATTTTGAAGTTTAATATGGAATACAGGAATATATTTATATAAGCATTCAATATCTTTTCTAATTCTCAACTTGGGTTTTGAACAACTTTAATTCATAAAAAAAAAAGCATTTCCGGTTAAGAATGATCAATGTTATATATATATTTTGGAATTGTGCATGAGATTAGATCTTAATATAATATAAAAATCATTGATTTTCCATTTATTATTAAACAAATTTTATGAAAATTCTGTGGTATCTCACTATTTAAAATATAATAAAAACAGCGAAGCCTATAAGTATGCAATATTGATTATATTTTGAAACTTGTTAATGCGCACCCCAATTTTCCTTTCAATTAATTGCTTTTAGATGCATAGTTAATTTAAAATTATTACTATATATATGATGATGTCACCCTTCCTCAGATATAATTTTATATTTTTACTTGAATAAGTTTTATTTATAGTCAAAAAATATTATAATAAGTACAAGAATTTCGATATTTTTATTTTTAACAAGTAATTTTTAAATTTGCGTTGTTCCTATACTCTTCTACCATATCTTAATTTAAAAATCTTAAATTTTTTCCACATGCAAGTTAAACTTTGTCATTACTTTAAATTGATGAAACTAATTTATGATTTATTGAAAGCAATTAGCAAAAAATAATTAGTAAAGGTCAAAAATATTTGTCAAAATCAGAACTAATCAAAATTTTCTAGAAAATTATAATCAAAATTTACTGGAACGTTAAGGTTCTGGTACGGTTAAATGATATTGGTTAAATTTTTGTTTTTAATTTAAAAAAAAAAAAATTTAAATTTAAAGATTGCAAATGGTGATTATAATAATAATAATTATATTATAATTTTTAAATATAGAGTTGAGATCAATTAGTAAAAAATAATTAAGTAAGATCAAAATAAATTAACAATTAAGTTGTCAGTGTGTTTAAGTACTAAATAAAGATTGTCCTTAAGAACTAAGTAAAGGTTGAACTGACTAGCAGATAATTGTCCAATAAATATAAACCTATCACTCAAAATATTTATAATCACAAAAAAAAATTGTTAAATAGAGCATTAAATAAATTTTGCGTGGAAAATTATTTTAACTCATATTTGAATTCGTTTTAATAATAAGTTGTTGTGATAGGTGATGTATGAATGAAGGTTATAAAAAAATTTTTTTGACACTAAAAGTTGAAAAATAATAATAAATTTTTTTTTTTATAATTATCTTAATTACACCATAAGTGAAAAAGGGTGATGGAAAATTTTTTTATTTCAAAATTTTATGAAATATTAGACAAATTCTATTAATCATAAAATTTTTCTATATTATTGTACATCAATTATATATATATTTTTTTTTAACATTTAATATTTTTATTTACTATAATATCAAAATAATAAATAAAAACAATGTAATTAATAATTATTACGAATTAAGTACTCAAATGATTCATTTAACATTCCTATTCCTACACTTTGTTTTTAATAAACAAAGTTTTTAAATAAATTAACCAACAAGTTGAAATTACACAATTTTTCAGACATTTAAAAGCAATGTTTTACACTTAAAAATAAATTGTGTTAAATTAATTAATTAATTTATTATTATTGTGTCAATATTTCAGAAAATCCCCAAAAAAACACTTAATTATAGTTATAAATTTTTACTTGAGTGACGTAGAAAGGCTGACTTAAACCAGTTATTATTAAAGAAATAACGTTATATTTATATTCTAGATATACATATTGTATTAGACTAGAGAGAGTAGAACAAAGATGATGATTGAATTAAGTTGATGTCTTAGAAGTTATAAATTTAGTACATTTAGCACATTTAAAAATAAAATTGAATACTTATTTCCAGTATATCATCACTCTAACAATCAATCAATATAAAAATAACTAAATCATTTCTGACCAATCTTTCAGCAACATCAAACAAAATATGGCGATGCATTAACCGATGAATATGAGATAGGTATATATACATATTACGCGTATATATAATATTAAAAAAAAAACAGTGGGATAAAGAAACCCCACAATATAGAGAATATACAATGTAGATATAGCCTTCAATATAAGATGCAAAATAAAAGAATAATATATATACTCATACTTCTGTTTTGAAGAATTTTCTAAAAACAAATAATACTTAAGATTTTTTAATATTTTAACTGACCTTGATCTATTCAGCATCATAGCGTCAATTAAATTATTTTATTTTTAGAACTGTGGTTTTTTTTTTGAAACAAAATGTATTTTTTTTCATAATTTAAAATAAATAAACAATAAGTATGAATAGAATAAGAAGAAGTATTAAATATGTTGAAAATCATTATTATTAAATTTTCCATCTTTAGCTGAAGAATATTCAAACAATAACAAAACAAACATCTTAAAGATAAATAATCCCTAAATTTATGCAATTGGGGAGTGTCTCTTTTGGGTAGCTCTATAGGATCAATGGGCGTAGTATGCGATTACAGATGACGAGTATTTTGGTACGTTGGCTTAGCCTCTATTTACACCAAGTCAAATCTCACCTTCACGTTGGTCCGCCCTGGTACGTCGAGCAATCCTACCGGAAGATCTGGTACCCAACCCAGATGGAGTAATAAGGATCGACAAACCAACGAGATTTTGGCGGGTCGAATCTTAAGTATTCAAATATAGGCTTGATTTAGGAGCGTCTGCACCAAGAATTGGCGGCTCCAAGCGAGTGTTTGTCTTGAAACAAGCGGCTCGCTATGTGTGTGAGATGTGTCTGTTCATCCAAAAGGCAAGTGTGCCTACAGACATGAGCTTATGGGGTTATCAACTATATCTCATAAAACACTAACTAGAATAGAATCCCCCATTGACTTCTCCAGTCAATGTAAACTGCACATCGGATTTGGGGATGCAGATAAATTCAAGTTTAAATACAAACAGGATAAGACAATAAACACAAGTTCAAGAAACCGGTCACGTTAACGCCCTATGCCCCACCAGGGGATCCGGTAAATTTTATGCAATTATAAAATAAATCAATATAAGTTATAACATATGAACATTATATCAACTTTAATCCTAAATATGTATTATTTCAGTCCAAATATTTTTAAAATATAATCAAAAAAAAAAGTTGTAGAATACATTTTAAATCTATGTTATACTTAAATATACCTAGTACTTAGTTATAAAATATTACACAATTATTTAATATTGAATAATAATATATGGTGTAATTCGATACATAAAACATACTTGTTAATTATTAGTATTACTTATTATTATTACATGTTAATTGTGTTAAAAGAAGCCATTGAACTATTTGAACTAGTCAATTGAATAAGATACGTAAGAATTTTATTTTATTTAGAATGTATATAATTAATATTGTGACCGTATGTAATTTAAAAGTATGAGATTTAATTAGATAATTGAACTTAATACCCATGCTTATATGAAAAAATATATGTACACATTTTAACTATAATTTTCTTATAAGTAAAATAATTTTAAACAAAATTATAAAGCACGTGGTAAGTATTTGGTTTTATAATTTAAGTATCAATAAAAATTCACAATAAGTATAAGTAATCACTTAAGTACTATCAGATAACAAAATTTTTGTTTCATTTAATTGTATTCAAATTTATTATATGTAAGTAAGTAATTATATTGAATTATTGAGTTCATGGTTAAATATTTGATGAAAGTGAACTATATATTAAGTTTTATATAAAAATTAAGGACTGATAAGTGATGTCTAATAAATACTTATACTATTAATTCATTGATAAACTGATAATGGAAAAACTGCGTTATACTTACAATTACTTTTAAAATCAACACATGAAAATTAAGAGATATTTTTAAAAACGCGCTACACTTAATTATATTAAAAATGTTGTCAAAATGAGTAGGGTATGTTTTAATATAGGTTACAAAAATAGGAAAATAAAACTGATAAGGAAAAGCAGTTAAAAAAAATTTTAAATTAAAATTTTATCAGATGAAAAACTTTTCCATTAAATAAACACATTCCAGAAAAGGTGTAAAATTTTAATTACTTACTATAATATTACTTAAAAGGTATTTTTTAAATATGTCCACGTGTTAAGAAAAAGTAATTATTTCTTAATTGAAAAGTATAAATTGAAAATACGTAAAATAAAAATTATCGAATATTAAATAAAGAATAATTGACTAACTATTATATAATTGTGCTATTACAGTTATTAGGAAATGAACCACCATTGTATTGCATTTTTATCTCATTAAGTACTAATACCAAAAATATTCGATTAATAAAACAATTGAGTCCGATTTTGTAGTCATCAAGCTAATGAATTAGGTCATCTAAATAAATTGATTCAAAACTTGTAAAATAAATAATAGAATGCATTATGGACATTTTGCGTGAGCTTGTAATAAACTTCAGTGTCTTACTTAATTCATATTTTTAAATTCGGCTTATGAAATCTAGCCTATAAATTATTTTAAACATTATTTGTGCATCATTTCACAAAAGAAAATATATCGGAGATTGCGCAAACAAAAATATACTAACATTATTATTGTACAATCATAGTTATACCGAACCTAAGATTACACATGCAAAATTGCAACTGAATAGCGTTCGACAATATTAATAGTGAAATAAAGTTTTTTTTTTTTAAATAATTTAGTTATTCATTGCTTAAAAATAAAATTTAATATTTTTTTATTAATTAATTTTACTATTTCCGGTTTAGAAATTTTTTAATATAAATACTACTAAATAAATACTAGTCATTTGAATAACAAGTACTAAAACTTAATTATTCAAATGATGGTAGTAAAATTTAAATATTTAAGTAATAAATCAAATTATAAACCTACAATATTTGATATTTTACAATTTTTTTTTAATTTGAAAAATCTATAAAGGAAAAGACGACTATTGTCTACTTGTAGTAACTAACTGAAGAATAATTATTATGTTTACAATCCAACAATTAATTAAAAAAAAGGGTAAAAAACTTGATCAAACATTGATTTCAACCCTTCAACTCATAAATAATAAAAATACAAAAAGTCTAAATCTAAAACATAATTGTACATTTGAAGCACGCGATTATTTTGACATGTAATGGAAATTCCAAGTATTTGCAGGACACTAAATTATGTATTTAATAAATCTAGTATATTCTAACATTAAAATTATTAAATAGATCCCAGATTTTTCGAGAAAGAAAATAAATATTTTTTTTTCAAATTAAATTATACATCAGTTTGAATTTTAAAATGTAGTTGGAGTTTCATTTATAAATTAAATAAGAGAATTATAAGTAATTTTCAAATTTAAATTATAGATACAACAAGTATCTAATATTTATTTATTTTGTTCTGAATTTACCAGATATTACAAAAATTAAACAAATTTCAAGTATAAAATATTATAAGTCTAAAATAATAATAATATTTAATGTAATTTTTACCTCATTATTGTGATAAGGTGATATTAATTCACACATATTAATATATTTATTTATTTATTTATTTGAGTTTTGAGATTTATTTATTTATTTGATTTAAAAAAAATAAAATCTTTTTTTTTTTTCACAGTCTATTAATGTACAATTTAACTATTAATTAAAAAAATAATTTGTGTATTATAATTATTAATAATATCTATAAATATAACTTTCTTTTATAAAAATTTATTTTATAAAACAATTCATCACTGTTTATTTATTTTTAATTAATAAATAATATGTTTTTAAATTTCTATTTTATTGTTTATATTTTTAATTTCTTATTTATTTATTTGTTTAATTTTATTTTATATATTTTGAGTTATAAATATATAATTTTTTTTAAAACACGTCTATTCTCAACAATACAAAAGTTCAGACTGTGTATATTCAGATTTACTACAATATTTATTCTATAGATTAAAATTTATATAAAATAATAAAAACAAAATAAAAAAAACACGAAAACTTTCATCAACATGAAAATTTTGTAAAGTTTATTTATATGTATATATATATATATACATACCCCTAACCCCACACACACATATATGTAATTCTTTGGTAAATTTCTAGAATGCATGTGTATTTAATAAAATAAAAACATTTGAGATTTTTAGAAATTTGTACTTAAACTTTTCAACATTAATGAGTCAAATGTCTATTAAATTCAAAAAAAAAAAAACAATAAAAACAATAATATAAAAATAAACTGAGTTAATAAAAAAAAACGCGACTTATTTTAATAGTATAGCAAATTACAACAGGTACAGAATAAAAAAAAAAATAAATAAACAAATTGAAAATAATCAGTTAATATACAGTACATTAAGAGAAAATAAAAAATCAGTCGCAATATCGCGCAATATATAGGTATACAAAGCTTTTATTTAACTTCTTGTTGTTGTTTTTACATTTTATTATTCACTCAATTCATGATACAATTCTGGTATCAGACGACAACAACTGTTAAGTTTTATTTAAATATCCATTATTATTTTCCAATTTATACCTTTTAAATAATAAATACAAATATATGTTGTGACTTTTTTTTTTAAATGTATATTAAATTTGTTTTTACCGTTAGTTTAATTGACAACATTTGATTAATTTAGTTAATAATTAAGGAATTGACTTAACAAAAATGATGCATTTCATGAAACGCCTATAAGTATGCAAAATTGTACATTATTATATTGAAAATGTTTCGAAAGCTGAATGGCGTATATATTTTCAAAGAATTTGAGATTTTAGGCAATTAGATAGAGTTTTGAAAAAAAAAGAAATATAATTTTTTAAGGCTATTTAGAATTATCTTCAAGAATTGGTGAAGAGTTTTGATTCCTAACTTCTTCTGAAGATGCGGTGTAAAAATAGTCATTTTTCATATATCAATAACGTTTGTAGAAATTTTTACTCAAAAATTGATATTATTTAAAGCTTGAGTTTAATGATACAAATAATATATTAACCTTAAAACTATTAAAAAAAATTATTTTAAATTATTAAAACATTTTAATTCAGTTCCAAAGATTAACTGTTAAAAGGCCATAATTCCGTATAAAATTTTATTATTGTATATTAATATGTTCATTAAATGGAGATAGAGTGTTAAAAGAATAAATATCCATTAAAAAAAAATATGAGTAATTAATTGAATTAAGTATGTCTGTCTATAATTTATAGAATTGTATTTAAAAAAAACATTTAAAAGTTTGTTTATTTTATTAACACATTTTCATTCACAGATTAAAGATTAACAGAAATGTAAATTAAAATTGTAAAGTTTTACAAATAATAAATAAGTAAGTAGTACTTGTTAGGAATTTTTTCAATCGAAAATAATATAAACAAATTATTAATAGGGTACTTATAACTTAATTATTATATTTAAATTAATAATATACTTATAAATTAATAATAACAAGTAATATTAATTGTATCTTGTTTTTATTTTAAACAACATTTTGGTTTTAATTAAAAAAAAAATAAGTTAATAACTATTAATTAATAATAATAAGAATAATAATAATAATAGTAATAATAATAGGAACACATGACTTTAATAAATTTTATTGTAGTAATTACATTTATAGTAAAATAACTTTTTTTCGAATAATACTTATATTTTTGGGATAGTTAAATTGAACATATTACATGGAAGTACAACAATTAGATTACTGTTGATATTTTAGTAAGTAGTAGATTTTTTTAACCTCCCCTAATTATTACTTTACTTAGTTATTTATGCACTATTATTTAAAGTACTTAATTTAAAATTATTTTTCTATTGTTGATTTTTAAAAATTAATTTTAGTAATTTCAGCTAAAAATAATTTAAATATTCATATTTAATAATAATTTAATAATACTAGTATCAAAGGATAGTCAAAACCAATATTTTCTCTCAAGCTATAATTAATTCTTAAAAAACATGTTTGTACTTAAGTACCTACTTAAAAATTTGAAACAAAAGTGTTACTACATTACAATGTACTTAATTTGTAAATTAAAATAACTAAGAATTAAAACAATTAAAATATGAATAAAATATTCAAGCTTTATTTTTTTTTTTTTTTAATTTTGAAATGATTGTGAGAAATATTTTTCTATTGCAATTATTTTTAATTGTAATCATAAGTTCTCTAATTACTTTGAATTTATATATAAGTACTCACAATAAACTTTATAAATATAGTAAGTAAGGTAAATATTCTATATTAAAAATTGAATTCCTAAATAAGTACTATTTAGATATTGTTTACTTTTTAAGATAAAATTTATTAAAATATGGACTGTATAAGTATTTACATAAATTAATAATAGTTAGTATAATTTACTAATAAACAAAGGAGTCTTCCTTCGCATAAATCAATGAACAAAGTAATCAGACATAATTCAGTAGTCATTTGCTTAATTTTTAAAAGCAAAATTAATATTAAAATTAAGTAATAAACAAGTTGTTCTATAAATCGATATCTAAAGTTTCTCAAAACAAAATTATTAAATAATATTAGAGCGTTAACAAATTAATATTTCCAGTTGCATTAACTAAAACTTGTAATATTGCCTAATATAAATTCAGAATTGAACATTAATTTGTTAACATTTTACATCGAAATTCAATACAAATGACATACTTAAATTAAGGTAAAATGAGATATTCTGGTTTTATATTAAAAATCTTAAATAACACAATCATTATAAGTACTAAAGATAAATTATTTTAAAAAAAAGTTTTTTCCAATATTTCATTTTAAGAACTTAATAAAACATTTTAATAATATTAATGTATTACTTAATTTATTTGATTTTTTTACAGTCTATATAATAATCCAATAACTGTATACCACATTACTTCTCAATATTGTGTAATACTTATTTTTCTTGAATTAATGAATGTAGAGTAAAATACATAAGTATATAAGTATTCATTATATAATGTTCTAACTGCCTACACAATAAATATATAAGATACTTTATATTGATTTTTAGTAATTGCATTAGTTATGATTCATATTCTTGCATTCAACGCTACTTCTATTATAGTATATTACCCTACTACTACTACTGTTTTTAAATAAAGCAAATTATGAAATCTTTTGTAAAATTTTTATATTATTTTAACTAACTGCTACTTAGTTATCAAATAATAAAATCTAGAGTAATCCAATAAGCTTGATAATAAATTATAATAAAATATATTATATTCATAGATATATAAGTATGACAAGTTACAATATATACCACTGATAACCAGAATATCAAAGTAATAAATTAAACAACAGGGAAGTAGTAAA
The DNA here is from genome assembly GCA_963082915.1 of Dolichopus griseipennis. Lineage (NCBI taxonomy): Eukaryota > Metazoa > Arthropoda > Insecta > Diptera > Dolichopodidae > Dolichopus > Dolichopus griseipennis. The sequence goes on from OY720442.1 coordinate 7,704,096, forward strand.
TATATCAAATTTTAGTATTTGAAATACTTAATAAAAAGGTTACCCCGCAAAATCATATTATTTGGATTATAATTGTTAAACCTAATTTTAATTTAAAGAAGATACTAACTAATTTTTATGGGGTTCGAAATACTCGGCAAGCGACCATATTACTATTTTTAGAATAAGTAAATTAACATTTTAATTCTAATATTATTAATACTTTATACTATAATCTTAATAATTATTTGAATACTTTTTGTTGCTGATCATTTTGGTTTACTTACGTTGTTCATTTTTAAATTCACAACCTTTTGATTAAAATTATTTATAGATTATAATTTATTTAGGCTGCGTATTTATAACATAGTAAAAATAAAGTAATAAATAATTTGAGAATTTGATATTAATTTTAAATCAATCATATTTTTTTGTTTAAAAAAAAGTAGGTATTCATTAAGATTAGGATAGAATTATGCATATCTATATACACATATTAGTAATTTGTACTTAGATTAATTTTAAAACATTAAGAGCCTAAGATTAATTTAAAAATTAAAAATAAAGTCACTAAAGGTTATACTCTTATACTCATCAAGAATTTTAATGGAAGTAAGAAAACGGAATTGTACTGTACTATAAATTCAAATTCATTAATTCAGTACATATGTCCTTACTTATTATTTTTTTTTTTAAGACCGGTTACTTTTGCTTTATAAACAGAATCACGTAGGTAGCTTTATTATTAAAGACTTTAGAGAATTTTGTATAAACCAACAGTTTTATACAGGCTATTTAATTCAACAATTTATTTGCTTTTCAATTTTGTTTAAGAATTTCAAATCCAACTCATCAATATTGCAGCAAAAAAAAAATGTAGTTTTTTTGTGCAACGTTAGCACAAAACAGGTTTTTCTTGCATTACAACTCAGCAACTAAATTTTGTTTTTTTAAAACAAGTAGGGATTAATAAATGCAGACGTTTTGCTTAAAATTGTTTTTTTTTTCTGTATGTTTAGGTACACATAAATTTAAAATACAAACAAAACAAAAAAAACACTTGTTGATGGAACTGAATACTAATTTACATAACATACTAAGTAAATAATTGTACATATAAGTAGGTACATATATATAAATTTTAGTTGATTACGTATTAACTTTAAAAATAAGAAAAAAATGTACAAAGTGTCTTTAAAAAATATAAAACTAAACGTTATATTTCAATAAAAAAAAGTTGAACCATTAATTGAGTACCTAGAAAAATTCAAAATTGGATTAAATTAAATAATAATGCCGGCCGGTAAAACTATTAAAGCTAATTTAGTACCTAAGTAGTTAGTTGATAAGTTAAGTGTAAGTAGGTAGTTAAGTATGAAGTAGCAAATTGCTATATTCAAGCAACACGTTTTTGTTATTAATATGATTTCCTTTAATGAGTTGTTTTGTTTTTTTTTAACAAAATTAAATTTTAACGAGAAACATATGTTTCTTAGATAAGATAATTGAAATTAAAAATTTAATTGACTTCTTATCATTTTTAAAAAAAAAAAAAAGTAAACAAACCTAAATTACTATTTGTTGTTATTTGTATTTTTTAATTAATAAAACAATTACTTACACACTTGTTTGATTTTTATTCTATTTAAATACCTATTTCGGAATTTTCTTTTGATTAAAGTGCCTAATTTTTAATTGACTTGGTACATATGTACATATATCCAACCGGGGGAAAATAAAGCAATAAGCTATACTTAAGTTAATTATCAATATGAAATTTTTTTTCAATTTTCTTCGAAAAAGAAACTATTTTTTCCAAAAGATTTCCTAAATTTTTAAACACAAAAACAACACCCACTCCTTCCCCGCATACGAATTTACACTCCCCTTTCTTTTATTTTTATTTGTATTTTACTCACCGTTTCTTGCATTTCACCGGCAACATCTAATAATTTCTCAACACTTTCACTATCTGTTGCAATTGGTGGTGTTGATGGACGACTTTTTGGTGCAGATGTTGATGCAGATACCATTAACCATCTTGGTAATATTAAATGACCATAATGTATATAAAATTTTCTTAATAATTTTCTACTAAGTAAACCACCCACAATAAATAATATAAAAGCATATACAGGCCACATTTTTTTTTTTTTTTTATTATTTTTAAAATAAAAACTTCTTAATTTATTTTATTTCTATTTAAAAAAAATTTTAAATTTTTGAAAATAAATTTTCAACTAACTAGGTATATTTGTGCATCGATTAAACGATGTGAAAAGTTACTAGCAGCCAATATTATTTAAATTTATTATTGTTATTGTTGTTGATAGGAATATTGTTATTTTATAAACATTCAACATTTGTTGATTAATTTAACGTCAAGTGTCAACTATAACAAAGTTTACAAAACATTTCTTTTTCTAAAAAACAAAAAAAAAATATAAAGTTGTATACAAAAAATATACCGGTTGAGCTTTTTTATATTGTTTATAAATATTTAAAATTCACCACGAAACGGTTGGAGTAAAATAGAACATAAAATTATTAAAAAAAAAATTTTAAAAAAGCTTTTTTTTTTTGTGCTATGTGTCAAAAGTTTAAAAAAAAAAGTTATTATTGTTGAGAAATCAGAATAAATTAAAGTTTTTTTTTTATAAAATATTTTAAAGTAGCTTTTTTTTCTGACATTTCTATAAAAAAAATTTTATTTTGTTTTTGCACTAATTGTTCTGATTTTTTTTTGTTTTTTTTTTTTTTTTTGGAGTCGACTATTTTTCACAAATCATGTTTTTTTTATTAATATCAGGTGACAACTAAATAAATATAAATGTATTTTAATATTAAATTTACAATCGTTTTACTATATCATTTTATTATTATTTAAATTTTTCTTAAATTAAATTAAAATTAGTTTAAAAATATTATTAAAATATTTTATTATGGAACCAAAAACAAATTTTTTTTACTTTGACACCACTATGAAAAATGAATCCGATTCGATTTTTAAGAATATTTTTCTCGTGTGTTGGGAAAAAATAAAATTGAACGAAAAAAAAAGCACTTTAATATTTTTTTTTTTTTTATTATTTTAAATTCACATACAACCGGAATAAAAGCTTTAACTTGACTGACTGAAGTTAAAAACTCAGCTTTTGGATATTGAAAGCAACGCAAAGGCAAAAATAAGAATAGAAGAGAAGACAGAAGTCTCCTATTTTACAAAAAAAAAAAAAAAACAACAACAAAAAAAAAAATTTTTCTCTGTATATAAATAAATGTTTATGATGACGTGACGTCTACTTTGAATCGTGGTGAATGTGAATGGAATGGATTATGTTTTGTTTTTGATTTTTATATACATTTTTTTTTTATTTATTCTTTTTTTTACTTCTTTTATTTGCACAAAATTGAAAATATTTAAATTAGGTGGTATTTGTGGTGGTAAGATTAAAAAATAGAATAAATAATGAAAGAGTTAAAAAACTATCAGTACATAATATATTTATATAATAATAATATAATAATAGTACCTATATAAACATGTAGTTAAAAAAACGTTTAAAAGGTAGTTGTTAAATGTGTACATAAACAAAATATTTTGTTTGAATAATTTTATTTCTTGCAACATTTATTTCTTAGCAATATTATGAATTATGATACTTAATTATGTGGCATATAATATTGTATACAAGTTTATAAAGTCACATGTTGATTTGATATTTTTACATGTTTTTGTTGCAAGAACTAAATGCCGAAATATCGCATAAAAATATTGCTGCAATAATTTTAATAAAAACATTTCGCTGTAAGCAACATTATTCGGATACATAACAATGTATCAACAAAAATAGACGATGTTAACAGTTGTTGTATTCACATCGTTTTTTCTCTTTCCCACTTCTACAAAAAAATTTTAAAACAAAAAAAAATGAGGAAGTGGGAAAGAGCAAAAACGATGTGAATTCAACAACTGTTAACATCGTCTAAATGGACCCTATTAATTTTAGATTCAGATAAAAATGGGGACAATTTTAAAAATAAACATTAAAAGTATATAAATATAATTTGTATTTATGTACTTTCATACATATGTTTTTTTTTAAATTAACAAAATGTATAAAATTAAATAAATAATTAACAAAATGTCTGTTGAATATGATTTCTTTCGATATTAAAAATTCGAAAAGGTAGGTAAGAGGTAAGTAGTTATTTTGTCTCTTAAGTCTTTACTTTAAAAATATCTGATAGAGTGCCTAGCCTAGCCTACCTAGATACTTCAAAATTTTTTTATCATTTTTAGTTGTAATTTTTAATTTAATTATTATCTATTATGTAGCTACACATATATTTTAAAATGAATGGATTGTATACCATTCGAATATGAACGAACTTTATGCTAGAAGTAAGTATATATATATATACATCAGTTTTTAAATTAATTTTAAATAGTAATTTTACCAACTTGTTTTACATGTAACGATTACTTTTTAATTATTTTTTAAAGCGTCTAAAGAACTAATATTTTTTATAATATGTACCAATGTATATGCATACAGGCCTTACCTAAGATCATTTCGATCTCCATAAATCAGAAATATGTTAAATATAATTTAGATTAGATCATTTGATTAAATTCAATTAATTTTTATTTCATATTAATCAATATACTTATATATACTTAAATATGTATATGTATATTATTTTTTCAATTCCAAATAATGTTTCAAAATAATGTGATTAAAAAATTTAATTAAATTTCTAATAGGTACATAATATACATAATATATAGATCTACACGCAATGCACGTATTAATCCCCCACTTAAAGTAGTTTTTTCTTTTATATACGTACAATGTACAAACTTACATCTTAATTTATTTCATAAACTCTGTTAAATTGTATTGCAATGCAATACGTGGTAAATTGTAAATAAACGACTTCGTTTAAATTCTCTTAAACATACAATGCACCAGCCATAATCAACAAATATTTACAAATACACTTTCAAAAAATAATTCAATAAATGATTTAAAAACGTGAACTGTAGTTGAAATAAGGAAATGGAGTTCTATAAAAATTTTAATTTTGCTGCAGGTTAAATTTTTTTTTTATTATAAAATACTTAGGCTGTATATATGATAATAATATATAATCAATCAATATAATTATACAACCATATATACTTATTTCTAATCTCTGCTTAGACAGCAGTATTTTTTTAGTATTTATTGAAAGAAATCAAAAAGTTCATAAAATGAACAAGGGGCATAGGTTCCATATTTTAAATTCTAATAATTTTGTTAATTCTTTGAAGAACTGATATTTTGAATGAAAATTATTGTTTAAAAGAGATCTGATATTCTATGGGTGATTTCAAATTAAATTCACTTATCAGATTCAAGCTAAAAATTTTTGTATACAAGAGACGCGCGCAAATATTTTTCATATTAAAAACAAGATTTTGTGAGTTGTGTTGTGTGCGACCGGTTCAAATTGAAAAGTTGAAAAATAAACAGAAGAAAAATAAAATATAAAGCAACTTGATCCAATGTTTTTTTTAATAAGCGTAGGCAAAACACGTTTCTCTTATTTATTTATCATTTTTCATTTTTTGGTCTCTTTGAGTTTTTAGTATTATCTCACTTTTTTTCCTTTCAAATTGTAAATTTATTATCAAGAAAACTCGAATAAAAACAGAAAAGTTAAAAATATCAAAATCGAGTAAATAAATATAAAATGAACGAAAAACATGATTACATTAAAAATGTGTAAAAAAAAAAACTGAACAACTTACTTACAAAAGAATCAACTTACAAAAAAAATATTTAACTGGTGGTCTTTGAAAATTGACTATTATTACCACAGTTTAAAAGAAAAAATAACATAAGAGGCGTAAACAATGTCATTAACCTATAAGGAATTTAATAACTGACTTAAATTGATTATATTTGGCTACTGTTATTATTGCAATTAAAGCACGTTCTTTATGACTTACTGAAACAGAGTAAGATGTTAAGGTAAAATATAGGATTATATAGTAGAGGTTATTAGAAAAAAGGCTTTAGGGTTCGCCCACGCACAGCTTCCCATGGGTTTCAAAATTTTTTAAAGGGTAGTTGTTTTTACCAAGCGATGTTTTGTAGCCTAAATATATCTATGCTAATTATAAAACAAATATGTATATAATATTTCGTAAATAATTATATATATATATCCATGATCGTACGGTCTTTGGGGACAGTCCAACTTAACAGATGAGAACGCTATAAATCGCTATTTAAAGATGTTGAACGAAAATATAGAAACAAATGAACCAATTGTACAGAACAAAACTATTCAAAACATTTTTTATGATCTGGTATTATGGAACTTTACATTAAAAAATTTTAAGCAACCGGAACGAACGTCGTTATATTGTATTTTTTTTAAATGTTTGACTGATCATTGTTGTTTCCTATGTGGGAGATAAATAAAAAACGAATATAGAATCAGAAATAATGGTGTGCAGTTAATACATTTTGAAAAGAAATTAAAATAAGAGATATTTTAAAGTTACTTGATTGATATTTAAGATTTGTGATATTTTAGAAATTTATTTAACATTATTCATTTCAACTTAATTTAATAAATGAAGAAGTTTCAACAATAAGTTATCAAATAGTTAGCACTTCTTCATTTAAAATAAATTCAAAATTTAAAACCTATCAAAGAATATAAACACGTCAAAAATAAACACGTTTAAATAAGTCAAAAATATTAGTGTTTCTTATATTTTTTTTTAAAACTAAATATTATAGATTATATTTTATACTAAAAGCAGGGTATTTGACAGTGTTACAATACACACTCCTATTAATTAACTCATGCAAACAAAATTTTTAAATTTAATTAAAGTTTTGTAAAAAGTCTAAATATATAGAAATTTAAAAATACATTTTTGAGATACAATTTGGATTTATTATACCATAAAATAAAACAAAAGCGGTTTTCTATATAATATTTAATCGTTGTTTATTAAAGAGCGGCTTCAAAATTTTTTATCGATTTTGTATAGATTTTTTTATAATAATATTAAATTTTTAAACTCTTTAATTTTTTAATCTTATCTTTTCAAACTGATTTACATGGTTTGTTCCCAATATTTTAAATTTAATTAACCCTTATAGTAATACATTTATTTGAATTACTCCCTGCAGTTAAAATGTTCTGAAATCACTTTACTCAATTTTCCTCATTAGTATTTATCAAGCTAGTTAAAAATTCCACAAACCACTTTTTAATAATTTAGGCTACACCACCTGGGAATCGATTAAACCAATAAGACATTAGCATTAGTCATTTCACTCTACGTGAATCATAGTTCATAATATATTCATTGTGCACCGATTCGGTATAATCACATTCTTTCGGTACCTACTTAATAATTACAACATAATATATAGATGATATTGAATCCGGCAGTCATCATCATCAATCATTTATTTTATATATAAAAAAATATTCAATGAACCCAATCAATTTGAACAGAAACCAGATCGTCCCGAGTCAACATATATGAAATCATTTATTTTAAAATTTTCTTCTTATCATACAATTTTTATTATTACACCTTTGACCAGAATTTTATTTAATCACAAATGGAAAAATTAAATTAAATTAAAAGAATATTTAAAAAAAAAACTAATGATAAGTAAATTTCCTACACAATAATTATCAAAGAGAACAAAAAATATAATTTGTATATATTTCTATTTTGAGGCCGCCGTTTTAAATCTCCCGTAGAGATACCATTTGTTTTTATTTTAAAATTGCCTTGCCTTGAACAACTCTATGTAATTTCTTTTATATTTGCTTTCATTTATATTTCATTGTTTATTTATTTATATTTTTGAGTTATCAATTTTATATTCTTTTAATTATTTTTTATTTTAGCAAAGTTTTTTCATGTCACGTTTTTTTTTTTTATTTAATTTTATAAAATTGAATAACTATCGTTTTTTAAGATTATTTGGGATGGAAAGTTTTTTTTCTGTTTTCTGTTTTGTTATAAAGATTATAAAAACGCCTAACATGAATTTATTAGCCCCATTTAGTACTAGCTTCTACTGCTTAATCACAAATTAAAATACAAAATAAATAAAAATTATATTTTATTTTAATGTGAAAAAATTTGCACTAAAATGTGAAAAAGGTTATCACTTATCAATTTTACAAATAAAAAAGTTTTATATAAATTATTAATGAAAATCACTATAATTGGTTCTTCTTTATTTATTGAAATTAATATATAATTAATCAATTTATTATTATATTATAAAATATGATTTATTTAATATTTTTTTTAATTATTTTTCATATTAAAATAGGAAATTTTCCAATCTCTTGGTTTTTAATTTAAAAAATCGAACAGATGTAAAGAATGTGAAGATGGAAAATTTAGAAAATTTAATTAAATAATATAATAATTAAAGGTATATAGATTATATTTTATTTTTTATTTATAAATTTTTAGCATTTGCGTTGCATATTTTAAAGCCGGGTATTCTAAAGAGTTCAACGATCTTAAGATTATGATTAGAAAACTTAGTTACCATCAAATATATGTTCTTCCACATTTTTGTGAATCTTTTTTTTTAAATGTTATTTTTCTAATTTCTCTAATTCTTTTGGGATCAAATTTAAATTATTATATTTAAAAAAAAAATTTGAAATTTCGAAATGAAAATTTTTATCTTCGAAAATGTCGAAAATGGAAAAACTTTTGAAAATAATACAAAACTTTATAATTAAATGATGGTATTTAATTAAGTCATATACAAAGTAGTACTGAATGAAAAACCCATGATGCATCTGATCAATGAAGATAAAAACCGCATCTATTATGAACACATTTTCACGCTTTCTAATGCGAATTCATCTGTCAACTAAAGTTAAATGCTTTTGACATGCGCAGTCAAATGTAACACCTTTCTTTAGGTGTTCAAAAATGTCAAATAATTAAAAGTAAAATTAAAATATAATAAAGATGTTAGATAAGTAGAGCATATAAGTTCTTTTTTTCAATCTAAAAATTAATGAGTGAATGGTAGTATATATCTAGCATCTATTTGTAGGAAACAGCGTTTTTTAGCTTTGTCTACACATTAATGTCAAAATTCTTTACGATTATAATTGTGGACACTATGGACACTCTTACAGTTTTCCATCATTTTAAATTTGGAAATTAGAAAAGCTTTGATTTACCTTATCTAAATTATGATTACATTATACCTGACCACATTTTATATGATATAAAAAATGTAAAAAACGCTTTCATAAATTCAGATGTACTCAGGGATGACTTAGAATTAAAAAATTTTATAGATAGGTGGCTAATTTACTATATTACCAAAGATAGGGAAATTATTCAGAAAAAATGTATTGGAAATAGATTTTCCAGCTTAATGACGTCAATTCCACGTAAAAAAATAATGTTTTCCGGTTGGCAGTTAATAAAAATAAAATATGTTTAAAATTATTAATTTTTTATTTTCATTTTAAAAATTTCGTAATTTCTAAATTTTTTTTGTAACATTTTGATTTTTGAATATGCATTAAAAATTTAAACAATAGTAAAATTTTAGTAACCGTAAATTATTTTATCGTAAATTTATTGTCAAACCTAAAATTTTATACTTATTGTTGTAAAATGGTAATTAAAATTTTATCTTTTCGGTAACTAGAATATTTAAATTTTAGAAACAAATAAACTATTCATAGTTTTGTAAAAATTAATTGATTATTATGGTCAAATTTAGTATACTTTTAATTAGTTTCAGGGAAAATTTAGGGTTTTCTATATTTAAAAATTTATTATTCATTTTATAATTTAACCTATTTTTTTTTCAATTATCAAATTGAAGTCTAAATAGTTTTTTTTTTAAGTATCATTAAAAATTAAGTATCAAATAGCTTTTTTTGTACAGCTCCAGAACAATTTTTCCCCAATACACTACACACTTCGATCTGACCGATAGCGTGGCGGTTAAGACGCCTATCTTTCAAGTTGAAGATTTGGAGCCAAAATCCCGGTCAGATTATATCTAATAAAAAATATCGTAAAATAAAATAAGATTATGCAAAAGTATATAAATAGCTCTTGTGTAAGATAATAGAAAATTGAATTCTAGCCTAAATGACTTGGTAAATTCCCTATACTCATTCTTAAAGTAGTGGAAAAGGAAATAGAAACACATCTGAGACTTTTCCTGGTAAGTACGCCTAAATTTAATAAATTTATACTAAGTAAGAGATTATCTTAAATTTATATACAGATAAACTCAACTATATATAAAAGTTTGATCTTTATATATGTAAAACATGATCTTAAAACAAAATCATAATATTTACATAGCTTTACCATCATTCATCACTTAAAAAAAACTTAAACTGGTTTTAAATTTCTTATTTTAATTACCTATAACAATTCTCTCAATTAACATTAAATTATTTAAACACTTTTTAATTATGCTAATATAATTTTAATTAATATCTTATATATGGCGGTTAAACGACTAACGACTTGATAAGTGTGGATAACTCGTGGATAATTTTAATGAATTGGATTCTGAAATTGTAACATATTTACAAATAGTAAATTAAGTCATAAACTTTTTTGGCTAATTAAATTAATTTTGAAGCTTAATGCTAATTAAAATTAAAAAAAATTTGAAAATTAACACGTTAAAAGTTATTTTTAATAAAATCTATGATAAATTTAATTAAGAACAAATTATTTCATTATACGTTTGAATAAAGAAGTAGAGAAATATACTATTTTGTACGGAAATATTAAATGTAAAAATTAATACTTAAACATTGAAATACAGGGTGTTTAGAGATAAAACTATTTTAGAGAGTGGGATGAGATTTTAGAGTAGGAAATCAATTAAAAAATTGTGTAAGATGACAGATTGGTCTATTTCCGATTATTTTTGAAATTTAGAATCTCTTCCAGAATAAACTGATTTGGTTTTTTTTTTTTCTAAAATCCGAACTTCTAACTATATGCTTTTTTTTCCCGTAAATTGTAAATATGATATCGTAACTATGTTTTATTACAAAAACTTTAAAAATTTTAATATTGTAATTGTAATATTGTAGACATTATAAACTAATATCAATATCTATAGATATTGCTAGAATAGGTGTATTAAAAACCTATTAAAATAAATTAAAGAAATTTATAATTGGAAAATATATCTTAAAATTATGATTAATAATTACTTTAACATTGTTTATATTGTAAGATTTATAATTAATAATTTTTTAAAAAATAATTTCAATAATAAATTAATAATTAATTATTGTATTTTATAGGGACTGGCAATTTGTTTAATAAATAGCATCAAATAATTAAAAAACATATTGAGAATGTAGTAATTGATATTTTATAACATTTATAATTATATTCCCAAAATAAAATAAATCTTAAAATAATTGATATTCAAGAAAAAAAATTAAATATCTAATGAATAAATAATAAGTTATAAAAATTTTAACCTGACTTATTCATTTAATGAAATATTTGTAAATTTGCTTTCGAACTTGAAACGAAAACCTTGTTATTTATTTTAATAATGAACAATATTAAAATTTAAAACGTCTTTTTCTAAAATGTTTAGAATCGCCCCCCTCCCTTGCCTCAAACTCACAGAAGTGATTATAATGGAAAACTATATATTTGAGGAACGTCTATTTCTGAAAGAAAATTGATTAAACACTATTTTTTAATTGCAACAAAGTCATGTGATGTTTGAATTAAGTGAATGTCTTGATTAAATTTAAGACTTTGTAATAAAAATATTAAAATTATATTTTCGAAAATGGTAATTTACAAAAACAAAAATATGGAATTTCTTATTGAAAAATTCATATAATTAATATTGATATAAAGTTTTCCAATATTGCATTTTTTTCACGTATTTTCTGATAACGAATTATAACTTAATTTTAATTATGCAATTTTTTTTAAATTGCATATTGAAAAAAAATGTTAAATTTAAAAAAAAAACATCTGTACCTAATCATAGTTTTTTTAGTTCATATGCATATATAAAAATTTAAATAAATTTCTACTGATAAACTAAAATATTTATTAATTAATTTATTTTTTTAAATTTTTTTTTTTGAAAACGAATGTTCCAATATATTTTAAAAATATTATCGGGCACGTTTAAGTAATATGGGGCATTATTCATAAAGAATTTGAAATATTAGCCAAGCCTTTTTTTATTTACTCGAAATTATAAAACTTGAAAAATGTCTGTTAAATATTCTCAGATTTAAAATCATATAAATTTAATATCTTAGATTTTAACCATTAATTAATATTGGGGTTAATATCTATAAGCAATGAATATACAAATTATCCGAAAAAAAATTGCATATGTATATTATTGAATTAGAATCTCATCTCTCTATCATTCATTATAGTGTAAGTAGGGACCAATTACAGCGGCACACAAAAACTTCTAGAAAACTTAGTGACCTTGAATTGTGTATAAAAGTATTACGAAAGTACGATATATGTGATGTGTCGTGTGATCACTATAGGTTTCAACTTACACACTCTTTCAAGAGAGTAGTTTTTTTTGTATTTTTAATTAGAATTTCGAATTAAGAAATTTTTAAGAACTAAAAAACTTTTGGCGTTTGAACAAAATTATTATACAAAAATATTTTAATTAAACTTTTCGTTGCCAATTACAAAAACAATAAGAACAGACATCTTTAATTTTGTTTTGTTATAATTTTTTTTGTATTCGAAGATTAAAATTTGATCGAAAAAAGATATTAGAATAATTAATAATGAGAACTACGCATTTCGAATTTCGATATAAATAACTTATAAGGAAAAATTAAATTATTTATAAAAGAAATCGAATTATTTTTCGATAATTGAAGGGAAAATATTATCTAAAATTTGTAAATGTTAATATGATAAGTATTACCTAATAAATTAGGAACTTCAAAATTGTACATATTTAACAGTTCTTAAGTTTAAAAGCTTTGAGAATTTTAGGCATTTTTTAATTTAGGAATTTGTACAAAATTTATATAAAAAATTTAGTAAATACTATTATAAAATCAGAAAGAACAATACAGGTATTAGATATATCAATTAATGAAACTTCAATAGAATTCCTATCTCCTAAGGATAAGTTCTATATTAAGCAACGCTGCACATTCTTCTAGATTTTTCGAAATTTGAGAAGATCTATAAAAACATATTTTTCTATATAAAATTCTTTTGTATATCTTAAAAACTATTTTCTAATCGAATCAAAATTTTAATCGATATTTTAAAATATAAATGAATCTTAACTATTAAACTTCATTTAAATAAAGTCAAATGTAAATTTTATTTTAATTAGTTATAAGCCTCACTAAACCTTGTTGTATGAAATAATTATTAATAATATAATTTCCCTAAAACAATCTACTATTAATTATACATTTTTAAATTTTTAATATTTAATATTTTTTTTTGTAAAACTTAAGTAATATTTAAATCCCTATTTTTAGCATTAAAAAAAACCTCGCCCTAAATTTTCAATTCAATAAAAATACTAAATAATAAAAATAACATCCCCCACATGTTACTACACAGTACATATATATTTTATAGACGTAATATTAAGTAAATATATATTCAATTGTTTCCTAAATTTAATTTAAATAATTAATAAAAAAAAAAAAAAAAAAAAAAAAAATTTCTTAATCATCATATAATTTATTTATTACCTTATTTACTTTTTCCTTCAAAAACTTTGCAAGTCTTGATATTTTCATTGGTTTTGTTGTATTCATTTTTGACATTTTTTAGTTTTTTGTTTTTATTTTTTTTTAATTTATTTTCAAAATAAAAACACAAATTTTTTCAAAATTACTAACGGTAAAAAAAAATATTACTATGTTTAACTGTCAATCAATAATCGATTGTTAATAACGATCAAATCATAAATATTTATGAATTAATTATGAAATAATTTCATCGATAATATAAAAGTTAAAACACAGTTAAATAGTTACTAATTTTAATAATCTTTATAGTGGTTTTTGTTTTAAATAAAATTAAAATTCATTTCTTTTGCAAAATTAAAATTATTCGATCTTGAAAAGCGATCAATCGAAATTTAAATGATTCGCTACTGGTTTTTAGTTTTTGTTTTTTGTTGAATTTCGAATTTGAAAATTCTCGAAGTTTTTATAATATATATTTTTTGAATATTTTTTTAATTAATATAATATAAATATATATGGTAATATTTATTCTTTTTAATTTATATTTTTAATTTAATATTTTTTTTTTCACATTTCACATTTCCTGTTTTATTTAAAAATTGTTTTTTCTATTTTTAATTTTAATTTTAATTTAGCACAAAATTATAAAAAAATTTTTCGAAAAATTTCGAAAATTTAAATTCTTTAATTGTTTACAATAAACTTTGTTTATAAACAAATGTTGTATTTGTATATAATTTTTTTTTTTGAAATGAATGATTTGTTCTTTCATTAACAAATTTTCTAATTCTTAGAATTTTTTAAAAAAATTAATGTAAAATAACTTTTTTTAATTTAAAATTTTTATTTTGGCAAATTGCGAAATTTTTTTCAATATTAAGAAAACTAAAAAAACACCAAAACTTCTTCTACATTTGTTTCATCTCTGAAAATTTCACATTAACTAAAAATTTTACCACATATGAAAAATTCCAAGTAAAAAATAAATGATTTTTTTTTTTTTTTAATTTATTTCTTAAATAAAAAAAAAATTATAATAATAAGAAAAACAAAAGCTTTTTCTGTATGTTTTAATATATATGTACAAATATATGTTATTGTTTCTTATTTTGTTTTGGTATTTTCAATTAAAAAAAAAAACTTTTATTTTTTTTTTTTTTAAATTTTAAAATTTTTTTTTTTTTTAAAACTAAAACAAAAACAAAATACATTCATTAATTTTATATAGTACAATCAATTTAGAAGTTTTGTTTTAGACTATAGGCGATCACCCGTCAAAATAAAAGTATTTATATAAGGTTTTTATACAATAAAAACAAAAATAGGAGTGGGGTAATCAGGGTATAAATTTCTTTTCTTTCTTTTTGCTGGTAACAGAAAATAAAAAAAAACAAATGTTATATATAATTTAAATATTAAATAATTTTTTTATTATAAATTAATATACAATAAATTATTGAATAAAATCAAAACACATGAGCGGTTTTTGATATATATACAGGGTGTCCGGGACTCATGTACGCGCACTACAATCAGCTGATATGAAGAATAGAAAAGTGTATTTTTTTCAATCGGTTCAAACAGAAAAATTATGAAATTTTTTTAATCTGTTTATTTTTTCATTAATGTTTTATAAGAAAATTTAAATCATTTTGAACCTTCAAATCTTTGTAACGGTTCGGTATATGGGGATTATTAGTACACAAAAATTAAAGCTTGCAACTTACTCTTACGGATTTTTTTATCTCTCTAAAGGAAGCTGTTCAAAAGTTATTGATTTTTTTATGAAAAATCTCCTTAAATCTTTAATCCCTCATATCTCGAAAAGGGTCCACAATAGACCCCCCCCCTCCAGTACAATTTTTTGTTTGTTTTAATGCCCCCAATCACTGAGTGTAGTGCATGTACTTGAGTCCCGGACACCCTGTATATACAAGGTGATAATTATTTCATACTTAATTTGTGAAAGTTTGGATGATTTGGAGGACTAAAGAGGATGAAAATTTGTTCTGTAGGAGGGCGGTTCTTTCAGTTTTTAAGTAAATGAAACCTTAATTTAAATGAGACTGGATTTTAGTTGAATTTGATAATGTCTAAAAAACTACACAACAAATTAATTAAAATTTGATAAACCGTTAGAAAGTTTTACTTTTAAATTTTCACGACATTGCAAAATATATCTAGAATATAAGTGATATGATATTTTTAAAACTCTTTATTATTTTTAATATTTTTACGATATTTGAAATAATTGTGAAAAACTATACTACTTATCTTGGGTTAACCTTAAGTTTTTACAAATACAATTGAAAATAGCACTAAATTTGGCTTACGTAAATTTAACGAGCTTAACTCAAGCATTCCAAAAATCCTAAAATACCGTTACCTTAAAAAAATTAAGGAAACTAATAAAAAATATTAAAAGATTTCAATAAGAATCATCATCACCCTATTAATTATAAATAAGAATCCCCCGGTATATATTTACAATAATAATATTGATAATACTCGTATTTATAGTTTAGGCAAATTAAAATAAATATCAAATGAAATTTTAAATTCATTTAAAAAAAAACAAAAATAATTTGCGTTAAGTATACTATGCAAACTATAGGGAAATCAATGTATAATACATCTGCGCGCGCATATTAATCGCATTCCATTAACACATATGTATACCTATAATATATACTCGCAGAATATTAATTAAGTAAAATTATGAATGCAAATGAATTGTTAATGTGGAAATTTTATAACCATTTAAAGGTGATAATAGGAAAGAACAAATCGATTTGAAAATCTAATTTAAAATACAAAATAACATGAAATTTTTTTTTATTTAATTTCCCTTTTTAACGTAAAAAACAAACGTTTTAAAAAACAAAATAGGTTTCCATACATAATTAGATAAAATTTTAATTAAGATTTTTTTTTTTAGGTTAACATAATTCGCTTGTGTTATACCAGGTATGACATGTAAATCAACTGAATCAATATCCCAAATGATAACAAATTAATTGTCTAATGTTTACACATATACTTATTTATACAAACATTTACCTACTGGGTACTAACCCAAAAATATTCAATTTAGGGCTGTTAAATTGATGGTAATACTTAAGAACTGAAAGATGGGTTTACTTAAGTACTTGATAGTACGTTCTTAACTCTACTCCTAAGAATAAACTAAAAATACATAAATTATCTAAAGGAGAGGTATATTGCCTACGTCTCAAAGCTCGAATATAGTCTACAATTTGGAGTTTTAACTTTTGATACAATATAAATTAAACATTTATTATAAATAAGGCCCCGATTAAATTATTTTTTAATTACTAAGCAATATCTTGAATTCCGTATCCCCCCCCCCCCCGCACATTAGCGCATTTTACAATTTTTCATCTGCCACGCGCACATTTTTGATCATATGTAAAATATTAAAAAATATTAGTAATAGAAGTAATCGAAAGTTAATTATAATCAAAGTTCTTCATCTCAAAAGAATTTACAAAGAAAACTTAAGGTAAATTGTAAATACCACAGATATTATAATTCATATTTTGTATTCAAAAAATACGGATAATGGGAGTTCATACGTATCTTATAACTTAAGTAAAAAAATCTCTAAATTGATTGTTCTATAATTTAACATTTGAAACACCAATGAAAACATGAAATTTAAAATTGGCATATAATCAGAGAGAAGAAATATAATAAAAAAAAAAAACTTATAAGAACACAAAAATAACCAGTCGTTTTAAAAAATCTTCTAAACTTATTTAAAATATGAAAACAAAATACATACAGTTGCGGAAATTATAATTATTAATAAATTTAATGTACCAATCAAATATTAATATTTGGAATAATCGCCAATACCCATTAAATAGTTGCTCACTGTAGATAACATGTTTGTATATACTTTGAAATGTAGGGTATATGGTTCAATACCCAAAACAAATACATATTATGAAAAAGGGTTGCCAGATTTTAAAAATAATACTTTAAATAATAACAAATAAAAATACCGTTACTATAATTAAAAACAATAATTTTTCAAATTTTTTTTCCACAATTGTATGCATAATAATAATAATAACAAAAAATTTCAAATTGAAAAAACGCGAATTGAAATTATTCTTGTTTTATTTTTAAGTTTTGTATCTTAAAGTATCTTAAAAGAGAGCTAAACATAAATTATTTAAAAAAAAAAGCAAAATATCAAAATACCGCCTTATTTATTCATACATTTTTTTGTTACAAAAAAAAAAAACATTCAATTTATTTTAATTATAGATCACATACAAAAATAATAACATATTTTAAAAATAATATACATAATAATTTATAAAGAATTATCTAGACTGAGAATATATTATGTATCTACGAAAGTATATAAATAGTATATAAGAAAGAAAAAGTAATTGATATATCTTTGTTTTATATTTTATTTAAAATATTTTATTTTTTTTTATTCTTTCACACTTTTTTTTTTTTTTAATTTATATTTTTATTGAACATTTGATTGTTATATTTGAAATCAATAAATATCTTTAATAACTTCAATTAATAGTGTTTCAACTTTAAGACAAGATATTATTAATAAAATTAGTTATTCCGTTATAATTATCGTATAGTAAAATAACTAATTTGATTTTTAATTAATATTACCGTTTAATATGAATAATTAAAACAAAAATTTTAATGTGCGCGCGCGGCTCTATTAGTTTTCTTAATTATGACAAATTTAAGCGCCACATCCACACAAGACAAAACTTTATGGATTAATGTTTAATAATAAAAAATTAAGTAAAAATGTTGTAAAAACACTACATTCTATACACAAAGATACAATATAGTATATTTTTTTATTGAAATAATTTCTTTTTATTTTTTTTTTTTTTAATTTTGCAGCAATTTTAATTCTTCTTTTCTTTTTACCTTAATTAATTCAGTCCGGTTTTTATGTCTATATTTATGTAAATTAGTTGAATAATTTTTTTGTAATTAAATTTTATAATATATGTATGGGTACTTTGAAATATTTTCCTCAAATAATTTAGTTATAAAAATTTATTTATTTTTTAATTTTTATATAGTGACAAAATCAGGCTTTACATATTAAACCGGAGAATCACAGAGAAGCCGATGTTTGTCTCTACAATAGCTAAACAAGGTATATAACAAGAATAACATGGTTCTGAAAATTAAAATACTCTTATCGGAAACTAAAATTTGGTAGAGAATTGCAATTACAGTATAATTTTTAAATTTTAAGAGTATAATACCTAAGTTCCTTTACATATTCGACGGAAAAGAGTTCAGTATTTTAAGTCTAATAATGGATTTGAAAAATAAATTGGTCAAAGAAAGAAGTTTAACATAAAATGTCTATAGTCTAACTAACTAATCGAATTCAATCGAATTTATAATAAAAATCAAATCTTTCGAAAAATCTGCAAAACTTTAATAGATATTTAATATGTGGCGATGCAGGAGAAGGGCTTTTGTAAGTACATAAAATAGTTTAATGACATTTAGATCCGTTATGACATCGCCAGATTTGGTAAATCATTCCTAGTTAAATTTTTTAAGTTTATTTCATAAAGCTCACACACATTATGTCAACATCTGATCCGGCAGATCAAACAGATTATTAAAAACCAATGAATAAATCATTTCTAATTTTAACATCTATGAAACTCCAATTAATATTAGAAACTGAACTCTTTTTTCCCACAGTCTTTAGTTTAGTTTTAAAATTTTTAATCAGTTTTTTATTTTGGGATTGGTATCATAGACTTGGACAAATATAATACATAGCACATAATAATTATCAGACTACACCCATTTACACTATTATAATATCAACTATATAAAACTTTTGAAAAAGAACACAGTACGACTTATTGACCGTTATTTAAAAATCGCGCGCGCCAACTTAAGTTTCAAATATCGTGTATTATATTTTGTAAATAATATTTTTTATTTGTCTATCATATATTTATAACTATATATGTAGATATACCCATATAAGGTATATATATATTAATACAAAATATGACAATGAAAACAAATTGAAACAATATTTCAGTAAGGTGCAGTTGTTTTGGTAGTCTTTTTAAATTGTTTAAATTGAACGTAATTTTTAAATAAAAAAAAAATAAACTAAAAAAAAAATAATAATATTAGAAAATAATAAAAAATAAAAGTTTAAAAAAAATATTATTTATTCATGTTGGTTCAAAATTCAATAGTAAACCGTTTAATTATTATAAAACTTTTATTTTATTTTTTATTTTTTTTTAATTTTCTCCATATTGAATGGACAATGGACACATTGTATTATTTTATAATATTTGTGTATCATAACAATTTAATTTTTAAGATACAAAACAAAACCATATAAAAAAAAAAATAAACAATGACATAAAAGATCAATTTCAGAAAACACTAGTATATTATTTTTTAATTAATTTTTCATTTTAATGAACATGTAAGCGACGACGACGACGACAACGACGACGTCGAACAATAAGTCGAACAAACAATTAAGTTATTACAGGTTAACGATGATATGTAAAAGGCGCGCAAATATTTATTATTTAAACTTAATAATATATTATATATATATATATATGTACATAACGTATTTAACCTTGCTAATAAAATAAAATATATATTAATATTATTGTTTATTAAATATTTAAATAAGTTGTATAAAGAGTTTAATTGAATAGTAGAAAACTTTCTATAAATAAAAATTTTATATAATCTTTGTTGGCAGTTAATTGGGGAACTGCGGGATGGAATGGTCTTATAAAAACAAAAAGCGTTTTAATCTTTAACTTTCTAATTCTGAAGAGTTCGTCTTTTCCTTTCCGTATTTCTAAGCTTTGTACTGCGTATGCAGTTCAGAAATCCCACCAGCTACCGGCGAAGATGGTTATTGTAAGTAGAAGTTTAACATTACCAATTAGTTTAGGTTTCTATTAGAGGGGAAAAACCTCGTTCAAATAGTCTTCTTTCGAATTGCAACCATAAAATTTTCTAAAGCTTGATTTCCACCAGTGACTTACAAATTAAAATGACTTAACTGAGTTAAGGTGAAATATGAAATGGCAAGGTCTGTTTCTGTGTAAGATAAAGCCATGGATAGTGACAAATGAAAGGTGGACTGGTCTTAAAGCAACTGAAATCAAACCACATCCTAAGATATAAGGGTAATTAGAAACAAAATCAAAATTTTAAAGCATTTTATATAATCAAAGTACTCGTATATAAAAGGAAAGCTTTATCAAAATATTAAATTAAAAATAGACATTTCACCAAAATCTTATAGATACATAATTATATTAAATTGATCTTTAGAATCCTTTCTAATTTAATTTTCTAGAACTATAAATCAGTTCTATATACATTATTAGTTGTATATTAAAAGTTTTTATTTAATGAATTAATTATTAAAATTGAAAATAAAAAAACCATTCCTGTAGAACAACTTTTCATTCTAATAAATTTATTATTAAGTATATTTTTTTTATTAATAATTTTATTTCATTCCAATTTTATTTCAAAAGATCACTTGGTTCAAATTTCATCATGTGAAACGACATATTTAAGCTGCCAACAGTAACTTGTATCCGAAAGATACAACTAATATTCAAGTTTTTTTCAACAAAAGAATGCAATATCTAAAATATTATTTATAAAAAGTATGTTCTTTTGAAAAAAGTCAATGAAGAAAAATGAACTCATACTATTTGAGTTGCTATAATGAATGCCTGGCCTGAAGCATTTTTACCAGCAGTAGCAGTATTGGACTATGTATAGCACAAAAAAAAAACAAAAGCATACATTCATAATTTCACCTATATAACATTAATTTTAAATACATCACATGCTATACATCATACTCTATATACTTACTATATATTATTATATTATAAATTATTATTCGACAACAAAACGATCTTGAAAAGACTATATGTAAATAGGTACATACTAATATTTAAAAATAAAACAAGTTTTAAAGTTAAAATGCCGAAAATAAAACTTCGAATAAATAAAAAAAAAAAAAAAATTAAATAAAAAAAAGAGATATAAATATTAAAAATAAAAATGTAAGTATGAATAAATTAAATTATTTTTATTTTCATTTTAAAACATAATAAAATGTTATATATATATACATATATATATATAAATATATATATAATAACTACATATATGTTATTTTTATCTTTTATTATTATTATTATTAAAAATATAATAAAAGATCGAAGTATGACAACACTGTTAATTAAAAATAAGTTTCAAGCCTAAATACAAAATATCAAGAGTTTAATTAAAAGTCTTAAATCAGGGGCGAATACAATTTTTTTTAAACTAAGAACATTTTTTGATGTATGCTTGCATTCCTTTATCAGGAATAAACCACTCTTTGCTACTCTCAGATTCTGTCAGCTTCACCAGCTTTTAAATAAGAGTGGATGATAGTAGTAGATTTAATTAAAAAAATTTCGTCAGATGACTTTAATTTAGAATTTTTCATAATAGATGGCTTTTCATTTGAATAGGTTATGTTGAATCATATTTTTTATTAAATAACGAATTAGCATTTTATTTTTCCATTTTAAAAATTATTATTTATATATAAGCAATAAAACTTAATTTTTTCACTTAATTTTCAATATCTTAATATATTGAAAATAATAAACTTATCAAATGACATATAGTTTTAAAATGTCAAAAATATGTATGACAATTATCTACTCCTGAAAAAAAAAGCATTCGATTTACAAACTACTCCCAACTAGTCTTTTTCCTTAAAGGAACGCATGTAATGATTTTGTTCACATTTCCGAGAAGAGTTTGCATCAGCCACTTATCACTAATCACTATAGTCACTTATCACTAAAACTGGACCCTATTGCACCAACACTTATCATTAATCATATAATAATTTTATAAGTTTGCATACGTTTGATTTCAAATATGGTTTTGGTGCAACAAAACAAATGATAATTTGATTATTTGATTAGTGACAAGTTGCTGGTGCAATAGGGCCCAAGTGTTAAATAATAGCTCAAAAAAGTTTATGACAATTATGTGATTAAGCGATTAGTGATAAGTTGTTGGTGCAATAGCAGTCTTGTATTAAAAAAGAACAAGTATAATGTGTACAGCGACTCTAAGAGCTGTACAGGATCCTAAGAACTTATGTCTTCTATACTTAATCAAAATTAATGTTAATCGTACTATTAAGCAAATGAAACGAAAATATGTTAAGTGGAATAGATATAGAATAACTTTTATAAATTCCAAATTGTCGCATAAATTGTCATATTAGTGACTAAATATGGTCTCTATATACGAGTATATAACATTTTAAACTTTTTTTAATAAATTTTTTTTTGAATTAATTAACAAATGACGATTACAATCACTTTTGTTTAGAAAGAAACATCTACAAAAGAACTCTTGAAGTGTTGGACAATAAGAATTTTATAGTATAGTAAATGAATACTGTGGAAAATTTCTAAAAGTTTTATATAATTCATTCACTTCAACCTATTCATTCAGTAAAAATAATTAATTATGTTAATTAATTGATATTTAAGCTTTTTGTGGTAAATTAACAGTTCAAATTTTTATTTATGTGGTTATGTAATATATTATATTTGTTTGAATAAAAGTCGCGTGATGCTGAATCACGATATATAAATGCATTCATTTTTAGAAGATCTGCGCGCACGGGTCTGCGCGATTTAATGTTTAGAAAAAGTTTATCAAAGGAAACACAGTTTGAAACTATTAAGTAATAAATCGATTCACTTAACTAATATTAACACAAACTAATATGGGGTCTCAATTTATTTTATGTATAACTTTGTTACTATACATATATGACATAATTACGATATATTATATGTGCATTTGTCAAAATCACGAGTTTCAATTGCATTTTTTTAATGCAGTTCTTCTTCCCTTTGCCCCCTTATAATGAGTTTTCATTCTTGAATTCTATGATTTAGTATACATTTTGCACTTTTTATACATTTTCGCGCTTCACGTATTTTACACACCAAAGTCTCATTGAATTTATACAAAAAGGTTTAAACATATCATCTTTCATCATATTATTTAATTAACGTTTACAAGGATTCCTTCTAGTAGGTCAATAGCAGGTTAATAAACGCAGAAAACTTATCATGGAAAATAATTATAATATTTTTAAAATATATTTTTCTTCAACTCGGTATTCCGTCTGGAAATAATTCATTTTCTTTAAGATTTACTTCTTAAAATAACCTTGCTTACATTGTATTATAGTGACTAAAGAAAAAAAAAATTGGAATATAATACAACTTTTACGAGTGAATGCATTACTTCTTGTTTACATTTATAACTTTTGTACTCATTAAGTACTTGTACTTGCAAACTGCATTTTTATAAAACTTAATTTTACTCAAGGTGAAATTATCAATAAAATAAAATAAAATATGGAAAAAAAACTTATTATATTACACCTAAATTAATATAATTTTATATGTAAAAAGAATTATACAACTTGTTTGTTTATAATTTACTAAATATTATTTATTTAATTTATAATTAAAAATACATTATTTTTAAAATATCAAATTTAATTTTAATATTTATACAATTATAAAATTTGACATTTGACTTTCTTCAAGCTTTCTTTTAATAAATAAAATATAAATTTATATGTAAGTGACGAATATTAGAGTAGTGAACAGTAGTCAATTCTGAGATATCCTCACTTTCATAATTTGAATATTAAAATAGATTATTCGATTTAAAGAAAGCTAGTTAAATAAATTTAAATGGAAAGCATGGATGTTTTATAAAAACAAATTTAGAATCCAAGGTCATTTAGGAATTGAGTTAACGCACGGAATGGACAGACGAGCTTACATCGCTTGATCTGCTCAGTTTTCGATTCTAACCAAATTCAAACACTTGGTTGGAAACAAAGTCTGTATGTCCGTCCATCTCTGCGACTCACAGACATAACAACGAATTTAATATCCTCTTAAACCTAACTTCATAAAGGTAATAAAAGCTTAAATTTGTGCAAGTGCAGCACAATTTTATTTCATATAAGCAAAGTTAATAACCGAAACATCTGTTGGCACTTAAGTTTTATAAAATTAAACTAAATATGACTTTGAAAAAAAAAAATTTTTTGCATATAACCTATTCACCTTCCCATTTAGTGATTACAATTAAAAATAAACAATTTCTAATTTATTTTTATATTAATTACTTAAAATAATTATAAGAAAAAAAAATTTTCTTATCATTTTGAGAAAAATCATTTAAATAAAATTTTTTGAGGACATTTTTTATATTATAAAATAAAATTAATATAAAATTTAATTAGAATCTACTAAGATTGTAGAAGCAATAAAGTTGAAAATAGTATTTTAATGGTTTCAATACAAAAGAAGATCAGTTGATCGTAATCAGATCGTAAAATATTATATAACAATTATCAGTTGGTAAAGTATTATCATTCCTTGTGAGTCAACCAGTCCTTATTCAAGGTTATTATCGAGTTCTTATAAGTTAAGTGCCTTTAAGTTTTTATTTTATTTTAAAATTTAAGACCCAAATAGCAACAATTAAGGTTGTGCTAGAAAATAGTTTAAAATCAGGAATTTAAGAAGACCTTAGGTGTTACACTTAATTAATTTTTCAAAAATTTTAAAACAATGTATTAAATTTAATTTAAAACTTTTTTAAAATTCAAATAAATCAAATAAAATAAAAAATGTTTTTTATTATCAATTTTATATAAAGTTAGCCAGTTAGTACTTATTGACGTACTTAACTTTATATGTAACTAAAGTCGTTATCAGTATATAAAATGCAATCAAATCATTTTATTATCATTAAAACTAAATGCATTATTTGACCCGGTCATTTAGTTTGAATAACCTTTGTTTTTTTTAAATATGTATGTATGAAAAGTTAAAATCTTCTAAAATCGCCTAAACATATGCAAAAATGATATATTTTTATTATAGTTTTCATAAGTTTTTTTTTTAATTCATATTTAGCTATGTGTGTAAAAATAGTTAAAAGATTACATTTTAAAATTATTTTAAATATTTTCAAAAAAAAATTTAAGTTGGGATTAAATGTCTTAAATTTTTAAATAAATTTATGATCACTTTAAATATTCGAACTAGATAAATAAAACCCTCTAACTTTGATTTTAAATATAACTTTCATTAGCTCAGGTTTGAATATTCAACTATAAACAAATAATTCTACACCTAAACTGATTACAGACTTTAAGAATAAGTAATAATCTCAAAAAATAAATTGATTCTAGCTTATAGCAATTTTTGAACAATAAAATAATTTTCTAGACACGTTCTGCTATTTACTAAGCATTTCAAAAATATTATTATCAAAAATTATTCTGCATCATATTGTGTACTATGTACTGCAGACATAATATTGACTATATATTCAAATATACTCAATATTATATTCATATATTTATTTTATTTGTATGCGTTTAAAATGAATCATAATTCATATTAATTCAACAATTTTTATTAATTTCAACATATGAAAACTTTCACTTAGTAACGCTTATGTATCGATTCTTTTTATTCTATAATTTAAAAAAATTTTTTTAATCTTTAACCAGCTTTAACACTGTTTGTTTCCATTCCAATTAATATGAATAATTCATAATGGAGATTCTCCACAATTTTTTTTTAATTTGAAGAGACAGCATGTTATTTTATTTAAAGAACATTTTGAATAAATTAATTATAAAAATAGTATACTAGTTCATATAATTTGTGAATATTGTGAATAAATTTCTAATAAAAATTTTAATTAATTAAAAAAACGCGAAAAATTTTAATAAAATTAAAAAAATGTTGACCTTATTGAGGAGTATTCGTTCTAAAAAAAAAAAACAAAATTCGATAGTTTATTTTGTATTTATTTTAGAATTTTTTTTTTTAATCAATTCATTATAGTATTTTATTTATCAGAATATATTAAATATTTATTTGTATATTGTGTTAGATAAATTTTTTTATTTTAATTATCTCTTAAGATATTTTCCTAAATAACCTCTAAAAATTAAGAACACAAAAATTATTTTATAGAACTTGTAAATAAATACAAGTGTTTTAGCAATTTAAACAAGATTTATTATTTAATTATTTATAAATTCATTATATACGCATATAAATTTGAGGACATACTATCTTCGACAAGGACAGAAGAGGTTATAAAACTAATAACTTTAGAAAGATGCTGCTTTAGGAAGCAATGTTTGTTACATAGTAAACACATATCATACAAATCTGATACAATATATTCCAAAATTGCATATAGGAGAATATTGTACTACCTAGATCAAAAATAGTTTAATAACAACAAGCGATCAAATTAATATTATGAAGTAACTCACTGTACCTTCTAAATCATTACTGTACTAGTGATCTAAACTCGTTCTTTCATCAGACATCAATTTAATTATATAAAAAAACTGAAGCAATTCAATTGATGCCTGATCAAATTAATTAATTAGAATTTAAAGAGGAGAAAACGAGGGAGGGCATCTCAAATGAAATCATCAACAATATCATATTTAAATAGCAATCAATTTTATAGGAAACAAACAATTATATTATTTCGAACGTCTTTATTTAACGTCTATTTTTTTTTTATTCAAAAACGTACCACCTATTTCCAGTATTTTTTCAAAAATTTAATAATTTTATTATTTAGATAGGTGTTTTAGGTATTAAAATACACTTTTTGAATTGGATATAATTATAGAAAAACAATTATTTAAACAAAATTAGAAATAACAAACAAAAACTTCTTTTTTTTTTTTAAATAAACAAAAAATGAACACTTTAAGATAATTCCAGGAATCTATCAAAATAAATGAATTTTGTTTTTTATTCAAAATTTAATATTTGCTTATTCTTATTGGAAACATTATTATTTTTTCAAAATTTCTTTTGTTTTTTAATCATATTAAGTTGGAAAAAATATTCTGATGAAATTTATTTAAAGTACAAGTTTTTTTTTCAAATAAATTTTCAGTTGTGCTAACACAATATTTTGAGTATTTCGAGATTTTGTCCCAAATGTAAATCTCAAAAATTTACTAAATTGTTCATATTAAACTTGTGTTAAAGAACTTTTTATTTAAAGATAATTACGCAATGGTAATTAGTTATCGAAAGTTGCTTTTCGATAGGCTTCTATTACTCCCAAAATTTTTCCCTCAATTAAAAACAATTCAATATTATACAAATTGCAATATTTCATAAAATAAAACCAACATAAATTGTGTTAGTACCTAATTTACTTAACAGTTTTATCTTTTGTTTTTGTCAATATTGAACATTTTAATTTTTTTTTTACCAAAGTTGAAAACCTACGACAGCAAAACTTTTTCAAGAGCAAATCAATTGAAAAGAAACTTATCACGAACTTATAAAAAATTCTCATTTTATTTGTAAAATACTTTTTTTTCCAATTAAATTCAATTAATTTAAATTTAATATAATTTAAAAAAAAAAAAAAATGTAAGATATTTTAACATTTTAATTATGATTCTAACGAAATTCAACTTATAAAACTTATCAAAGTTTATTTTAATTCTTATAAGTGTTTAACTTAATTCTTTTAATTTTATGTATTATTTTATTGTGTAATATTTTGAGTTTTATTCTGTTGTTTTTGAATTTGTATCTTAAGATAAATGTATTCAGATTTTATTTAGTTTTTTTTTTTCTTTAAATTAGTGAAAAAAATATAAAGATTATTTTATTATTAAAAGTTTATTAAATATAAAATAAAGGAAGTATACTTTATGTTATAACAATTAAGCTTTTTTTCAATACAGGATCACAAAAAAAAAAAATAAAATAATTTAAAAATAGAAAAAAATTAAAAATCAAAGTGATTAGAAAAACCAAAAAGGAAAAAAAAAATTTAATGAACTCCATGAAAATTATACAGCAGCTATTTTATTAGTACATATTAGGTGCTTCTCTAACAACCAACAACATTAGAATTTTTTTTTTCTATCAACAAATAAATATCAAAATAAAATTGCTCATCATCAAGCTTTTTCTTTGTGTAGAACGTAATAATTGTTAATTTGTTGATAAAAAACTTTTTTTTTTATTTCTCAATTAAATGAACATAAAAAAAGAAAGAACATTAAAACAGGGTGAGTTTTGTTTGTTTCAACATTAAACCAAAAACAATAAAAAAAAATAAAGAAATGAAAAACAAAAATTATAATAGAGGTATTTATACATATTTGGTTCAGTTACAATTGACTAATTTATATTTGTAACTATGATTTATATTAGTCACGTGACTATCTTTTATACAAGTCACGTGTTTCCATTGAAAAGTTTTAAGGCCAACACCTAATAACAAATTTTGTTTTTTTTTTTATTCAAATTGGTACAGAATTACCAAAAAATTAATGAATTTGTTTATAATGGACATTAATGATTTAATAAAAACATTATTTCTAATCAAATTCCAATTACGATGGAATGTTTTGAAATGTTTCAAATAGGAATTGCTTTTTCTCATTTAAATTTCAAATTATTTGAATGCATTAAAAAAAAGTTGCAACTTTCAAGTAAGTGCCATATTATTTCAATTAATAGTCCTTGATTCATTCTTAATCTTCGAGTATTTTTATGTTAAATATCCCGATTACAGATTAATTATCATCAATAAATACCTCTAATATAAAATAAATTTCAAAAATTTTCCTGTTTAAGCTAATAAAAGCTATTTCTAATTTTTCTTAATAAATCAAATTTTTTAAAATTAAAACTATACTGAGAAAGAAACAATATAAAAAGTAAAATAATTAATTTATATTTTAAAATATTTACAATACAATAAAAAGTCTTTCAACATTTTTACAAAAAAATTTTTGAAATTTAAAACAAATGAAACGAGAAATAAAGGTGAAAATCAACAAAAAAAAATGTAAAAAATAGACCGCTACAAATGTAACTAAAATATATTCAAAGAAAATTAATAACAACATTTTTTTCTCTAATTTTAAATTAATTTTTTTTTAAAGGTTCGTTCTTTTTTTTTTCCTAACCTCAGAACCTAAGAAATCCAAATCTTGTTCTCCTGCAGTTTTGATAAAATCTTTGCTAATGTTGTAACTTTTAACGAAGGGCGCCTTTAGAAGCTGATTATTTTATTTTAATTTTTATATTTTTTTTTTGGCGGCAAAAAAATAACGTATTTTTTAAAATTTAATTTTTTTATATTAAATTAAACGTAGTAATTTTTTTTAATAAATTTAATATATATATATATTTTTTTATTTAAAATAAATTTTTTAAAATAGAAAAAAAAAAAGGAAAAATTTTTATTTAATAATATAAAATCAAATAAATATTTATAATAAGTTAATATAAAATATTTTTTTTGGTTATATTATTATTATAATAAAAAGCACAGATCTATTATTTATATATTCTAAATTTATTAATAAATTATAATTAAATATATATTTTTTTTTATATAAACTATGCTTTTTCTAAATATTTTATTTCAGAAACAAAATTTCGTATTAAATTGTCTTATTCTTTTAAGTCAACATTGTTAACCCCTGCGTTCATATAATTAATAATATAAGAAATATTATTAAAAGCGTTATATAATGTTTAGTTCAGTATTTGAATTTTAATCTCCATTAAGTACTGTAACTCTTTAATTAGTCGATTATAAAAAAAAAATATTATTCATGGTCAATCACCTCGGTAATCACACCGGAAAAAGTTTCTCCCCAAATACAGTTTTTAATATGTACAAAATTTTGTTTCTAGAATCTATTTTTTCTTTATATTTATTTAATAAAATATTAAAATATTTGTTTTTAATATCATTTTCACTTACCTCCCATGATTCTCTTGTTAATTCTGTAATATCTTCTCCATCGCTATTTTTGCGACCTTCTTTAGCCACATTATGTTTCGTCCATTCAGTATCATGCTGAATTAATTCAAATCCACGTGCTTTAATTTCATCTTCAATTAATTCACCATATAAATGTGGTACCCATGTATTAATAAAACGATATAATTCATCAACTCTACAAAAATTAAAATAAATTTAATTATATTAAAAACAAATGCTATTAAAAATGATAACTATTATTTAAATTATACATAAAACAAAATAAATGAATATATTACCTATTTTTCGGCACACTAAACCAATATTCTGGTCTTAATTTATTTTTTCCATATGACATTACTGATGTTGGTAATGGTATAGCTTTACCAATTGGTTTACCCATACGTAATCTCAAATATAATGGTGGATCTTGGCAGGCACGAGCCGGTCGAGGAATTAATTCTGTTTTTGTTTTTTTAAAGTAGTTCGTTGTTTGTTTTATGATTTAAAAGAAAATTGAAATAAAGAAAAAATTACGAAATTAATATTGAATTATTTTATTTATATAAATTTTTGATTTTTTTTTTTGTATAAGTAATTTAAAAAAAAAATTAACATGCTTTAGAAATTTATATATACTTAAATTATGTATAAAAACTTAATTATTTTAACTCTGTTTGAAAATATACTTGTAATAACAAATTTAAGTACGACAACAAAATTTGCATAACAAAATAGTAAATCACACCTCTCTATATATATAAATTATTTATATAGTTTTTTTATAATAATATAAAGTAATAGAATAGAACTTCTAATGATAACAGCAATTCAATAATAGTAAATAATTTTAGAAGTAAAGCAAAAAGGTTCTATTAGTTTATCATTAATACCTGTCTTGGTTTAACAGGCCTTTATTAATTCATATTAAATTTATCTCAACAATTCGATACTGAAGTTATTTAAATAAAAATCTTATAACTTATAACATTGGACGAATTTACAGTCAGAAGTATCGAACATATAAAAATGAGCACATTTAATTACGTTAAAGACTAAGAGCATTATTAGAGTTATTAACATTGAGGTTTAATTTGCTTGATAAATTTTAATAAGTAAAATATGTAGGTTACTTTGAATTTTTCTTTAAATTTTAGGAATTTTAAGAATTAAAAAATTATAAATTGTTTAAAATAACTATTAAATCAATAGAAAAAATAAAATTCAAAGTCATTTGACACAAAATTGGAAATTTATCGCTTTTTAATGTCAATAGTTTTTATTTTATATAATTTTATTGTTTTTTAACTATTTTTGTTTTTTAATTTGCAAATATTTAACATATATAAAACATATTTCAAGCTATATTATATTTACATGAAATATAATTTTATAAATAAATAATTACTAGTTATATACAGTATGCACATAGAAAACAATCAAATAAAAATAATAGGTTTAGAATGTTTATAAATTATTAACAATGAAATGCTTGGAATGTAAGGGGTATAATATGCAGTGCACGTATTAATATGTTTGTTTAAGTCATTAATCATTATAAATAATATTAAAGTTGATTCGAAAATTTTTGTTTTTCTGCGTCAGCGTACTTAATTTTAATTCGACTATGGGAATAAAATACAATTTAAAAAACCATTTTGTAATACAAAGTAAACTAAAGTTATTAATTAACATGATTAATAATTAAATCCGATTTTCAAATTAACTTTAATTTTCTAATTTCAATATGACTTATTAATTATTTTATATATTAATATTACACAATACAAGAGTTTTAATTTTTTAATAGAAGAGCAGACAAAAAGAAGAATTGAAAATTGAAAAAGAAAATATTGCTGTAGTGAAAGTTTTTTTGATACAAATATTTATATATATACTATGTATATTATATATATTAATTATAATTATAAGGAATAGGGGGAATTTTATACAATATATCATTGATTAAATATTTAAAAAATAATATTAAGGCAAAGACAATTATAAAATAATGATTATTATAATTATAATATATGCATATTTAATATAAATAATTTTTAATTTTATATTTTTATTTTTATAAATTATTAATATTAGTTTTTTATATTAGTATATTCAAAACATACCAAGTAATTCTAGTTGTGGAAACAACGGTGCTCTCACTATTTTTGTTTTTTTTTATATTTTTATATATTTTTTTTTTGTATGAAAGTAGTTTTTGTTTTATGAAAAATTTTTTGTAATTGTAATGTATTTTAAGTGATTTAAAAAATTTAAATTATTTTAAAATATTATTAAAAGATTTTCAAAGGAAGAGGAAAAAAAATAATTGAAAAAAAAAGTTAGTGAAATATTCTAATAAAAAAAAAATTATGTGCAAAAAATATTTATGTAAATAAATCTTATTTTATTTCATTAATATTTTAAAATATAACTTAATTTATTAAAAAAAAAACTTCTCTATTGGATCAAAAATCAAAAATGCAGTAAAAATTAACCTTTTCAAATTTATTTAAATTTTCATTAAATTGAAAGAAAAATTTAAAAATTATCCAAAAAAATTAAATGAAATTTTTTTACATTATTTATTCAAAATTTAAATTTAAATTGTATTTAAGGACATTCTTTTGATATAAATTTACTTGAAAGTAGAAAAGTTTTGAAAATTTTATATATATTTATATATATATATGTATAAATACAAATTAAAACTTAAATATCTGACACAAATCAAAGGTGAAAATGAGTAATCGATAACTGCCTTAAGTTAAATCGAATAGTTTTTTTAATTAACTAGTAAAATAATTCTTCATTAAAATTGGAATTTTATATTATGAACTAAAGTTTAAAAATACACGAAAATATAATATTTTTAAGTAATGGTAAAAAAATTACTTATTAAGTTAACTAATATATAACTAATTTATAGTATTGAAGTTTCATTTAATTTTTCCTCTTTAAATTTCTTTCTTAATTTTAACAAAAATTCAAAAATTACAGTATTTCAAACTTTTCGTTAGAATTAGTAAAATAATCAAAAAAACAAAAATTATTTTGTAAATGATACTTACTATCGAAGCTTACAAAAAGTTCAGGCATATCATCAATTGACACCATTGAACGATAATCCAATTTTGGTTGAGGTGGTTGTGATTTTTTATTTGTTGATGGTGTTGTACCATCTGTAGAACTAGGACGCATAAATGTACCAATTGAAGATCGTCTAAAATATAAAGTTTATTCATTTTACTTTTAATTTTTTTAAGTAAACAATAAAAAAAAAAAATACAAAGATAGCATTGACCATTTTTTTTTTATATTTTTAAAAAATTACAATACATATTTAAAATTATCCAATAAGTTTTATTTTGTTTGGATAATTTTGTAATTACTGTGCAATTGTTAAAAAAAAAATAAATTACGTGCCGTAAAACAAAAATACAATTCATTCAAAAATTACAGGATTTTTTTTTTTTTTTTGATATTTGTTTAGTTGATATTTTTAAATGATCTACGTGCAGTTGATGATATTTTTAATTGAAATGTTTTGATCACTTTGTTTTTAAAAACAAAATTAAAATATTTTGATAATTTCTTTGAAAACATGTAAATTTTAGCTTAGTACAATTACTAATTTAGTTTTTAAATAAAATTAAATAAAATTATTCTCCAGCCAAAATATATCAACAATTAAAAGATTTCAAAATGGAACATTTTGAAAAATTTTGTACGATAACTTCTTATCAAAATTGTATGAAAGGAACCTAATTTAAGAAAATAACGTCGAGAATAGAAAAAAGTTATATGTCGAAAAGACTTAGTGCGTAAGTTAACATGTACATTATTTACTTAAGTAAAATAATTTATTTAGAATTTATTACTTAATATTGCCTAATTGGTTAAATGATTCAAATAGTTTAAATTGTATTTGGAAATTTCTTCGACTTAATGAAATTAAAAATGTTGCAGAAAAAAAATCAAATGACTAAAAATTTGTGTGCCGTGAAATATTTATGAATTCCAAATAATTATATACATAACTAATCAAAAAAGTTTTTTTTTACTTTCTTGTTTACTTAATTGATTCCAATGTCCAAAATTAAAAATTATATTAAAGCGAATTTTGTACTTTCATACTAAACTTCTTATAAATATATTAAAAATTAGCTTTACAAAGACATCGATTCTGTTTAGAATTAATTCAGTTCTTCAAATTTGGTTTAATCGAATGGCATAAAAACAAAAAAATAAATCAATTAACTAAAAGACGACACAGAGCTACCATCATTTTACATTTAAATTTCTTACAATACACAGAGTATGTAAATAATATATATAAATATAGTTTCATTCTCATAAAAATTAAAAATCATTATAAAATTCCAATTTTTGT
Source organism: Dolichopus griseipennis (assembly GCA_963082915.1). Taxonomy (NCBI): domain Eukaryota; kingdom Metazoa; phylum Arthropoda; class Insecta; order Diptera; family Dolichopodidae; genus Dolichopus; species Dolichopus griseipennis. The sequence goes on from OY720442.1 coordinate 7,739,221, forward strand.
AAATTAAAAATAAGAAATTTTTTAAAAATTCAATCCAAAATAAAAATAAACACTTCTTTTGATAAAATTTTAACACTTCTTTAAAAAATAAACACTTCTTTTAAAACTAAAATAAATAAAATAAATTGAACAAAAAAAATTAACACTTTTACGTAAATAATAGTGTACAAAAATACATAAGGATCTAGGATTTTCTGTCAATAAAAATTGCCCTTACCCGGGGGTTGAATGACCTTCCGAATGTGGTGTTACTGGAGGTACGGGAGAACCTCCAGAATCTTCAGATGGTGTTTTTGAGAATAAATTTCCACCCAATTCAGAAACCAATGTTATGGGCGAACTGATATTTTTATATTTGTTTTTTTTTTTCATTATATATACATATTTAAATTTTTAATATGTATATATTTATATATATAGAAATAAATATATATATTTTACACAAGAAACAAAATTTTAAAATAAAATTAAAAGAGTTTCAAAAACATATGAATGTGTGTTTGTTTAAAGATTTAAAAAAGAAAATTATGTTTTTTAAAGTGTATTTGTGTTTTATTTTTTATGAATCGTGAAATGCAAAAAAACGTGTTTCAAAAAAATAAAAATTAATTTTAAATTTTGAAAGAAAAGGAATTTTTAAATATATATTTTTTTTAATTAAATTCATTATTTATTTATTTTAATTAATGAAAAATTCAAATTGATTAAAAAAATGGGTAGAAAGAAAAGAAAAACAGAAATATTAGATTTCTTTTTTTTTAAATTTATTTAATTTAAATTTTTTAAATATTTTTTTAATAGAAAATAAACAAAAAATTCAATATATTTATATTAAATATGGATTTGTAACTTTAAACCCCAATAAAAATGTATACAAAATAAACCTTATTATATTCAAAAATAAATATGTCAAAAATTTAAAAAAAAAAATGAAACTTACCTTGAAAAAACTTTTGAAAAAACGCTTTGGTTTGAATCACCTGTATTGGGTGCTGATTCAAGTGAATCATTTGGTTTTGTTTGACCATCTCCAGTTAATCCTTCAACCCAAGTTAATGGATATGATAAACGTTTTAGCATCTACAAAAGGTATTTATAATTAATAATTTATAAAAATAAATAATTAAACTGTTTTAAAAAACTAAATCTATTTAATTGGAATTTGTTTATTATTTTAATACCTTATTCTTTTTATTTTGATCAACAGCTTTTTCAGTGACTATTTCTGGTTTTTCTTTTTCAATGTTTTCATCAACACTGAAACTAACACTAGATGTTTTTTTACGACCGCCAGTTCCCCCACCAGGACTTGTACCACCTGCATGTGGTGTATCTAAACTTTGAGTTTGTGATAAATTTGTTGTTGATGGTTTTGGAGATGATTCTCCAATTGGTGTTGGTGATATTGTACGTGGTGGTACCCAATCAGAACTAAGAACAATATCAGCATCACTAAAAACTTTTTTTGTTGGCATAGGTGCAACAACAGGAATAGGATCACGGATATCAATACCAGAATCATAGTATGATTGTAATGATAAATCATTATCAGTATCAAAATCAAGACCAGCACTTATATTATTTATTGTGCTGTTCATAATAGTATTAAAATTATTTTGATTTTGACTATTATTTAAAGTAATTGTAGCTGCTGTTGCCGTTGTTGTTGCAATATGATTAAATTTACCGTTTACATTATTATTACCAATTAAACCAGTTGTACCACTTATTGAATTACTTCTACTTGATTGTGAAGTTAATCCACTTAAAGAATCTAATAATGGAAAACCAGATGAATAACGACGTTCATTGTTTAATTTTAATAATGATTCTGTAACAGCAGCAGCTAATTCAGCATCATTTTTTTCATTTATTGAATTTCTTTGTGATATTGTTGAAATTGAATTATTGTTGTTAAAAGAATTATTTAAATTTGATGATGCATTTGAATTTCGTCTATTGAATATATCACCTTCATCTTCAGAGGATCTTCGTGAATTATTTAAACTAATTCTTTTTTATTAATATTTTGTTTATTATTTAAAGTTAAATTTTTAATAATTTTATAACATACCCAAGAAGCAACATTTAATTTGATATATTTTATGTTTGAGTTTTGTTTGAGAGATTATATACGAAGTGAAAAGATTTTGATAATGAAAAAATTTCAAAAATTTTATATATGATGTTATTTTACAATCATCCCAGGAATGGAAAGGATATGGTTGATGGAATTTTGCAATAATTTTGTTTATTTTTTATATATTTTGAAAAAAAATTTCACCGAACATAAAAATAAATACAAAATGATGAAAAATGAAAATAATAAATAATTTTACATGAAACGAAACAAAAAAAAAAGAAAAGAAATACAAATATATTTTTAAAATGTGTTCGAATTTATTTAAATTTTGAATTGATTAGTAAACTAAAGCGTTAATAATCTGCATACCTTACATACATATAATCGAAAAAAAAAACAATTTTGATTATTCTGCTTTTTTATTAGAAATGGCAATTATTTTTATTTTTTCTAGTTAATGAAAATTATTAAATTAGAAGAAAACATAAACAACTAATTTTAAAATTTTTAGTAATAAAAAGCATTATAAAAGTCAACAAAGCGAAAATTATTTCTCTTTAAATATTTTGAAAATAATTTAAAAATATTATGAAATTGTAAATATAAATTATTTTTATATTATTTTAATATATTAAATTTAAATAAAATTAGTAGCACAATAGAACAAAATCGAACAAAAAAACTTTTGAATTAAGGAAGTAAGCATAAACGCACATTTTATTATATGCGAATTGTGAGCGAAATGAATTAACTTTGAAAAATTTATTTTATTTAAAAAGGGCTTCCTTTAAATTATTTTAGTTATGCTGATGAAAAATTAAAAACAAACAAAATATAATTAAGTAATTCAACAAAATTAATCAAAATTAATAAAATATAAAAACTTAGTATTTAAAAAAACATAAATAACAGAAGCAAACATAAAAAACAAAAAATTATTTAATCAAAAGAAGTTTTAATATTTACCTATCTTTACTTGGAATAGCCCAATGATGATCTAAAAGACTTTTTCTTCTTTCTTCAAGTGTTGAACGTGAATCTGTTAGTTCATCTTTCTTGATATCATTATTATCATCTTCAGATTTTGATTTTTCTTGCCGTATTTCAGTTTCTTCAAGTTTTTCTCCTTGTTCATTATCAGTCTTTGCAGATTCTAAAAGTTAATTCAAATAATAAACAGATTGCTTTTTTAAATGAAATCTTTTTAAATTACCTTTGGTTTCGCTTTCAGATTTTTTGTCCTGTTTATCTGTACTATTATCTGATACTGGTGTTACACGATCCTTTTCAAAAGCTTTTGGAAATGCATTACCATCTCGACCAGAACTAGCAATTGACTCTTGATCATCACATGTTTCAACTGAACTCAAACCGACTCCACCTAATTCCGGAAATGTATCATCTTTAACTAATAATGAATCTTTTTCAGGCGTTTGCGTACCTTCTAAACGTGGAATTTCTTTCGGCTTCGGATAATATACTTCAACTTTTTCATTTTGTTCAATACCACCAGAACCACCACCACCACCAACATTACCACCAGTGCCAGCAACACGCATATGTGCTATATCATGAAATATGGCAGCATTTACAACCAACTCCATAGGAGCAATAACACCATAACTTTCTGGACCATGTTCAATTACTAATGTATCGGAAACATTTGGATCAAACATAACAGCATTTGGAGTGACTAAAAGCACACCACCCACAACACCTTGACCATCAGTTATATGTCGAACATTTATTTTAAGAAAACGTTGTGTTATAACAGGATCATCCCCATCTTTTCCATCAGTATTAACGCGTTCAATATGACCTGGTTTGGGTGAACCTGGTCTTAACCCATCAAGAATATCTAAAAAATATTTAAAATACATTTAATCTTGAATAAAAATTTTTTCTAGGAAAACAATGTGTAAATTAATCAAGTTGTTTAAACATATGCCAAGGTAAATAACAAATAAAATAAATGTTTAAACCGCATGATTAATAATCAAATATAGTATATACGTAATATATTTGATCTACAGCTGTAAAAATAGAAATAAAATAGACCATATTAGATAAGTAATAGAATATTTCAATTTTTGAAACATTTTTTTGGTTTTAAATTGTTGATAAAAAAATAAATAAGTGTTAGCTAATTTTGTTGATTATCATATCTGTACAGAAATAGATACGTATTCGTAACTTTGTTTTTTATTTATAATTTATAATAATAAATATATGCAATTTTTTTATGTTTATTAAGTACTATTATTTAGTTTGCAAGAAAATATAAAATTGATAATTGAGAAAATATTTTTACTAAACATTACACAGTTATTTATAAATGAATTATTAAAACAATTACCTCCGTCCTTCCAAAACACCGCTGTATGCATTATTATTTAATATTATTGGAATGTTATTTAATTTCTTAAAATTTTATTTTGGAATGTTTTCAAATACTTAAAACGTAATTTAAAAACACGTAAGTTTTTGCATCCTTATGTATTATTTAATCTTTATACTTGTCTTATTTTTACTATATTTTTTTTATATTGATTTTTTTTTTTATTCATGAATCTTCATTTTAAAGCAATTAATAATAAAAAAAATCCAACAGTTTGGGCATTGGATTTAACGAGATTTGTGAGAAAAAAAAAAAGAAAATCCAATAATTCACCGACAAAACTTGATTACTTGAAATAAATTTTTTATTTATAGTAATGTCAAAATATACTTGACATTTAACACATGTTTTTTGTTTTGTTGTTTTACTTATTAGCGGTAAATCGGTAAATTTAAAAATTCACCATGAAAAAAAAATTAAAGCTTTTATTTAAAATAAGAATAAAGCTTTTTTATAAATTTCAATCAGTGAATACTTCATTTAACTGTCATTTCATTTTATAAAAATTAAATGTTGAAATGAATTTATTATTAAATATATAAAACAAATTGTAGAAGAATTTATAATAAAAAATAAAATATAATTTTGCAAAATAGAATATAGGAAAGTTTAATATTATAATATTACATTTATTGGATTATTTAGAAATTAATATAAAAATTGTGAAAAAAAGAATTAAGAAACTCAACCAGCATGTCCAAAACATCAAGCATTGATGAAATAATTGATCAAGCAGTTATTGTTGACAATAAAATTCAAGATCTTCGTCAAAAAATTGTTTATGTAGAAACAAATTATAATTTCTATCACAAGGATGAAAAACATTTAGAAGTGATAAAAAAACAAAATGAAATTTGCAAAGAAACGGAAAACATTTGTTCAGATTTAAATGAAAAATATTACAATTTTGAGGATTTATTAATAAAAGCTAAACAATTATCTGAACAATTGGATAGTGATTTAAAAACAATAGCTGTTCAATATAATATTGATTTCAATGCAGTTTTAAATGAAGAGAATGAAAAATTAACGAGTTCTTAAGTTATTTAAGAAATATCTGAAGAATAATCAAAATTTGTTAATGTTTTTAAATTAAATTATATTTTTTAAATAAAAATGTAAATATTTACATGTAAAATTAATAATCTATTTTTTGTTTATATATTACCAGTAACCAGATAGATATAGCATATGTTACCTTAGGAAACACTACATTTTTAATGCTTGGTTTCACTAAAGCTATCAATAATGGATATAAAGGATATTTAACTATATATTTTTTTAAATTCTTATTTAAGTCCTTAACAGAATTAAGTTTTTATTAAAGAAATAGTAAAAACACAGTACATTATTAATTAATTGACCTCTCGAATAACATGAATCATTTAAGTGTTGCAATTCGATGTAAATATTGATAGGAAATAGGCATATGTAATCAAATTATTTATCATAAGCTGATAATAATTAAAAGTTTAAAAATTAAAAATATATCGGGAGAAATATTGAATCCCTAAATAAGGATCTACAGTTACTGTATGGTCTCTTAAAAAATTATACTAAAAATTTTCGTACCTTTTTCTTCATTTGTAGTATCTTGTGATACACTACGATCAATTGGACTTGATTTACCAGATGTAGTTGATGAAATTTTATCATCGCTTGTTGAACCAGTTGTTGATGATGTATCTTGTTGAGCTGTTTTATCTGGTACTAAAAGCTGTTGTCCAGAATATATAAAATTACTAGCCAATTTATTTAAATGCATTAATTCTGATGGTGTTGTATCAAATCTTGCTGCAACTGATGTTAATGTATCACGATTTCCAACAGTATAATTTGTTGTTGGTATCGATGGTAATGATGATTTTTTAAGTTTATCGCCATCTAAAATTTAATTTTAAAAAAAAAAAAAAAAATTAAATTTTTATTGTTTTACTTTATTATAATTTATGAATTTTTAATTTTATTTTATTTTATTTAGTTAACACTTAACTGTTTTTTGGTATTATAGGAGGTGGTGGTGTATATTCAAATGTAATGAAACTTTCAATTAGTAATAATTTTGCTGATATTGATATTAAATTTGGTGATTTGGTTACTAATACAGCATAATTTTTTTTATCATATTTATTTCGATATATTATAAGATTTTCCATTTTTATTATTTTTAATTTTAAATAATTCTTTTCAATTTTAAATGAAAATTATCCGAAGTCAGAATAAGAACTAAAGTAATAACTTTTTATAATTTTTTTTTTAATTTCGCTAATTTTAGAATTTTTTTAAATTTTTTAATTTTTAAATAAACTTTCATATTAAACATAAATTAAGTTAGTTTTGTTTGTATTTTAAAAATTTCCAATGAATTGATTTCTGAATTTAATTTTTTTTTTTGTACATTATGTACTATTTTTAAATCAATAAAGTGAAAAAAACCATCACCTGAATATGTAAACAATTTTTTGTTAATTTTTTATTAATATTAAATACTTATGTAGAGTACCTATGTTTGTTAGAAATTTATGTATGATTTACAAAAAAAAGAAGATAAGATTAACTTTTTTGCACAAAATAAATTTTTTTTTTTATTCAACTTCAACGCATAAAAAGTAATCAAATAATATAAATTATATACCTAAATATTTATATAAAGAGTTATTGCAAAATGCAAAAAAAAAAAAAAACCAAAACCCTCATCGAGCTTATAAGATTTATTGGAACTCAAACATAAATTCAGTATCCGATATTAGGGTGTAAAAGAATCCTAGTTCAAATGACAAAAAAAGAAGCATTTTAAACTATTTAACTGTGTAGAATATGCAAAGAAAGTAGTTATTAGATTATCAAAGTAGTAGTGTAAGCAGCAAGATGGTATCTACTACTACGGTCCTTACTCCTCGACCAGGTGAACGAAATTATAGAAGTATTTATGAAATTAACCAACAACTAGTTGCAAACAAACTTTGTATTAGTCCTAGAATTTTTTAATTGTTACATATGCATATACCTCATACACTGTCTACTAGCGCGAACTTACGGTTTCAATTTTAAATTTAAATACCATATGAGGGTTAAAATAACATATACAGTCTTAAATCGTTAGGTTAAATAATTTTATTATCAATGTATCGATACAAGAACTAATTTACCTTTGTACATTCATACATACATACACATATTGACATTATAAAATTACGCTAAAATTCCAATTCCATATGTTCAAATAATTGTGCGATATATGTATACATGCATATATGTATACGTATTAAATATAAAGTTATGCATTTGATTTCAATTTAGTATACTTTGTAATTTGCTTGCACCTTTCGTTATACATTTTACCTATTGATAAATATGGTAAGGGTACATATGTACCTACCTATGATTCATATAAGAATTATTTTCAAAATAAAAAAAATTAGAAAGATCACTGAACACAAATAACAAATGTACAGGGTATTTCACTGATAATATCATAAAAAAAAAACAACATAAATAACTTAACAATACACAGTTATATGGTAACAAAACCTCAAAACTTTAATACTAAATAAGTACCTATAATTAAAAATTAATAGATTAGTATATAACCTAGCAAGTTTCAAAATTAATCATCTGTAATAATTTACAACTTATTTTATTTTTATCAATTTTTACTCAAAATAATTTAATTGATAGTGGGAATAATATTTAATAATAACAATTATTATTAATTGATATTATGTTCTATAGAACAATTAGGGCAAAATATTTTAATTAACTTTCTTTTTTTGCAATGTTATTCTTGAAATTATTCAAAAGTTTTTTTTTATTTTAATTTTCATTTTAGTATTTTGATTCAAATCAAGTATAAATTATTATTTTTATATTAAAACGGAGGAGCAATTTTAATATGCCCGATCCATATATGTATGCACGGGTATAAATACTGAGCTTCCTCTAGAGCTAAATTATAACGTTTACTCTAAGGATATACCAAATACATAGTATTGATTTTATAAAAAATCTTTCACTAATTTCTTATAAGTTGAAAGACTATTAGACCTTAAGTTTAGTAATGGAGGGTTCTCAAAATTGTATTTTTTGAGTTAAGCCAATTTTGTTTTATTAAACAAAAATTTTTTTTATTAAATAATAGCATGCTCAGATCTATGTTTTGATTAAGAAAAAACGCCTGTAGGTAAGTATATGTATTATAAGTTAATATTTATATATCTAAATCTTAAAATCAATAGTTAAAAAAAAATTAAATCCATGATAATTTATAATAATCAAATTAAGAAGACCACCTCGTGTCTAAGCAGAATCTACCTACATATATCTTTTAATTAATTGTAATTCAATTAATACAATAATTAATCAGAAATCAGTTCTAATAAATAGTTTACACATATACATACGTTTTCTTAAATTAAAAATCACTGTGATAAAATAACCGCTGTAAAATTGTATTAATAATCAGCTAAGCCAGACGGGTATTTTCAACTATTGCATTGACGTAATACTGACGTAATCAGTGAAAATCCTGTATACACCAAAACCGGTTTCGTAAATCTTGTATTTACAAAAAACCGGTTTCGTTGCAACCAAATTTTACAAGTAAGACTCGATGCACTAACAAATACAAACAAAAAATGATTTTTTTTTCTTTTATTTTTTTGTTGTTTTTCTTTTTTTTTCATTATTTAAAAATTTTTGAACTGTGCGGGTATCTTAAACAAAAAAAATTTAAGACCGGACAAAATATAAAATATATAAAATATTTCTGGTATTGGAAATTGATAAAAATCAATATAAGATTACCATATTAGGTTTTATTTCTATTTGTTATTTTTTATCTTTCAAACTACATACTAAAAAAAAACAAAAATGAACAAATATATTTTTATTATATTAAATATATAAATATATTTTGATTGATAAAATATAAAATTTAGTTAATATAAATAATAACAAAAAATAATTAATGATATAAAAGACATTAAGTTTAAGGAACAGATTTAGAACCTAATTTTAAAATTGTATAATTATGAATGTTTGCTCAGTCCCACAGATGTTAATTAAAATAATAATCCATTTTTATAAGTAAAATAAAATTACCTACTTACTCAATGTAAATAAAAAATTAAATTTCTTATATTATCTACAAATCCATTTTTTTATTTAAGTAGCTACAAACATTTTTTTTTTGTATATGAATAAAAAATTACAAAAACTTTCCGCTTTTGAAAAATCAGTAGACTAAACATTCTCCGACCATAACTTTCTTCGAATGAACTAAATTTTAAACATACATTCATAAGTTCATAAATTGGTGACAACTGACAACACTTAAAACTACAACTGACAACACTCTCGTGTGGGATTGAGTAATATTCACTTACGTTGGAAGATTACGTCAATGCAACTTCCCCATACTGATCATGTGGCTTCACGGAATAGTTGTCGTACTTTGCTTGGCTATAAAATTTGTCATGTAATCTTTGTTTTTCTAATTTTCATATATCAATAGGAATCCATTTCAAATTAGACGATAATTCTTTACACATGAATATAAAATATAATTTAATTATCGTTGTTTATTTATAAACCAAATTTAAAATTAGTAAGTATACGCAAGTGGTATACACTGTAACAATGCTGTTGATCAATTTATTTTATATTTAATATCAGAAAGATTTAATTTAAAATTAAAACATTCCAAATGTGACTTTTTTAATTAATTTTCTTAATTAATTAATAATTGTAAAATTTCATTTAAAGAATCTTAAGCATAGGATATGAAGATTTATTATGAAACTAAATAAAATTTAAAAAGTTTTAATTTTTGGAGATAATACAGAGCCAGTTAAATTCAATGTCGGCCGCAAATAAATTAGTTTGCAAATTTGAAATTTGATTTCTGAAACCTAAGTTTTAATTTAAAAAATTTTAACATTTATTAATGCGGTTCCGGTTCAGTTTTAAAAAATATTACCTTAAAACACTTTTTTGAACGTATTTATAATTTTAAATAATATAATATGAATTAGTTATTTTGGAATTTCTAAAAAAAAAAAAATATTCGTTGTTTGGAATTCATTAATACCCAATATTATTCTATACCGCACTTAAAATTTATTTCATATCACCATATTTTGTTTTTAATATAAAAATACTTTTACTTTACACTGTTTATTATTCTGATAACACCTTCTTATCATCACTATCTCAAAATAATAACAAAATATTATTAATTTGACATTACAAATTATTAGGTTCAATTTTATTTTGATAACTTATTTATTTATTTAATTTTTTTTTTTTCATAATATTTAATGTAAATAAAATATAAATATAGATTAAAAAAAAAAAAACTTATTAATTTAAATAGCATTTAATTGTTTATTTTGAAAATAATTACAAATAAATAATCATCAAAACTTTAATGATATGATAATCAAAAGTTTTAATTAAAAGTCCAATATAAAAAAAAACAATTGATTTTACAGTGCCAAAAATTAACTTTGGCCCTCTATAAATTATTAATATTTTTCTATCAAATTTATTCTATAAATTAATTATTTATAATTTAAAATTTAATAATATTAAATTAAAAAACTAAAGTTAAAAAGAAATTAAAATTAAAATAACTTATAACTTATATTATTAATGAAATTAATTCAAAATGTACAAATTAACACCACAGTTAATGATCTAAATTTAATTATTTTGAATATTTTTTTACTTTATGATTTCCTAAATATTAATTTGAAAAAAAAAAAAACAAATTATTAAACTTTCTGAAAAATTTTCTTATCTTTCATTCGATTAATTGAAAATATCGAATATAGAAGTTTAATGCAGACAATTTCCTACATTAACTATAAAATAATTATCAAAATAAATTTTATTTTTAAAGCAACCCATACACGATGAACCGGGTCTTCAACTTGGTACGCGTACTTGCGAAGTTGAATCGTGTATGGGCAAGTTGAAAGACCATTTTGAAGGTTGAAAAGTTGGTTGGAAGAAAATCAAAAAAAATTTTGAATTTTGTGGGCGGAGTCCTAAGTTTGAATTTTAGTTTTATCGTGTGTAACTTATCGTGTGTATTAGTGTCGTGGGCAAGTTGAACAACTTTAATGTCATTTTGTTTTCTTTTTTTTTCGTTTTTTTTCATTTTTTGACACGAAAGATAGTTGAGATATTCCGATTTGAAAAAATAAGAAAACTATAATGTATAAAATAACAAATAATTAAGTAAAGAATTTGAAATAATTATAAAATTAAGTTAGAAAAATGTTTTAAAATATAAAAATATATCGAATATCATAATTTTAGAAGAAAAAAATTAAATAGGAAGAACTACATATTTAAATAAAAACTGTTAAAAATTTAAATTTAAAATTATCAGATTCTTTTGACATTTAACATATTTTTCAGAACAAAAAAAAAACCATTATACGATGGTTCAATGGTAGGTTGAATAGTGTATGGTAAGGTTTGTACACATGTCCGCGTACCAAGTTGAAAACCTAGTCCTCCATGTATGAGCTACATAATAAATATTTGTATATAAATGCAAATCTTATCTAAAAATTGTTTGTACAATAATTGCTAATATTTTATTATACACTTTCTAAAATTTCTATAGGCTTAGACATTTTTTTAAGGTTCGAACAATAACAATACAATAATAAACTTTAAAAGAACAGTTGTCAAAAAAAAAATCTAAAATTGACTATAAACATCTCTTGTCATTTTAGATATAAATTTAAAAAAAAATGCTGATAAACCGAAAATAAGTTAAGATTTAAAGAGTTGACAATTTTTATTATCACGGATCGTTGATCACATATATACAACTACAAGTGAAAATATTTTGTTTATGAATTTAAGTTAAAATATTTTGAAAAGATAAACAAATTTTATGCAACAAATTATTATAACTGATAAACATAAAATAAAAACCAAAACAATAATATAAATATAAATTTATATAAAAAAGTATAAATAGTATAAATAGAAATAAAGTGTTAAGTATCAATACTTTATTATTTAAAACTAATTTTGATAATAAAAAGTTTGGGACAAATTAAAGAATCTGCATTTAATAGTTAACTGTTTATTTTTTGACAAGTCGGTTATGACACATTCATTCATACATAATGTAATGATGTATGAATGGTCCATTATTTGATAAGATCAGAAATGAATGAGAAGTTAATTGATGATACATAGTTCTATTCTCATCCATTTCTCATTAATCTAATGTCAAAACAAGCTGAGCGAGAAAAATTGGCATTATGAAATGTCAAAAAAATGAATACCAAATAGAAATAGACGTGTTGTGGTCGAAGGGTAGCTTCTTAATTTAATTGCCGGATAATAATGGCATTAATGGCTCATTAAATTGATGGAAAAGTCCAATTTTATGTTAAAGTTTATGTATTTTTACATTTTATAAAATAAAATTGATTTTTGAGTGAAACGAAAATATTAAAATTTTTGATCTTAGATTGTTTGCATTTTGCTTCATATTAATTCTTTGTGACTTGTTTTTTTTAACTTTAAATAAAAAAATGTATAATTTTAATACAGTTCGCTTGACTCTGTAAAATTTATAATAATAAATTATTGGTGTCAGTGGGCGTTTTTCTTTTTCTCATCAGATCAGTTCTCAGAGCAGATGTCGAGCGCTCAGAGCAAACTTTGTTCAGATTAAAAATTTATCCAAACTCTGACGCTCTGAGTTGGAAAAGAAACCATCAGAGTACAGATTTTCTTTTTTTATCCAAATTATTTTCTAACGTTTGATTAGAAAATTAACATCTAATTATGGTTTGACTTTGCTTTGATATAAGTTTCCCTGTTTGACAACTCTGTAAAATCTGAGAAATTTTTACAAGCTAACAGATCGTACTCTGAGCGCTCTGTGAATTAAAAAAGAAGCACAAATAGATAATCTGGATAATAAGAAATACATTTTTTTAAGCTTGATAGCTCTGACTCTGCTCTGATGAGAAAAATAATTCTAATTATTAATTTTGATATTTTATCAACAAATTTGTTTTAGAAACATTTGCGTACAGCGTCATTTGTGAAAATTAAGAATTTGGCAGTTATTTTAGTTTACCAAATGAATATCATTTAAATTTTGAATGCTTCCCAACACTGCTTTAGTGTTTTCTAATTAGGTTAATTTTGTACCAAAAAACAAAATTTAGACTTTCTCTTATCTTTAATTATTAATTGATCACAATAATAAAATACAATTTAACACTGACGCTCAAATTAATTTGTTTTATTTTATTATTAACTGATAAATATTTAATATTATTTTATATTTTCGTATTTTATAATTTAATTATATTTTAATAATTGCACAGAAAACTTGATATCATTCACTTTGCATTTGCTTAGATATAATTTAAAGTTTTTCCGCCTTTGTTTTTATCATTTTTGTATTTTAATTTTTCCAGATTTTACTTAAATAAATTTCGTTTTTAATTTAAAATTTTTATTTTTATTTTATTACTGAGGAAGTGTGTACTAATGAAAACGGACGATTAAATACTGATTCATTTTGAGTTTTCTTACATTTTGACATAATTTTCATTTTTGCTTTATTTTTTCCATTGTTTGTAAAAAATTTTTTTTTAGTTTGAAAAAAAAACAACAAAAAAATATTTATATTTATAGTTAAAAAAAAAAAAAAAGGAGCACCATAATTTGATTTTAGAATTCAGGCAAAAGATTTTATCGTAATTAGAATAACAGCAAAGCTCTTAAAAAATATTTGAGTTTGAATTAATCATTAGATATTTTAGGTATTTATTGTATTGCATTACATTAGGGGTAGTTGGATAGGACCCTCAGAATTGATAAATTATCTCAACCTATTTAAAAAAAACTTAATTTGATCAGAGTATCTGTAGTTAAAATGTTAAAAAGAAATTAAAACTCTGAGTATGTGTGGTAGTCTGAGAGGCAAAGACTAAAGTATACAAGTTCCTTAAAGTATGCAATTATAGTAATCAATGAATTGGTATAGTTATAAATAAAATATAAGGGGTCTCGGGTAAGTACATAGCAAATTACCGGGCGACGGAGCGTGGGTCAGATCGTCAAGTGTTGATCGTAAATATAAATAACTCTAATATTCAATTTTAAAGATTGTGTGGTAGGCCAAAAAAAAAAAAATTATATTTATCGTTTTTGTGCATTAATTAAAACCACAAATTGGAATCCCTGATACAATTGAGAAGGTATAAAGGTATAGTTTAGTAGTTTTTTTTGGTAAACTTGATTGTTAAGATTTGGTAAAATTGAGAATTTGGTAAACTTTTAATAAATTTGCATAATTTTTAATTCACAATTTTAATGTTTCTTTTTTTTAAAAGTCATATATTTTAAATTATATCGAATTTAAATAAGCGTGCCTTATTTTCAGTTGTATCTTAAATAAATTAAATTTTAAAAAACTTTGCTTGTGGTCACTAGACTGACTTTTAAATATGTAACTAGTAGATATAACCGAAACTATTTAAACCGAATGAGAATTTCTTACTTTAAAAAAATAATGAAATCAACAAAAATGTAAAAATCAGTTACAAATATCAAATTTCAAATCATCTTAGATTAAAATATATGCTACAGATCCTATGCATAATTTTTAACATATTAAGTTTAATTAGAGTAACTGTGAAATTTAGAGAATGTTTTATTTTGACATAGTAAGCATTTTTGTTGTATAGGAGTAATTTTTAGGAGCTAGAGCTTAGAGCCCAGTGAAATTTTCTGAGGAATGCATTATAAAATTAATGAAATCAATTATATTTTCTATTAAAAAACAGTTTTTTTTCCATTTAAATTATAACTTAAGAAATTGTAATATTTAATTATTTAAATTAAATATTTTAAACAGAATTCAAATTTAAACAAAATTCAATGTTAATTCAAAGAATTTATGCAGTGAACGTAATTTGATATGAACCCTTTGTTTATGTGGGTGTTAACAAAATAAATATTAAGTATTTCAGTGATTTTAACTATTCAGTTGGTATTACAATAAATTTAATTAATGCGGTTAGTGTAATTTAAAATATAATTAATGAAAAATATATACATTGTACTTAAAATCTGAGCGTATGCAACTATTGTGAATTAAAACTGAAATTCCGTCAAATATCGTATGTAATATAATTATGTTGCACGTTCTACAAAGTTTAAGTGCTTTCAAGTGGTTTGTTTGTTGTGGTTTTAAAGTATCAATTTTTTGAGTAATGGGTTTTTCCCTATATTTATAAAACCAAAAAAAAAAAATTAAGACTCCTTTTGTAGAACTTGTGAATTGACCGACGACATTGGGTCAAAATATTTGATTTGATTAATTTATCCATTTAGGTATTAATTTTTTTTGAATTAATTATATTAATAATTGCTGTGTTCCTAAAAAATTCTAAAATAAGTAAGACTATATATAACTTGATCGTTGATCGTTGATCATGATGATATTAGGATAATATTTGATTAAATCTCTGCAAATTAATTCTATAACAGTTTTTAAAGACTGTTTATAGTATATGATCTGGGAGATATGTTACTAACATTCTAGATATTACAACTAGTTCAGAGACTTTTTAAAGGCTTTTGAATTCCCGGATCCTCTACCCAAACTCATAATTATAATATAAATCAATTCCAGACCCACGTCTAAATCTTACATTCATGCCATAAATCAGTCGATTTTGTTAAGGAATTTCAATTTCGTATACATTTAATTTAAAAATTTAAATCATCAAAGTTCTTTTATTAAATATTAATAAATAAGCATTATAACCATGTGATTTCAATTAAGTTATAAATTTCAATATCTATATAATAAACTTAATTTAACTTTAGTTTTGTGTTAATGAATTTATTTTCTGATGCATCAAAAAGTCATTATTCTCATCTTTCATTTAAAATGTTTTCACTTTACTTTATCATTTATAAATTAAATAAATTGTTTATATATGTATCAATATGTTTCAAATCAATAGGACTTCAATTTAATATTAATTTTGTAATATTTTTTCTTTTGAAAAAAAATTAATCATTTACAAAAATTTTAAAATAAATAAACTAATTGGGAAAAAAAACAATGCGGTTTAAGTAATTGATATTTTGTAAGCATTCAATTGAAATGTAAACATCAAATAATAAATTATCAAAAATTAATGTTTCCATTACACACTAAAGGGTTAAATAATGGTTAAAAAATTTTGTATTTATTTTAAAATTTGGACATTAAGCAGATTAATCTGTAAATGAATGATAATTTATATTCCTGTTGAATAATTAATTATTTAGCATACGTAATAATCAAGTAAAATTAATTAATACTATTAAAGTATGTTAGAGGAAGAAGGAAGTTATTCAATTTATATTTTTGTATCAAAATATTTCTGATAAGAAGATAGGACTATAGCTCCCAAGGTAATAGAGTAAATGATTTTGTTACTAATTCAGGACTATTTATTCAACTTCTACCTAGATTATTTATTCAAACTACAAAAGATCACAGTTATATAGTAAATGTTATGAAAACGTTTAATTTACTTAAATCTATATATTAAATATCGAATGTCCCAATTTTTATTTAAAGCCCGGAAATTATAATTCCAATTTTCATAAGTGATATAATTAATTAAAAGGTTGAGATGATCCGTGGTCCTACAAATTATAACCGTATCTGTATCAAATCCCATAGGGGATTTTGGAGATATATCTTTATATAAATTTAACAATGATCATACAGTTGATTATGTTATTAAGCGTACAGTCCAATCAAATAATTAATATAAAAAGATCATCTGAGTTTCCGCTAAAACTATTTCCCTAAGGTTATGATTTATTAAAAGAAAACTCACATAAGGATCAAGGAAATAAATTTAATTATTTATCTCGAACAATTTTATAAATCAAAGTATATGTCAATTTTAAAAAAAAAAATTTAATATTCCACCAAAAGTGTTTACTTTCCCTAAAATTAAAATACTTTAAAAAAAAAATAAATCTTGGAATCATTACATTTGAATATTTGTTTACAAAAAATTTATTTAAAATCAAAAAAAAATAATCAAAATTGAATATTGTTACCTTTTGATAGACGATCAACACTTTCAAAACGTCCTTCAACTTTTGATCTTAATGAATCCAAATCAAATGGGGCTGCTAAGCCATGATCAACACTTCTGGATTTACTCCTATAAAAATGATAATAAAAAAATTCCATTATATTTTTCATTGTAGTCAGGAAAAATATAAACTGCAAAAAAATTTTTTTTTAATTTTTTAAATAAAATTTTGGTTTTTATTTTTTTTTTTGACAAACAAAAAATTATTTGAGGGAAAATAAAATTATAAAATTTAATAATATATTAAAATTATTTAATAATTAATTACTTATATGAAAAATATGAATTTATTTTTATATTTATGTAAAACTTTTATTTACAAGCAAAATTTTTACAAAAGAATTCTTATGCTAAATTTAAATTAAATTTTTAATTAAAATATAAATTTTAAATATTAGATATTAAAATATGATTATAACTTTAATTGTAATTTTAAAATCAATTGAAAGATTTTTAACTACACATTCAGTTTTTTAACTACACAGTCAGTTTTTGTATATGTCTCATGGATGTCCCTTGAGTTTAATGACCTGCTTTACCACATTACGGGATTTTATAACTAAAGAATTTCGAGTTCAAACTCCAAATACTTCGCTAAACTTAAAGTTTAATATTTGAATGTATACACTACGAATCTAGGGTCTATTTTATTTAATTATGCATTACTTAACCTTCATAAAGGTCAAAAGTTTCAAAATCAGGAAATCCTTCCAAACTATTACAAAAGTTTCAAAATCAGGAAATGTCAAATAATGATAAAATTCCTTTATTTAATAGAAACCATGAATTGTAATAATTTTAATTAAAATTTTTTTCACAATTCATATTTTTTCATTATGTGTAAAATGCATAAAAACCAAAAAAAAAAAAAAAAATTGTAAAAATTATGACCATGATTTTTATGTGCTTTTATTTTTAAGAATCATCACAATATAATCTCTTAAAAGTTGTGACAATTCAAGGTATGTACTGGTATATAAAAATTATTATAATAATATTTTAAAAAAAATATTAAAATCAAATAAAAACCCACACAAAATTTTAAAACATAATATGTGAACCTTTAAATTTTTTTAAATTACATGAAATGCAAAAAATAAATGCAAAAAATTGGCCAAAAGAATTAAAAAAATTGTGATCAGATCAGAATTTTACACAAAAAAAAAAAAATATCAGAGCTTTTTTTTTTTTCTCTCTTCCGAACACTATAATTTAACCATCACTAATCAATTGACATTGACACTTGTCACTATTCAATAATGTCAAACACTATATGCCAGACACATTTTGACAGTTCTAAATGTAACAATTTAAAAATAATAACATGAAATTAGAAAAAATAATGTTCTTAATTAAACAATTTCCGTAATTAATGATGCAATTTAATAAAAATTAATATATATATATATATATATGTATACATATATTTATTATTTAGTAATTAATCATGTTTAATTACATATTTTATATTTTAAAACCGCAAAATATATACATATAAATTTATTTATTTAATTATATGTATGCACATATTCAAATTAAAATATGAAAATTCAAAAAATAAATCAATAAAATTCGATTATTAAGAAAAATAATTAATATTATTTTTAGAATTAATATAAATTTGATATTTATTATTATATATTTTACTTTAATTCAAATTGATTATTTGAGTTTTTTTGTCTCGAGTGCAAGTTGATATTAAAATTAATTTTAATTTGTTTTTATTTTTTTTAATTTATGAAGTTGACACATCAATGTCAAAAATTTTATATTTTAACGGTTACTTTTTTTTTATCAAATGCATAATTACATTAAATCAATTACTTTAATATGATTATCTATCGAATTATTTTTTTTTAATAATTTATTTTAACACTAGAGTTTTACTAAATTGGATAATCCATAACTCTAATGATAAGTAACTATTTTAATCTAGGAAATAATCATGGCTTTATAGCTGATTAGTTAATTTTCGCATCTGTTCTTGTTTACCTTCTTATCTTAGTTCTTTTAAATTGCGATTGGTTGATTTCAAGACAACCGACTATTGTAAGTAATTTAGTTATTCTGTTGAATTAGCAAGTATCCGTTGAGGACAATTATTTGGTGTAATTTGTAGGTGTAGATTCTCTGAATCTCGTGAATATGTAACATATACGTGAAAACCAATAGCTTAGAAATTATTAAGCATATATATATATATAATAAAATTAATTATACGAAACTAAGAATCAAGTTTTAAAAAATATATTATGTATGTAATGATGTAACAAATCAATTTTTCGAAATTATATAATTAATATTAATATTATGTATTCGGTATCATATTTATAAGAAATTAAAAATATATTTAAGTGTTATAAAATTACTAAAACTTTTATTATAATATTTGTAATACTTGTTTTCAATTAATATCTATAGAATTAAATAACATGTTAAGTTCATATTTTACTTTAAAATTGTATTTCAGAAAGTTCATATTTGGAAATTTGATCTTCATTAAATGAATTTTTTTTTAATTTTATAATTTTTTAAAATAAAAAATTGAAATATAATATTTTTAATATTCATTGATTGTTAGAACATAATTTAATTACGTTTAATTATTTTAATATTAAGTTAATATTGAGTAATTTTACCAGTTATTGTAAGAATAAGAACATTATTTAATTACGTTTAATTATTTTTAATATTAAATCTGTTAGAAAAAAAACCGACCAGATGTTTAGAAGAAGATGTCATATATGGGGTGCAAGATAAAAAAATATATAAATGTGTACTAAAAGGCGATAAACCGGCTTACAATTTGGCTGCCACAAATTTCAATACTGGCATTTATCCAAAAATTTACGGAAAATTGTAAAAAAAAATATCTAAAACTGTGTAAGGTCAGTAAAAGGAAGTCAACTCGATTGAAACAGTCAAAAAATAAATTAATTTTTACGGTTTAAGACATTGACATTAAACATATTATTTTATATGAACTGAATTTCAGTTTCCAAGGCCTTTAAAATTTATTAGGAATGTTTTCTTTTGTTCGGCAGAAGCTTAACGCAATTTACTATTCTTATTTTTAAAAGAAACTACAAAAATGGTCTGTGAGTTAAAAAATCTCTTGCGGAAAAAATGCAAAAAATTGTAGGTTATAAATAAAATGTCAAAAAAAAGTTTTTGAAAGACAAAAGAAGTGCGTCTTAGAGTGCGTTTATATTGGAGATGAGATGCGTTAAGTGATAAGAACTTTGAAAGAAGCTTTAGAAGCATCAATAATTAAATATTTATACTAACATCTGAACGTCAGCTAATATTATTAAAAAAAAAAATTCTGTAAATAAATTTCAATTTTTCATAGTTCTAATTCTCTAAAGTTTTTTATGCAGATTTTCCATTAAATTTAAATTAGATGTTTTTTTTTTAGTGAAAATCGCGTTTTATTATTTTGTACGAGTATTTCGCTTTTTTTTTTTTGCACTTATCTCAAAAACATTCATTTTTTTTTTTACAATTAAATGTAAACGTCAAATCATTTCTGTTTTTCTTTACGCCAACGAATTCTCAACGGAATTTTTTGTCAAGATAAACAGAATGTGTGCAGTGTGATGTGTTCTTTGATAATTTTAACAAGGAATGCGTTTTTATATTACGTTATTTACATTTTTAATATTTGAATAAATGATTTTAATTAATATTATTTTTTTTTCATACGATTTATTTAAATTATTAATAAAATGCAATTCTAATTTAAATTATCCAATTAAAGAGTTTTTTTTTTTAGTTTGAAGTATTTCAAAATTTTAAAAACATTTTTAAAAGCGATGGCGTTGGCAGTTAACAATGAAATGCAATTTTTGTATTTGCGTAATTGTGGCGTTTTTTTGTTTTTGTGCTTTTATTTAAAATTTAAACTTGAACTTGAAAATAGATAGAAATAAAAATAAATATTATAAAAAAAAATAAATAAAAATTAGAAATCTATTTTGATTAAATATAGAATTTTATTGAAAATTAATGAAAGAAAAAACAAATCGTATAAGAAAATTATTGAAGTGATTTATTGAAATTATGACATTTGTTATTTTGTCTCTTTTCTTATATGCTATTTTTAATATAATTTTTTTTTTAAATAAGTATCTATATATGTACTTGATATACATTATAGTATATAATGTATAAAATATATATGTTTATTTGAAAAAAAACTTAATTTAAGGAAATTGTAAAGTTTTAATTTTTACAGACAATACATTTAAATCGTGAATATGACCATTGAATTAATTTAAAAAAATTAAAACATTTGTTGAAAAAAAAACAAATAAAATTTTATATATATATATATATTTATTTAAATATAATATGTAAAATAAAGGAAATAATATTGATTGATTGATCGATTAATAGACAAATATATTTAAATGAAAAATATTGAATATTAAGAACTATTAATGTCATTTATTATTGAATGATTAAAAACATTTTCCGGGCTATATTTTTATATTAAAAAATATTATATTTTATTGTTATTTAAATTCATTTTGAATATTCTTATAATTTTTTAAAATGTTTATGTTAATTTATTTTTATTTAATTGAAGTTTATGAAATATTTTATTAATGAATGCAGTATGACTGCAGTTTTGTAATTGTAAATTAATAATAAAAGTAAAAACAATATTAATAAAGCAGAAAAGCATTTAAATTTGAGCAAGATAGAAATATTTTTATCGTAATTATTTCATGATTTGTTTATTTAAATTCAAAACTAAAATTAGTTTTAATTATTAATAATTTAGTTTTGTTTATAATCGACTAAATGTTCTCTCCTTATTTAGAATTATTAATATTATAATATACTCGTTAATTATTTATTTAATCGAATTATTTTTTTAAATTGAAAATTTTATTAAAACTTAAATTCAAGCAAATGCTGAAAGCACATTCCAAAAGTCGCCAAATTTATCAATTAAAGAGATATGCCAAAAAACTACGATAAGATCCTATAGAGCGCACATGAATTTTTAAGCTGTTCTTATAACTTAAAGGCGAATCTTGTCGGAAATACTTAAACGAAAGAAACTAAATATTAAGGATAGTTTTTAAAATTTTTAAAATAATATTAATTAGAAATTAACCTAATTTCTAATTTTTAATTATATAAAAATTTTACACAATAAATTCATATTTTTCTTTTTATATTAATAACATTAATAAATATATTTATTAAGTAAGGTATAATAAATAATAATTTAAAATTTTATATTAGAAAAAAAAAAATTTTAATTTTTAAAAATTATATTAATAAATTATTAATTAAATATTTTTTATAAATAAAATATGCAATATAAATCTCTACTTTAAACTTTTTTAATTAAAAAATTATTTAAGAAACACATTTAAAATATAATTACAATAATTAAATATTAAT
The DNA here is from genome assembly GCA_963082915.1 of Dolichopus griseipennis. NCBI lineage: Eukaryota > Metazoa > Arthropoda > Insecta > Diptera > Dolichopodidae > Dolichopus > Dolichopus griseipennis. The sequence goes on from OY720442.1 coordinate 7,762,286, forward strand.
TAAAAATTAAATTTTTTTTAATTTGCAACAAGTTGATATTATTTGAAATTTGCATTATACAATATTTATTAAAAAAGTAATTAATAATTAAATTGGCAATTAATATAAGAAACAAAACAGTTAAAAACATTTGGTAAATTTTAATTAATGTTTTTTTTGTTTTTTAATAATATTGAATATTTTTGTATTATATTTTTTATATAATATTTAATATTAATTGTCATTGTAAAAGTAAAGTTATTTAAAATAGTACATATTATATATAATAGTAATAATATATATGCAATAGTTAAGCAAAATAAAAAAATATATACAATATATAAATATTATTAAAAAATATTAATTAGGTTCATGCAATATTATTCAATTAATTTAAATAACAATTATTATCAAAATTTACGTAATATTTAATTTAAAAATTATATATTATAAAATTTTATAAATTTATATTTAAAATATTAGTTTTAAAAACAAGCTAATTATATTTATATTAAATAAAATTTTATACAAAAACTATTTTTCAATTTTTTTAATTATTATAAATTTTAATGATTACTTAAATAATAATATTTTAAGCACCAGTAAAATATATTACACAATTATTTTTACAATTATACAACTTAATATTAAGATTAAAAAATGTAGTTTAAAATGTGCTTAATAAAAATACAGTAAAATTATTATAGCAGATTAACTATAAAAAATTTGCTATATACTTAAGATATTTAATTTAAATTTTATTATAAATTAATTAATATTTTATAAATTTTAATTAAATATCCTCTAATTTGTTTCTAAGACTTACCTCCATTTTCCCAAAATATTATTTATATATATCTATCTAAATATATATTATATAAATTAACCAATATTATAAAATAAGTTTAAGACATATTTTAATTCTAATGATAAGTTATATAAATTTATAATATGAAATAAATTTTTCAAATTGATCAAAGCAATAATTATTTTATAAATTATTTATGATTTGTATATTCAATAAAATATTGTAAAAATTAAAAATTGTGATAAATTTAATATTGATTGTTTTATTTTGTAAAAATTTTTAAATTATTATTTTAAATTGAATATACATATTTATTTAATTCATTGGGCATAGTATATATATATATATATTGATTATTGCAATAATTTATGAACATTTTTGATTTATTGAAGTGAAATAAAACAAAATTGAATTCAATCAATAGAAATTATATACTATTTACATTTAATTTCAAATTCATATATCATTATTTTTGAAAAATATTTTATTGCAATATTTTGAAAATTTAATATTTTATTAAAATTCCTGAATTATTTATTCGATTGAAAAATATGTTTTTAATTAGTTTACGATTCAATTGATTTTAAATTATTGAAAAAAAATCATTAAATTATTGAAATAAAAGAAATTTTTGTTTGTAAATAGTTTTAATCTGGTAAACAAAATTTTTAATTTATAGTAATTTGTAATTTTTATGAAATAATTATTGTAATAAAGCGAATAATATTTAATAATTAATAAATTTAAAAATTTTATATATAAGTTTATACAATATTTAACAATAGAGTTATAATTAGTTTCTCTAATTATATATAAACATAAATTTAATTAATTTTAAAAAATAGATTAAATTAAATGAAAGCGGTTTTTAATAATTTTTAAAATTAAATTAATATTTTAAAAATCTGAATTTAAAATTATAATTCAAACTGCTATGATAAATTTTGTTTAACAATTTGAGAGCTTCGGAGCTACAGAAAGGCACTTTAAGGTATAGAGTTTCGTAAATTTGTTGATTAAAATTACCTTTAGTTCTAATTATACTGTAAAACAGGGCGCGTTGCTTCAATACTTAAACTCCGGTACAAAAAACAAAGTTTTTAAAATTTGTAAAATTTTCTGAACTATTTTATAATTTCAATTAATTTTTAATTAATTGTTATTCGTATACTTGTTTTTTTTCAGTATAGGTAAATATTATTACTACCTGGCACCTGTCTATTCATATTATTTTTTTTAAAATAAACTACACTTACCTTCGTATTGGAGGTGACAATGAATCAGCGCTTCTTGTCATAAGATTGACATCTTGGCTGGCTCTGCGAGACCTATTTACGTTTTGTGTGGTTTTTTTTTTGTTTCGCAAGTGAGATTTAAGTTTTGTTTCAATACAAATTTAATTCAAAATAAAAAAAAATTCAAAATTTGCAAAACCAATCAAATAAACAGCAAATGAAAAAGAAAAAAAAGAAAATAAAAATATTATAAAGCAAAATGCAAAATTAAAAATAGAATTAAAAGTAAATAATAAATTAATGTTATAAAATTATTTAATTATTATTAAATTAAAATTAAAAAAAAATTAAAAGAAATTAATAAATCTAAATTATAGATAATTCTATTTCAATTTCAGTTTTTTCAATACTAATTTGAGTTTTTTTCAAGCATCAAGTATTATACTTAACTATGTATTAGAAATTTACTATATGTAGTTAATGTGTATAACAGTTTAAAAGCATGAATTTATATAATGAAATATTTTAGTTCTAAAATTTGTTCTAAATGTGTAAACTCTATAGTTCTAAAATCTAAATTGTTGCTTCTATTTATATTTTAATATATCAATTGATTATATAATAATATTAATATATAATTGTGTTTTGTATTAGTAAACCTTTTTTTAAGTGTTATACTTGGGTGTCATATTATCAATATGTATTTACTTTTTTAATTTTGTGTTAATTTAAATAAAATAATTTTTTTTATAAAAATAATATAAATTTAATTAAAATGATACTTAAATTAAATTATACACAAAAAATATGTTATTGCGTTTATTTCTATGTATATAATAATTAGTAGACATATGAGTTAATCCAAAGTAGTTTAAAATTAAATAGATTTGAAGTATCCATTCCTCGACACCTTGTATTTAATTTACACACTTTGTATATAAATTAAATTTAAATTACGTTATATATTAGAGACGTATCTCTTTACTTGAAGCTTCGACCCCCAATATAAAGTTAGTTTATTATTATAATTTTCTATATTTTATTATTTTTATTTTAATTTAAAGTTGAAATTTGTTAAAAAACAGTTAGAACATTTTATAAATCAATATTTTGAAAGAATATATAAAAAGAAGTTGTACTGTAATCACGTATGCCATCCAATTTTTTAAATCGAGATATATTGTAGAAAATATACTTTTTGCCTTCATACTTTCAAGCTTAGATATATGAAGCCTTGTATGTTTTTAATAATCAATTGTTAAAAATTTATTCAATTATTTATAGATAGTTTTCTATAGGTTGTCAACTTCTTTTATAGCAAGTCAGTTCCATAGACAATCACTAATTTCTTCAATATCATTTTTATTGAGATAAACCCAGAATTAAGTGCCCTGAATAAGGAACCAAAAGGTACTAAATTTTAAATAATCGGATTATATTAAATCTATTAATTTCTTTATTATTTAATCGTTATAATAATAAATTAAACAAAAATTACACAAACACTAATAAATTAAAGTGTATCAAGTGTAATATATTATTAATACATCATAAATAACTTGAACTTTAGTCTAAACCCCCTAATAGAAATTTGTTTATTCAGCATAAAAGAAAATTTTAGTTAGTTTATATTTTATTTATAGTATATATGCACTTGAATTATATTGTCAATAAGTAGTAGTTATCTTTTATTTATTTTTTTAAATTAAGCATATATTTACACATTACTTTTATTGAAGCTGTTGTAAATTTTATAAACGAATATGAAAAATATTAAGATTGTAAAGTTAATAAAATAAAATAAATAAACAACTAAATATAATTTTGTATTTCAAAAATTCTTAACAGTTGCATTAATAACTATACAATATTTATTTATTTTAAAGTTTTTAAACAGAGGGCAGAATGAAGTTATAATTTAAATATTTTAAGTACAGTAATTAAAATTTTATTATTTATTTTGTTCGTTTAATTATGCATCCGATAAGATTATGTATGATATTAATTAGAGTAAACAACTAATTTGTTAATTTTGTATTACAAAGTATTGATAATTATTTCCAATTTAAAACAAAAAATTGTATATAATTAATAATTGTATACAATATTAAGATATGGCAACAAATTTTTTTTTAAATCTAGCAATAACAATCATACTAAAATATTTATTAATTGTTATTTTCCTATACTAAAACACGGATCTAGATCTTTTGGACCAACTAAAAGGAACACAACTAATAACTTTTAAGTACTCAATTTTCCCGTTTTCCCATGTTTTTAAATACTAACCTAGGCCTCGAACCAGATTAAAAGAACATAACTTTTAAATTTAAATTCAAAAAGCCTTTCTCCCCTCATTTGAGGTTAAGTTTACAAATTCTTCATCTTAATTTGAGGTTAAATTTACAGAAAGTTTTTGAGAAAAATAAACAATTTAAATAAAGGACATCATAATGTGGTCTTTTAAATTTCCACTGCACCATTAAAACCGTGACTGACTGACCTTTCAAAAAGAATAGTACTAAAAAGAGAAAATACCACAATATGATAGACAGGTAAGAGATTAAGTATGGTGTAATGTAAACAAATTAAAAAAAACTTTATAATAATAAAATTTTAATAAAAAATGGGAATGATAAAAAAAGAAAAGAAAATAAAGGAATTATATCAATAAAGGAAAAATCGGAAGGAAAAAACGGAGTAAAAATCAACTTTTAAATTTATTTTAATTCAAATTTAATCTTGTATTTTGTTTTCCTTTATTTTGAATACTAGCTATCTATATATTTGATGGGATTCTTTTTGACGCGACGTTCTTCTTATTTCACCATTTCTTGTCACTTTTTTTGTCATCATTTAATTTTTTTTTTATTTTGTTTTATTATGATTGTAATTTTTTGGTTTTGTTGACTTTATTTTCATTCGTTTTCCTTTGTTCTTAATAAATTTTTATGGTTTAAAAGGAAAGTAAAATATTCTTCATACGTTATCAAATAATAAGGTGACCATACTTTATTTTTCAATTTTATTTTTTTCATTATATTTCATTTTTATTTTTTAGGTCTTACAGAGAGAGACTGATTTAGAGATGATTTTTTTAAAACGGCCGTATTTTAAATGTACAAAAATCATCAAATTGATGATTGAACGTAGCTAGTTCTTTAAAGGTTGAAACTATTTTTACGTTTTTTTATTATCAGCCTAAGCATATGCAATTTATATAAATTTAAAAAATAAAGTACATACATCGATTATTGAAAAACTAATATAATATTATTCGGTGGCGCAGTGGCATATCAACCAAGGGAGTGTGGATTCCATCCCCGAGCAGGTTACAAGTTATTTGCAAGAAAAATTATAAAAATTTTCATTAGAATTTCTCCTTACCATAATGATAGTAAAATGTAATTACATAAATTTAAAAAAATGGTATTGCTATAATCTTGTATTGTTATAATCTAACAAAAGTACCATAACCTATAATGTTCTCAGTAACCGATGGATTTAATATATTGCATTGTCATTTTTGATATGCCTTTTATTGAAATATTTTCTGAAAAATCGCTCCCAGCTAAATACCTCGCTCGCAGTCTCGTCTCGTCTCGCATTTCCACGGCCTTAGAGATATTTATGGTATTGCAAGCACATTTTAATATTTAAAACACTTACATCGCAAAAAAAAATTGAAACTTCTGTAAAATTGGTACAATTTTTCCGAATAAATCTCAAGCTAATGGCCTGTTCAATAAATATAAATACAAATCCATATATAAGTATGTATATACAAATATATGTTTTGTTTTGATTCTTTAATCGAAAGAAATCGATCAAAAACGTGACTAAATGACTATACGAATAAATTAGTTTTTAATGTATGTAAATCTTTTAAATCGTAATCGCAAAAAAAAAACACACAGCATGAGAATAACTAACAAGAATCAAATGTTTGTGTTTTTAAATAAAAATATATTTTAAATCAAGTTTATGCTTAATATAATTTATTATTAAATTAGGTTGATTATGATTTAAAGCCATGTCTTGTCCTACATTTCTATATATAAATTTTATTTTATAATTATGTCATTTTTAAGTTTTTTTTTTACAAAGTGATTAATTGGTAACTAAATAAATAAAGTTTTAAGATTTATTAAAGAATACACATATTATCTTAATATTAATACATTCTCAAATCAACGTTTTGTTAATATAACACAAAAAATTTCACTTTTTCTAAAATTCTAAGTAAAAGACGTCTTCTGGTAGTCCGTTTTCTTTTTTAGATTTATATTTTTGCATCATATTTTGCAGATTCTGAATTTATAGATTTTTTAAACTTCCGTCGAAGACAATGAAGGCAAACGGAGTAAAAAAAAAAGAGTTTTGTAGTAATAATGCATAACTAGTGTATGTGTGTGTGTTTATGGAATTCTTAGTGAAGATCTCTTAATTAATTTTAATTGTACTAGAAAATCAAATTTTTTGAGTTAAAACATTTTAAGTTTCAAGTCAATAAAAAACTATTCTTAGAGTATAACAGTTTTTAATATAAATGGTTTAACATAAAGCTACCGTTATTAAACCACCATAACTGTTACTTAATATTATATTTTATCAAAAATTAGCTTTTAAATGAAAAAAAAATTAAAAATAATCAAAATTTAAAACATTTTCAAAAAAAAAAACATCTGTTTATTTAACATTTTCCATTTTCCATTAATTTGCTTTCCTTTCCTATATAAATATCCTACATACATTCGTACATATATATTTTGATCATTTCTGCTCTGAACTCTTAAATTGCAAAAAAAAAAATTATTATGAAGGTACCACCGTCCATTACCATTATAGAATTAATATAATAAAACTTTTCTAAATTTTTCATGTCTTCTTGGAGGGGCTTTTCTCTTCTCCAAATTAAAAAAAAACAAAATGGATAATAAAAAAAAAAACATCAAAATACAAAACAAAAGAGAAGCAATAACGAAGAGAAATGAAAAAATCTCTGATTAAAGATAAAGCAAAAGAAAAAAAAAATGATGGAATCTCAGGTGTTTTTATTCACAATCACGATAATTAAATAATAATAATAATACCAGTACAAAATACAGAAAAAAAAAAAAAACAAAACTGACAGTGAAGATTTACCTAACATACATTTTGCAGATCCCAACATTTTCCATAGCACCTATATACAATTAGTTTGTAATAAATGTACAACTATAGCTAATATTTGGGGGATTTTTTTTTATATTATGGATTTAGAAGCCATTTTGAATTTTTCTTTTTTAATTTTTTTTTATTGATGTTGGGGATATTAAAAATTGTTTTTAGGTTTCCTTTACTCCCTGTTGCCTTTTTGTTGCTTAACATCAATCTGGAAAACAGTTTTTTTTTTTTTTTGAAAAATTGATTGGAGCAAAAAAACATAAAACACCTTAGAATTAATATTTGACTACAAAAAAAAAATGAATTAAAAATTAAAATAGCAGAAGAGCAGGATAAATAGTGGAAAGTAATTCTCAAACTGTGAGATCTGGATAATGTAATCTATTTAATTTATTCAATTTTATAGCTTTTGCGAAGGAAAGTTTGCGTGGACTCATATAATGGAAGAAAACAGTTTAGAAAGGTATAGTTCTAGTAAAGCATGGTTCCGAAACTTTAGTTAAGCATCCAATTACGCTCGTACGCTAATTCGCCTTTAATAATATTCATAAACCATGGCGTAGTGACCAATGGTGTAATGGTAAAGACGCCGCCTTTCATTTGGAATCATTGGAAATAATGGTCAAAATACGCCGCCTTTCATTTTTTCTAGCTTCAAACCCCAGTCAGATCATATCTAATAAAAAAAATATCGTAAAATTGTATAACTATATCGTAATAGTTTATATCGTAATATAAAAAAGATTTAATAAAAATATATAAATAATTCTTGTGTAAGATTATAGATGGCGCACAAAGTTAACATTTTGTTCATTCATATTTCATAACCTTATACAATAGCTACAACCGAGTAATCAACGGCTTAGTGAATATTATGATTAAAGAAACTGAAGCCTAGTTTAAAATTAACTTGGTGAATGCCCTATACTCCAGGAGTGGAAAAGGAATAAAAAAAAAAAATATGCATAAAACATATGCAGTCAAATATGAGGTAAAAGATTGGGCAAAAATGAGGTGAAAGATTGGGCAAATATAAGGTAAAAGATGACGCAAATATAAGATAAGAGACGGATTATTATGTCTATATTAAATTTTAAAAAAGATTTAGTGATCTTATAAACGTTTATTGAATAAGGAAATTTATATAAAAATCGCTTATTGTTAATGGTTACTAATAAAATAAGTTAAAATTATAAAATTATATCAGTTAATAATCAGTTATAATTTTTTTTAAATCACAATTTATCACGACAAGCGGTATCCCTATATAAATTTTAATTTGCATTTACCTCATTATGTGTGAAAATTTTTTATATAAATAACTAAATATAGGGTACTTTTTCTTTGTTCAAATCCATTTAAATAATATTAATAAACACAAAAACGTGGTTCGCAAAATATTATAATTTTTAAAATATTTAAAACTGATTGAAAATACGCCTGTTATTTTGTAACATTTGTTTTAAAAATTTCCACAAACAAAAAGCCGCATATGCTTTTAAAACGTGCCCATATGATAAATAAATAAACAGTCTCTTGAACTTTGTATTAAAATAAAAGATAATAAAAAATGTAAAATTAAAATTTTAACTTCATAGATAATAAACTTCGATACAATTTCGATCAATTCTTTTTAAATAATTGACGAATTGTAAAAAATATAACAGAAGTTGTTGATAAAAAAATGTAATTCTAAATAACTGAATTGACAATATTGCTGGGGACTTGTTAATGTTTTAATATTTGCAACAGTTGTTTAAATTCCTTAACAACTTGTTATTAAATAAATATTAATTTTCAGATTACTAAAAAAATGTTTCAAAGTAAATTTTAAGTAATTTAAAAATGTAATAGATTAATTACATATATTTAAATATAGGTATTTCTTCTTATTGGACCTGTGTAAAGAGTAAATAAAATATAGCCAATAGCATAGTTAAAATCTTTCTTATGACAGTCAAAAATCAAGGCCCACATCTAAATTTAAGGCCAATTAAATAAGAAAATTTAGTACAACCACCAAAATTATATTTTTAAAATATTATCTATAGACCATTTAGGAAGTACAGTCATCCACTTCTATACATCAAACAAACAAGTATATAGTTTTACACCTCCTTGTGACATTTATTTTTGAAAAGTCAAGCCAGTAAATGACAGATTGACGACTACGACTTATTTTCCTGATAATGAGGTGGAATGATTTAAAAATTTTGTCAATCATAAATAAGAATATTATCTTTACTTTAAACAAGTAATATAATGTTTATTATACCCTACACCTAAAATAGGTACAGCCCATAGGGCTATATTAGCTTTGGTAGTGTGTTTGTAATCACCAAAAGGAGCCAATCTAGATATGGAAAAGTATATGTATTCTTGATCAGCTTCCGTTCGCACGAGGATTAAAAAAATAATTATGCTACATTAATGCAATATGTACACTAAGATCAAATAACTAATGATCAAAATAAGTCAGGGATTGCAAATAGGCTTGCTCGGACAATGGGCTCGGATTCTGAAAGCTTCCGATCGATAGAACCTTCAACTTAACTTCGCATCACCGATTTACAAAAATAATTGACAGTTATACAAACTTTATCTTGAAAAATAAAATTAGGTACATCTTGTGCATCCCTAAAAGTCAAAATAATTTAAAAAAACATTAAAATTAAAGAAAAAAAAAATTTAGAAAATAATTGATTGACAACTAACTACCACCATCATAAGCTATTCATTTTTTATTTAATTTTGGTTTGTTAACATTAATTTTTTTTTTGTCATTGTTTAAATTTAAACAAAAATTAATCAATTTCTATCAATCACTAGAGAATTAAAATAAAAAAATAAACAAAACAAAGTAAAAAACACAACCATAGACAATTTTTACAAAAAAAAAAAAAAACAGCATAGAAAAACCATGAACAAAAACAAAAAGGAAATAAGAAAATCGCATAGAGTTGTCTCTATCTAATAATTATAAAATAATAATAATCAATTTTTTTTTCTCTTTTATTTACAAATTATTTATATACATACAAATTTTTTTTTGTTATTATTTTTTAATTTTTTTTTTTTATTTTATGATAATATTAACCTGTCAAAATCACATCATAATGAAGATGACGTTCAATATGGCGCTATTATAGAAAAGTTGATTATTGTTATTATTATTATTATTAGTATAAAAAAAAACAGTTAATTTAAAATGTAAATAATTTGTTTTTTATTTTTTTTTTTTTGCAGATTAGGTGTTTTATAAAGGTGATTTAATAACTTGAGTATTTTTTTTTTTTGTTGAAGTCTCAATAAATTAGAAAATAAATCTGTTTACAAAAAAATCAATCTGTATACAATTGAATCTATTTGAAGAGCTTTCATAAAATATTAGCTTAATTAATTAGCACAATTAGTTAGTTTTGAAGTTTGTTTGATGCTAAAATATGATAATCTTTAGTTTATAATCTATACTACCAATAATACAGTGAATAATGTAATAAATTAAGATATTATTACTTTGGAATACATTATAGATAGGTATAGATACTACATAGATATATACTTTGTATTTAGTGGTTTGTGGCCAGTTTTTAGTATGTTTTTTTTTTATTTAATGGTAAATAGAAATTTATGAAAGGCAAGTGTTTAAAAATAAATTAATAGGTTTTTGTAAATATTAAAATGAATTTTTTATTATGTTATTGAGTATAAAGGTAGATAAAGGTATTTATTTATTTATTAAGTTTTTCCAAGTGCATACAATGCCTCTGGAAACTGACGGCTCTTTTCCTTTGGGATGTGGGTTAAATTTTATAAGTAATATTATTTATATCATTTATTTTATATTTTACTATATATATTTGGTCACCATGAAGATTTGTAGAGAAATATTATATTATAAATATTATTTTTCAAAATATTCAACAAATTTTTTTTAACTAAATGTTGTATGACCTGACGCATGAATTGAACCCGGATCCCTATGTTAATAAACCAAATGCTTAAACCAACTATACCACCGAGGTCTCTTAGATAAAAGTAAATTAACTTAAATACATATATCAATTTTCATAAATAAAGCAAAAAGTACAAGTTAGAGGAACAAATTTCTAATTTATGACATAAGGTATTTTAGAATTTTATTTATATTTGTTTTATTTTTTAAGAATTTAGTAGTTCATGTTGAAAATTGACAAAAAAAAATAAGCTATTCTATTCTTTAATCTAAGCAATACTAATTATTAATTAATACTTTCTACGTTTTTAAAAATATAGAAAAACTTAACACATGTAAGAGTATAGTTTATTAGCTATCATTTTGTGGATTATAGCTTTAAGAAATATCAACACTTATAACAATTTATGAATTTTCTAATTGGAACGTTCTCAGCTTGCTACTCTTGGCATTGATAACATTTCCTTAAGATGACGTTAAATGTCGAAACTGAGGTAGGATTTAATTGTGGGTTAGGATGAAGAAAAACGGTATATTTAAAAATTGTTAAATAAATTCAATTTCTTACTAATTATTCAATAAAAATATTTAAATTATTGGTAACAACAACACTTGAAGTTTGAAATAATCGGATTTCTGAAAAGTTTTAACTTAAATGAATACTTTATACCACAGATTTAATTTTTAAAACAGAAATCTAACGATAATGTAATATAATTAATATAAATTATTAATACCATATATTAGTTTAAAGGTTAAAATTTAATAATTAACTAGGCATTAAAATTCAAAATCACTATAAGTCACCCAGATTCATATCGTTTAAATTAATTTAATTCACTTACTTTTGAACTTTGATACAAAAATTTAAACTCAATATAAATAATTTATTTATAGTAATTTATTAATTTTTAATAAATTGATAAAATTTGTCATAATTGTGGCCTTTTGTGGTCAAATTTTTTTTAAGTATTATAAGTAGTAATCTTATGTGCATATAGTATTTTGTGCATTTCAAAGCTATAAACGGAATTTGAAACATTCTTAAAAATATAAATAATATTTTTATTTTAAATTTAGAACAAGGACGAATAATAAATTTAAGTTTTGTTTTTTTTTTTTTAATTTTTCATATTTTTTCAACATTAAAATTCGTATAACAAGTAAAAACATATTTAGTTAAAAATAAAAGTTTTTTTTTTAATTTTTAAAGTATCTTTAGATTATAAGCAAGTGTTCATGTCAAAAAAGTTGACACAGTTTTTTATTATTTTTATTTTGCTTTTTAATTCGTTATAATTTATTTCTTAAAACGTTAACAATAGCATTCTTTGACACAAAATTTACATAATTTCCTAAAGTAATTAAACAATTTTTTATATATATATACTTTATACAGTATATATGTATATTATACTAAAACAAAAGTTAAATAAATAAATAAAATAAAAGTTACGAAATTTGCGCAAATATAATAGACAAAAATAAGTTATTTCTTAAAATAAACATTAGTTTGTTTTATTGTATCCAAAAAAAATTTTTAAAAATCTTTAGATTAAAAATTAGGTAAATTTTAAAATTTAATCTTAAAAAATATATATGATTAAGGTAAATAATTTATATTTAGGCGAATATGGGTCTGAAATTTTAATATTTTGAAAAAATATTCTAAATTGCGTATATTTTTTATTGTTTAAAAATTTTAACGATTTTAGGCGCAATATGTAGAATCCATTCTTAGAATAGATAAATAAATTCTAAGTTTTAGAAGATAATCATAACAAGATAAGTAATTAAAAAACTGAATAATAATAATAACATGGAACTAAATTAATTCAAATAAAAACAAACTGGATCTTTAGATAAATTTATTTTATATTATAAACAGTGGAAAAATTATATGAACCAAACTTCTAAATACACTTAGTATGGCAGTAAGGATAATTATTTCAAAAATTGTAATCCAAAACCCAAAGTTATTTGAATAGTTTTAAATTTTTATTAATTTGTAAAGGAAATTTATATATTAACTATATCGGAAGCTTAAATGTATTTAAGACATACACATTAGGCGAATATTCAAATACTAACAATCTCTTATACTTAGTTCCCAAATTTCGTATCCGTTTTTACAATTAAAAGTCAGTCATTTGCTTGATTAAAATTAATCGAATATTTAACCTTCTAAAACATTAGTAATTTTCTAATTAAAGGGAGATCGCATCTATGAACAGAATTAACTTCTTTGGTCCCTTATACAGTAGGAATAAAAATAAACTATTTTATACAGATTTCCATATAAAGTACATATGTACTCATTTTCTTTCTAATTAAATTTAATTTTTCTTTCTATAAATTATAATTCTATAAATTTAAATTTTTTAATCAATTTAGTTTTATAATTAATCAAAAGTTTTTAAATTTCAAAAAAATTAACAGAACACCCAAAATTTAAATTGAAAATCGTGATTAATTAAAAATTTTTATCATAATTTTCCAAAAAAAAAAAAATTAATAAAGAAAAAAGTTCTTTTTTATAATTAAATCAAAAATTTTTTTTTTTATTATTTGCTGTAAAAATTATCAACTTTTTGTTAAAATATAATTAAGTAAAAATAAAAACTTTCAATTGCATAATAATACTAAAAAAAAACTGATTAAAAGTAAAAATATAATATTATCTTTTATTTATTTTGCAAATCAAAATCAAGTTCCGAAATTTATGGCGGTCTTTACAATTATTTTAATTCATTAATACAATGGTGGTGCGGTTTTCCTTTGAGGCCCAATCGTAAATCGTAATTAATACAAAAAAAAAGAAATTAAAATCCAATATTGGAAAATTAAATATCAAAAGTAAAATTTAACTGCTAATGAACTTGAAATTGTCCACCAGATTTATCAAAAGATTAAAGTATTACTTAATGGTACTTGTATTAAAATAAAAAAAAATCTCTTTTAACATAAAGTTAAATTTTTTAATCCTAAGTACTTTTTTTTTATAGATTAAAACTAATTAACAGTGATTGATTGGTTTTTTTTTTTTAATATCAAACTGACTGACAATTATATTGATAAATATCAATTAGTGAATTTAATTTTCTAAAATTAAATAAATTTGTTTTTTTTTATATTTGATTAACTTTTAATCAATTAAATTTAAAAATTTTGATTTGGAAATTTGATTAAAAAATTTATTAATATATACTCGTAAAATGGGCGTTTGAAGAAATTTAAGTACTTGTGGGGTATTGTAAGGGTATTCCATTACTTAAAGTTACTATAAGTACTTAAAGTTACAATAAGTACTTTAAGTTTATAACCATATATCGTTCATTTAAATTTTATTAACCTTGAAATATTCGAACAATGAACCTTGTTGAATAGTTTTAGCTTTTAATTTACCTCTTGAGAAATATTTTTATAAATGTTAAACTCTACAATGTATATATATTAGTCACAAATGTGTTAATTAAAATATTTAAATGAATTAAAATTAAAATGTATAAATATAAACTATTCATTTATTAGATAATTTTCTATTTGTATTTTTCCTATTAATATTTAGAAGTTCATTTAAACTAATTATGGAGTTAGAGCATACTAGGAGTATACTAAACTTGCTCTGAGCAGAGCTAATCAAAATAGATCTATTATTATTAATGACTTTCGAGTTGGTTAATAAAATAAAGTATCTGCCATATACTGAATTGTGTTCTTTACACTATTCAAGAATGTGGTATTTTATAATTATACCCTTGTTGAAAATTAAGAATGGCGCTAAAGCTTAATAATTAATTTAATTTTGTAAGCAATTAATTAAATATGTTAAAAACTTTTTTGGCTTTTAATGCTAATTGATAATAAATGAACAATAATTAATTACTATATATTAAAGGTGATTACTGATTACTAGTGATTACATATAAGTAATTTTTAATTGTTAGTAATTGAATTACTTTATTCCTTACCAATAATTATATCCATGACAGTGTGCATATGTATTCATTTTGGGCATATATTAATGTGTGTAATAAATTTTACAAAAAAAAAAAAAAGGTAATTCTTATAATTTTAATAAACACTGATTTTTTAATTAATTTTTATATAAAATTTATTGTATTTTAATTTCATTTCAATTGTTTCAGTTTATTATTAGTTTTTTTATTTAAAGTATATATGATGTACAATGTTATGCTCTAGTGAATAGTGATTATATTAAAAAAAAAATTATATATGTTTTATGTTTAAAGTATAATTAAGTTTAATGTTGTACCTATGTCTATTGTTTTTTTTTTAAATATTGACTTTTATTTGTCCGAGTTTTATACATATAAAGTTTAATTTGATTAATTAAAAATACATTAAAATTAAATGTATTCAACCAGTTGTATTTTAAGGAATATAATAGATATACGAGTTCTATTAAATTAATTTCTAAAAATTACTATTATTAATTAAAATTTTCAGTTCCTTCTAAGGCACAGAACCTACTTTAATTAATTAATTAGATAAACAAGATTAACTAATCATGTCAATGATTTGCGCCTGTGTAGACATCATGTAATAATTTAGGTATAAAAAGTTGGAACTGAACTTTTTAAATTAAATCAACTATTAATACTTTTTTATTAAAATTAAATTAACTCTTAGAACTTTTAATATTAAATATAAAACTGCATGGAAGATCAAATTTCGAACCATCTTGGACAATACGACAAATGTGTGATTAGAATCTAATTAATTATTAAATAAATATATCACGAACTTACAGAATGAAAAATAAACCCATAGACACAGGCAAGTTCATAAAAAAGTATATAATAAAATAAGCGAAGAGTTTAGAGCAAAAGAAGAGGGGAAGTTCTCAAAAATTTAACCTCAAACTATATAAAATAAATAAAAAGGTATATGAAGATCTGAAATATTTAGAATACTTGTAATATACTTGAAATAAAATTAAACTCGATTTTACAAAGTGCTTTAGGCAAAATTAGTTCAAGAAGCTCTCAAAAACAGTTTCTCTGTCCAATTATTAATATGTTCCCATTTTTATACTAAATTTTCAGTTTAATGTACTTATTGACTTCTTAAAAGATAAAAAAAATGCTAAATTTAATTATAATACCTAATTTTATTATTTTAAATAAACATCTAATTAAAAAATGATATTTATGATTTAAATCATAACTTATTTTAAATTAATCATAGGAAGCATATTTACTAAAAAAAAACTGTTTTGAAGAATATACAAATGGAACTTTTTATATACATATATTTACATATAGTTGAATTAAAAACCCCTTTCTGTTAAAATCATAACTAATATAATGTTATATACATACTTTTCAAAATAAACAATTTTTTAATGATTATAATTTTCGATACTAGTTTTAAAGTTCAATGCCATATTTTGTTTTTAAAGTAATAAAATAATATTTATTTTAAACAGCGTTTATTATTTAAATTTTTTTTATTTTTTTTTTCAGACATCATATGTGTATAATTATTATATTTGATCGTAATTTACAAGGTTAAATTAATAAATTATATATATTAAGGTTTTCAATGATATATATTAGTATATAGTAATTTGAACAATAATAATATATCAAATTTAAAAAGTATTTAGTTGACATTTAAATTATATCAAAATATTTTTTTTAATCTAGATTCATATCAACAAACAGTAGATTTAAGTCCGAACTAAAATCTTAATTAAAGTTTAAGATTTAGACAATCTATACGCAATCTTTTTAACTGATTAGAATTGATATTTATTTAATGAATTTATTTCAATTAAATTAATTGATTTTAAAAAAGTCAAGTTTTTACAGAATTGCATTAACAGAACACAATACTTCAGGCAATTTATATTATACTATAAGTAGTAGAAACTGCGAAAATGAATGCGATTTCCTTTCAAAATTCAAATTTCTATTTTTAGTACTACTTAAGTATATTGTAAGTAAAGTAAAAAGAAAAATGAAGAATAAATATAAAAATTTCTTTAGTATGACCTATTTTACAATTTCAAAATGATGATTTAAAAATAGAATTCGTATTTGTATTTGTTCACTTGAATTAAAAATTCAATATACTTATAATAGACAAATTTATTAAATTTACTTCTTTTAACTTTAAAATTATTTAAAATTAAAAAATTTACATTTTACAATACCAAAAATATTTCAGAATTTTCAGGGGTTTCTAATTTTAACTTATAATTTTGATAATAGTGTCATGTAGGAGATCTTCTTTGGAGGTATACCTAATTATATTTTAAGAAAGACCAAATGAATCAAAGAGTACAATGGAAAAGTGAAATGAGTGAAATTGAAAATATACTTTTGAAATGTGCAGTACGTTTATATCACTACAATAATAAATATATAATTTGTTAAACCAAACTCTTCAAATGTCAAAATTGTAAAGTAAAACTCATATATATGTATGCATTTTTGTTTTGTAATCAAATAAGCGAAATAATTTTGATTATCAGGTTCCTATTGCACTAACAACTTATCACTAATGAAATAATCAAATTTTCAAAATATTTGTTGCATCAACACCATATTTGACAACAAACATATGAAGTTTGATTAGTAAAAAAAACTCATTTATCAAAACAATGATTATTTCAATAGTGATTACTGATTAGTGTTGGTGCAATCGGGCCTTGTTATTGGACTTTGACTACAAACATAGTTATATAATACTTCAACATAATAAAAGTATTACTTTGTAATTGTAAATTATATCCTAATACAATAAAAATGATAAAAGGTTTTGAACCTCTGTACTTAAAACCATTTATATTCAAAAAAAAATAAAAGGTTATGAACCACTGCAAAATATATTAGCAATACTTTACTCTATTCACAATATACATAAATTTTAAATTTTAAACTGATCATTTATGTAAAAAAAAAGTTTATTCAACTTCAAAACAGAATATCAATTTAATTTTTTTTTTAAATAAGAGCCAACCCCCATACATATGCCTATATTAAAAAATAGTACACACGATATTATTAATTAAAAAATACGAAAACTTTTTCAAATTATTTTATATTGTGTTGTAACATTTTTACACTTAAATTCACAATATAGGTATAATATATATGTAGGTATATAATTATAATTATTTAGTTAAAACATCTACAACCAATGTATATTATATGTTATAAATCATGTATAATTTATGTAATTTTGATAAAAATAAAACATTTGAGTTGAGTATGATTTTATATTATATCCTATAAAAATTTTATATTTTACTGCATTGAATGCATTACATATTGTGAATTGATGTTTACACACTACTGTGAATGCATAATTTTAAAATAAAAAATATTTTTATTCACTATAATTTTTATAAAATTTTTGAAGTCTTGAATTTTTGTGTACCATAGTACATACATATGTATATAAATTTAAACAATATTTTAAAAGATATTTACTATTATTAAAACATACACCATATATTTTTTCATTGATAAAATTTTGTAATTTTTTTTTTTTTTTTTGTAACTCTGTTTAGGAAAAAAACACTATGCAGTGAAAAATTCTGCGAAAATTTGTTGGAAACTCCAAAAACTAATAATTATACAATTATTGTTCATATTTTTTTTTTTTTATTAATTGTTTTTTTTTTTTATTTTATTTGTTTTTGTGACAAAAAAAAACCGCGTGTGTACGATTACAAATTTACATTAAAACTGAAATTATTTTTGTTGTGTTCACTGTTCTCTCTTCTCTAATATGCACATGCCAGTGCCAGTGCCACATACTTTATAATATAAAAGATAATGAAGAAAAATAAAAAAAAATATAATAATATAAACTGGAATTTTAAATTTATAAAATGAAAATTTATGAAAATAAACAAAAAAAAAATAAAAAAAAAAAATCTTGTATCATATATAAATAAACATGTGATAAAAACAGACAAAATATAAAATTAAAAAAACAACAACACACATTAACAACAAAATTAACAACAACAACAGAATTTAAATAAAAATCCAACTAAAGTTTTATTTTTTATAAATTAATTTATAAAAAAAATTTTAAAATATGAATGTATGAAAGAGACAAAAAATTTAATAAATAAAAAAATATATAAATACAAGATAAAATATGTATGTAATGTATTCATATATTGTATAATGAAGAAGATTCCAGTAATAATAATAAAAAGTTAAAAGAGAATGACATGACTATACCTTAAAAAATATGCATTGGAGTGTAAACGTAAACGCAGGTATAAGATAAGTTTGAAATGTAATATGCACCTAATAAATAGAAGCTATAATAAAAATCAAAAATACACGACTTGTTATATATATATATAGTGATGAACGACTTTATGTATATAATGAGTTGAAATCTGTTTAAAACTGTACAAGGAGAAGAAGGTATAACTTCATAATTACATGGTTTTTTGTATTGCGTACAGTCTTGCAGAAAACAAAAGCGCCAGTATTCTGCCGTGCCGGTATTCAAAATAAATAATTTATTTACTCAAAAAGTGAATCTAAATGAAATCTAAAACATTAGTTAAGCTCTTTAATGCATATTTTGTTATTTCAAAATACACCAACTATAATACCTAACCTATTTTGTTAAAATCAAAGACTTAAATACTAAAAGAGCCATTATTACCATTCACAGTTTATTACAGTTATTCCAATTTTTATTGCGGCTAATTTAAATTTTTAAATATTTATGCATGTGTGTTTTATTTCATAAATGCCGGCTTGCATATTTATCTGCATTTATTTACCTATGCATAATTATGCATATATAATTTGCTAATGTAATTAATAAAAAGTAAATAAAAATAATCGACAACACTAATTCTGTTAAATAAGGGTCACCCATCACTATGGCGACAATCAGACTAATTAAGCTTGTAACAAAAGTAAGAAATAAAACAAAAAACTGATTTGCATTTTATGACATGACCGATATCGATATTTTATAAAATAATTTAAAAATTTTTATTTTTGTTTTGGAAAAGGCTATGAAATGAATAAAGCTCTTACATTAAATTATATACTAATTTAATTTCATTATAATAATTTAAATTTTAATTAAATATACATATGATAACCGGTTTTAATATTTTATTTTGCTTAATATTAATATTGAATTAAAAATAAAAATTGAATTGTATTTGAGAAAATAAAATACATAAGAAGGTTGGTATCTAAATATTTAATTGTATTGTAGGAGTTTGGATAAAAAATTAGGTATTGCAGAGCACTGCCGATTAATATGACCGGGAAATGTGTTAAACAATTTGTACACACTATTTTTAAACTTTAATCAATACCACGAAATTATTTTAAAATTTTAATTTATTAAAAACAAAAATTTTTTTGCATTATATTGCACGCAATATGAATGAAATGCGGTTGTAAGAGAGAGAAATTTATAAAAAAAGCCGAAATTTGTTTATATTTTATTTTTTTTATAAATACTAAAATAAAAATAATATGACACATATATGACAATTTGCATGCGAAGTGGAAAAAGATGGAAAGAAACAGAACAAAGTACAAAGTTCACAATATTTTACGTTTGTGTATAATGTGTACAAAATTTTACTTTCGTTATTTTATTTTACATTAATAAAATCGTTTTTATAATTTATATAAATGCAATTCTACTGTGTAGAAACATTACATACTATAATACACAGTTTATTTTTACTGTATTAAATATTAAGCCTACTACATATTTGAATTTTGATACTGGGTAATCCATTTCGAGCATAGAATTACTAGTACTAGAAAAATGGCAATAGAGAAAAAATTTTCAGACAAATTTCAAAATTTGGTACGTGTACCGTTTGTATGTATTTACTAGTTTCTCCGCGATTCATTTCGTTTTGAAAGTGAAATATAAAAGAAACTTTTAAGTACGATTCAAGTAAGATTTCAAAGTTAAAAGTAAATGATAACAAATTAGAAAAATTATATTCAAAAAATTTGTGTGTTGTTATGCTTTTTGAAGTTTTTTAAAAAAACATTAAATTAAATAAAGGATTATTAAGATGGGGAAAAAAGTGTTGCTTAAAGAATTTTTGTTATTTCTTGAGGTTTTACAAATTTCAGCCAATTTTTTTTAAATTATTTTAAAGGTATTTTCCTTTTGGTTTTTGCTCTCCATTTTTCATTATTATAAAGTGACAGTTCTGTAAATTTACCAAAACATTGTCTATTTTTGAATAGAATCAATTTGAAAATCATATTGTAATGCTAAAATTTTTAAATAATAAGTAAAATTTTTATTGAATAAAAAAAGGGTAAAGAAAAAACCTTTTAATTCTTTATTCGGAAACGTTAAGTTATTTGAAACAGAAATCAAAACCCTCCTTACGGTTAACATAAATGTAGATTTCATATTTGCAAAAGGTTCGTTCATATTTAAAAATGGCTAAAAACGTTTATATATTCACAAGACTATAAATACTTTTTGTTTTGTTCAAAAAATTATGATTTGTTTTTGATTTACTTATTTTCATTTCCACGATGAATAAATAAACCTACGATAAACCTTAAGATAAATCAAAATAGATATGTAAGTTAACTAAAATTAAACTAAAAATATACTTGTTGGAGATTCCATTATTTTAAAAATAATTGACTGCAATTTGTTCAAATATTATTCAAATTTTTTTCTTAATGTTTTGTTCAATTATATATTTAATATTAAAAAGTAAATATTTAAAATAAAAGTAAATTAAATAAAATAGTAAATATCTTTATTCGAAATAACTTACAATATACAAACTGCCCAATCCAAATGTATTTCTATGTAAAATATAAACAAAAAAACTAATAAGAAACTGCCTAATAAACATTCTCATTTACTTAAATATAAGCAATGACAGATGAAGTAGCCGTACCATTTGTATACGCATACGAAATTGCATATGTATTTTTTTGTCTGAATACCTCAGGATAGGAAATCACATTAGAAGAAAAGAGTCGGGAACATCCTTTTGCCATTCTAGAACTAGTAATTCTATGATTTCGATGATGAAAATAAACAGGTTTACAAATGGAAAAGTATTTACAGGAAAACCTATTTAATTGGTACCACCTAATGACGTTTAAATGAAGAAATAACTGTTTTATTTGGTGACAGATTTTCTAATATATTTATTGAAGTCAAAGACATTTATCTTGAACATGTATAAACATACAATTGAAAATAATTTGTCTAGTGGGCAATTGCTTTTACTTTAATGAGTCTTTACAACTGATTTTCAAAGACTTACAGATAGGTATATCCTCACCTCAAGGTATATCCTTAACAATGCCTCTAATTGTACAATTTTTGACTAGGAAATTATGAAATTTGAAGTTTAATTATGTTAGGGGAAGATTTTTATTATAAACTGTACTGTATATACTCTACAATAACAATTAATATGTATAGTATAGTATTTGAAATTTTTGACTCTCTCACTGACTCTCTCACTTACTCTACTTATCTTAGATATGTTATCTTTATGTCTTAATTAGAATATATATGATGCATATATGTATATAAAGTTCATAAATTATTATTAATAAATCATTCACACGAATATTTAGGTTTAATCAAAATAATAAATATTTAAATAATAAATTATCATAATAAAAGACATTTTTATTTCAAACTTTCTTTGACCACGACTTTATTTAATTTACAATAAAAGTAATATAAAAATTGAAATAATTTTTTTTTTTCTATTTATAAATTTATGTTGAAATTCAAAGTATAAATTTATGTGTATATATTACATGATATTGTACATATACGTGTAGTTTATTATAACAGATTTTTATTGTTAAGATTTTATGGATTGAAAATACATGCATATATGGAAAACATATGGAACTCAAGAATATGTTGTACCTACGTGCATAACAGAGCGTACGATTAGATTAAAAAAAAAAAATGAAGCTTTAATTTAGACTTTAGAACATATTATGTAATGAATAAAGTTTAAAAATAGACGTATGTATGTTATGTTTATATAATATGTATATATATAGGTATGCCGTTTTTTATCTTATTTTATATTGATGCTTCACAAATCATAAATTGACATTGAAAAATTTAACACAAAAAAATAGTTGTTGTTTTAATTATTGTAATTCTGTTGTAGGCATTAACTACGATAAAGGGCTTGTCATTTAAACTATGTGGGTGAATGTGGGTTTTAAAATTTAATGGAAATCAGTTCTGAAAGAGGTTCGTGATAATATATACCTATACTATTTTAATATTTTTTAAACCTTTTGACTTTAGTTGGGAGTTTAATGAGTGCGACACGACATTGCTTTTAGCAAAATGCATTTTAAATTCATGTGGATTAAATGTTGTCATAACAACATAGTTCGAATCCCAGTAAAAGAGAAAAATGATTTTATTTGATTTTCGACTCGACTCAGCTTTCTTTTGCTATTGGGTTCTTTAATAATTAATTAATTTAATAATTAATTTAACAATAAATCGATATACAAAATATTATGAAATAATTTAATTGAATAATATAACTTACAGATACAGAAATAACTTATAATCCATGTAAATATAAAATTACTTCAATATATAACAAATAGAATTGTATTTATTAAAAATCTAAGAGGTTTCTACATTTCTAGAGGGCTTTGTAGTATTTCATTAAAATCAATTCTAATAATAAGAATATAATATGTACCTCCTGTTCCAAAATTCACCTATGGAATATACAGACTTATTAGCCTAACAGTTCAACAGTTGGAGTCTACAAAAAAAAAAAATACAAAGTCATTTGGTAAGTTTGTAAGTTCGGCTCGCCATAAGACATTTAATTGGAGTACTTTAAGATTAAACCTACTAAATTAAGAATTTGTGAAAGTGTATAGGTACTGTTGATATCGTACGTGCATATTCATAAGTAAGATATTTATTTGTAATTATTTTTCGAAGTAGATATAATCGGATTCAACTTGGAAATTTCATTGAATTTACATTTTATTTTTTATTTATGCACAATTATTATTTTAATAAAAAAAGGTTAATTTATTTAACTTTGTTTTTTACTCCAAAAACAAAACGTTTTGTTTTTTTATTTATCTATAAGATACAATTTTAGCTACTGTTTCTTTTAATAAATAAAAAAATAAAAAAGATGTAAAAAAAATGTAAAAAAAAATATAAAAAATTAAAAGAATTTATAAAAAATAAAAATTCAACGGAATAAAAAGTAAATTTAATTTAAAACAATTTAGAAATGTTTGTTTTTCATTTTTTAAAACGAAATCAAAGAAACTTGAAAATAAAATTGATAACGAATCTTGAAAATGACAGATATTTTTAGATTCTTCTGCACGTGATTAAAAAAAAAATAACAAATTTTTTTCTGGGTTAAATCATATTTGAAAAGGAATTTAATAGATAATTTTGACAGAAATATTTAAGTTTATTTAAATATTAAAGATAAAAATGATGTTATTTATAAATGATAGAGTAATTTGTATTTTGAGTATAAAACACCGTAATATTTCTCATAAAATTTAAAATAAAAATTAGAAATTAAAAGGAAATATACAATAAAATGACACATATGATGAATTCTGAGTTATTTTAATAATTTAGAACGTAGACTTGTTAAAATAAAGATAGAAAATTTGCCTAATTTAGATTAGATTTTCTTTTATTGCCGCTATAAAGAAATATTTAACTAAGCTTTTTTGTTGCATGAATCACTGTTTTCTTTAACAAGTGATGACTCGTGTATTTTACAAGATTATGCAGTTATTCTACAAGATTATGAAATATGTAAATGCTTTATGCGTAAATTAATATCTTGTACCAGAAGTACTTAGTGACTTTTGATTTGAATTTTATTTAACAATAAATTACTATGTGACTGCACTGTAATCTAAACTACTGAAACTTTAGTTTAAGATATGGCATGACTGAAAGTTAAAACACTACGTCATTAATCAAATAACTGTTTATTATTTAATTAAAAGTAGTTGCAATGATTTAAATCTATTATTTATTGTCTTCTGGAAATAAATATCTCGACCTTATTTCGTATAATAATAATATATATCCGTTACATATTTAAGAATGACATTTAATTTGTAAAACCAAATATTAAACTTTAACATTATTAAGGTTTATAATATCATTATGATAATATTGAAAAGTTCCAATTGAATTGTCAAAAAAATTGAAAACAAAACAATTAGTAGATTTATTGATAAATGTTATATTGTTTTATTTTTTTTTTTTTTTTTTTAAATTGTAAACATGTTTACAAGCGAACAATTGAAAACTCTTATCAATTAAAATGATTTATAATAAATTTAAATATGTCAAAAATTCGTATCAAATATAATTCAATATCAATTACGTTGCTTAAATATTATTTAAATCAATTAAAGGTCCTTAAATTTAATTTAAGTTTACAACTTTATTAAAGCAATATTTAAGCAATTTGATACAAGTTCATAATACCATAGTAAAAATATTTTTTTTTTTTGTTTTACACGCTAGTCAAACTCTAGGAAAACGAATTCCTTTATACATAGCTAAAAAATAGATATGTAGGCTTGGCTATGGGGCTAAGGAGTTAGAAGGAAAATAGGATAGAAGAGGAGAGTTGGGTGGTAGGTTAGAAACGGATTTATTTAAGTTTTTTTTAAAACGTTGCAAATTGTATAAAGGTCTATTTCTATCAGAGGGGAACACATTGGATTGAGCACATCCATATTCTAACAGTTCCCACAATAAACGAGTTTCCATAACCAGTTTTTATAAGAATTGTACAATTGTACAAGAAAGTGTCAATGAACATTTATTCCATCATTAAATAAATTATTATTCAAAAATACCGTTAACTATTCAGTTATATTTTCATATTAAATTCTTTTATAAGTAAAAATTAAATTTAATTTGACCACATTTAATCAAATATAAATTATAACTAATAAATTTTCTAAAATTTTTTTTTTTAATAATTTAGATTTTTTTTTCAATAACAAACGTGACTTCAAGCAGATTCTATTGACATTAGTGACGATATTAGTGACATAAGTGTATGATAATAGTGAAACATAACAGAATTAATAAACCACAAATTACCGGTTCAATTTTAATATAAATTATTAATAAATATTTTAAATAAAAATCAGGAAAAATATATAGTTGTGCTTGACAATTTTCAGATATCAATCTGAATCGATGGTATTTTTTATATAGTTTTTGAGTTGTATATCAAGTTCATGAGTTGTTACAGTTATTAAGAGACGCAAGAGTGGTCACAAATTAAAATATATTAATTTAACTACTTCTGCGATGCGATCCATACACCTAAATCGTTATCTATCATATCAAAATGATTGTGTTACAAACCTAGAAACAATTTTAATATACCCCTGATCCAGACTATCATTCAGAGACGCGAGTGTAAACATCTCGTGCGGTTTGGTTTACTGTTTTATTTTTGTTGATTTTTAATAAAAGGAAAAAAAAAACAATAAACAAAATTAATATTTTTACTAAAATATTATACTCTTAGTCTTAATCATTGTTTTTTTTTTTAAATATTACTTAAGTAGTCAATGTCAATAGTAAACAAATTAATTAAGGCAACAAAAAATACTATATAAGAAAAAACAATGAATTTGTATAAAACATTAATATATATATGTACATATGTGAGTAATTTAACCAATTAATGAATATATAAATTATTTTATTTATATTCAACTTCCTTAAACAAATAAGTGAAGTCTTTTTTTTTATTCTGTTTTCGGAAACTATTTACAAAATTCAGTCAAGGCTTTTTAAAAAAAAAAAAAAATAAAACAAAAAAACAGACATTAAGTAAAAAAAGAAATGTAATTAAATAGTATTTTTAATATATATATATATTTATTGGTATATACCATTTAAATCTTTAAGTTTAATCAACTGACAAATTGTTGTTTATATTAATGATTTCCTTTGTTTTTGTTGTTTTAGACTTGAGATTAACGGTAAATTAAATTCCAATGGTACAACGAAGTTTGGGTATTTATATGACCAATAATTTAAAACGTTAACTAGGTTAAAATTTTCGAAAATCTGAAGAGTTACCGGGTGAAATTTAAAACTATTATTTTTTTCATATGTGAGTTATAAATGTGAATTGAAATAGATATATTTTTATACTTTATTTGACTGCTTTGCAGTGTCTTTGCTTTGCAAAATTATAATAATTATTTCATTATACCCAATTGCATATTAGATTACGGGATTTTTTATTTTAAGGAAACCCTATGTGTAGGTTTATTGGAATACAATTTCATTGGAAGCAGTATAATAAATCGAGGCCTCTGATATCAACAGTTGATATATTAAAAATTTTAATTTATAATTAAAATAAATTACCCTTTTTAAGTGATATAACAAATTAATTTTAGAATAATAAAAGTTTATCTAATTTGGTTAATTGGATTTTTTTGAATAGATAAGGTTCGACCCTTACTTGTATATTCAATGATCAACATTTTGTTTTTGCTTTGCTATTGCACACCTAATTTTATAATAATTAGTCATAAGTTTTACTTAAAAGTATTGTATTGTATTGTAGACTTAACAAATTATACAGCAACCTACCGCAATACCAAATGAAGTGAATAAAAGGTTATTGTTTGTAGGTTTATTTTTTTTTTTTTAAAAAAGGAAATTAATTAATACAAATTATATTTATTATTTATTCAAAAATTCATTTTTTTCATTTTTATTTTATTTACATTGTAAATTAATAAAAAAGGTCACAATATATTGTAATTGTATAATTTATTTTAAATAAAATATTTATTTTATAGCATTTTGTATAAATTATATACAAACATTTACCATACACGCACATTCTTTACCAGTAATTATAAAGTTTGAATAATTAAAGATGAAAAATAATTAAAAGAAGTGGAAATTTTAATAAAAAGTTGATTTGATAATAATAATTGATTTTGCAGTTTAGAGGTGTACTACGATACAGCGGTTAGAGTGCCAACCTCCGTTCGAGATTCTTACGTTTAAGTGTAAAAATCTCAGTTAAATTGTAAACTTTTACCAGCGTAAACTTGTAAGTAAACTTTTATCTAATTTCCTATTAGATTCAGCTTCAATTCACCTTTGGGTTCAAATTAATAGTATATAAAGCAAATAATTTAATTGAATAATATAACTCACAGATATAAAAATACCACATAAATTAAATACAAAATGATTGCAATAACTACATAAAAAATAGAATTGTGTATAATCTATTGACAATTTAAGACATTTTTATATGTTAAAAGCCCTGGTATACTATTTCTAGTATTCATTGCTTGTAGTCCTAATTATAAGAATATAAAATGTCCACCCTTCCTGCTGCTTCAACATTTACTTATATAATAGACAGGCTTGCTACCCTACTAACAGTTAGCATGGCTCTGATTTGTAGAATCATTGATTGAGCAATATAAAGATTACAAATACAATAAGCGGTTTACATATTTTACAGTAGAGGAACTTTTGAGTAGAGCATTATATATTTGAATTTTTAATAAATAAATATTTCTAAAATTTGTATGATATTAAAGAATTTTGCATTTAATATTGTAATAATTAAATGTAAGTGTTAAATTAAAAACAAATCTAGTGACAAATTCTATTCGACTTCAAATATACATATTTAAATCAAATTAATATATGTAAGTATACCCGTATTTAACAACTATTTTTTACAAAATATTCAAAATTCAAAGCACGAAATTTATTTATTATGTTATAAAAAAACCCTTGAATATATATACATATATATATATATATATATATATTTTATTTTTATACTTTCTAAACAATTAATAAAGTTGTGTCACGTGCTTTTATTTAAATAAATTACATAATATTGCGTTAAAAGTCGTAATAATTTTATTTTGTTTTTTTTTTTCTAAAAAATAATAAATTTAAAAATAGTACACAAAAAATACTTTAAATTCAGATGAAATAATTTTGCAATTATTTTTAATTACTCGTAGATATTTAATCTAAACGATTTTTCTTAAACGTTTCATCAACGATTTACTTAGTCTTAATCTAAATGAAGGTTATCTTTAAAGTTTCAAAAAAAAAAATTTATAGATGTTGTTTATATTTTCATTAAATTTAAATTTAATTATTTAAAAATTAAATAAAAAAAAAATGTATTATTATAGTATTTAAAAAAAATTTAAATACTAAATACTTGTTTTTTTTGGGGAAAGTATTATAATTAAGTATCTACAAGATACATATATGTGAAGCTTTGATTCAAGTACTAATGCTATTTTAATTCTTTTCTATTATCAGGAAATGTTAGTAGAACTTGAAGATAAAAATACAATTTTATATAAAATATTCAGTAGTCACTATATGTTTAAATAGTATTTCGATAATACTAATTAGCCCCTATGATAAATTCAAAACAGTTATAAAATTCGAAAGATAAATTTTTTTATAAAAGCTCTTCTGTCATTGGCTCTTTATTTCAATATGACTGACTTTTCATTAAAATAGTAGTTATCAACCTCTAACTCTATTTAGATAGTAAAATGCAGAATTGTTACTAAATGTAAAACTTTTGCTCCACTAAATCAACTTCGGAGCGCAGGCTATCCTTTTAATAATCAAATTATATTTAAACTTATGCATTTTTATAATGAAACATACACAAACACAATGATACACAATACAAGCCATATATAGTCATTATGACTTGTATTGTGAATCCTTTTTGAATAAGAATCATTGATTGCACTTGTGACAACCAAATCTATTCCTTAGTACTCGTATTGCACAATATATTAAAACACAATATATTGTGCAATACGATTGCACAATATATTAAAAAATAAAATAAATTTGGCAAATATATTTTTGGAATTTTTCTTTTTTTTTTTTAAATTTTTTAATAATCCTGTAAAAATAAAATTTTTAATTATAAATTTTTTAGAAAATTTATCTGAATTTTATTCAACACAAATATTTAAAATATTTTTCATTTGAGTTTTTGGAAAATCCCATGAAAAATCAAAAGCAAAAAAGAAAACATGAATAGGAAAATTTATGATTTATAATCAGAGGGATTTTCATTTTTTAAATCACATAATTCTTAAATCCTCTTTTTAAATAAATATTTTTTTTTTTGTATATGTGATTAAATTAATTTTAAAAAATTTTTTATATTGAATTTTTCATTATATTAAATAAATTTTTTTAAATTATAAGATATATTTTGGGAAAATGCATAAATACCTGCTATTTATGGAAATTTTTCATCTTAAAAATGGAAAAATGAAGATTTACTGTTTTGAAAATTAATCTTTAACTGGAAATCAAAAATGGAAAAAAGAATCAATAAAAATGAGAGAATAAAAATAGTAAAATTAGTTATAAATAAATGGTGTTGCCATAAGTTTAATAATTTGGTCAAAGGTGTTTAAGCTTTTACTTACTTTAAATCTTGAAAATGTAGGAATTAAAATTTTTCTGAAGAATTTTTATTAATTCTTAAAGAATTTTCACCTTAAAATTTTCCAAATAGAATTTGAGGTTAAAGCACTTCGATTTGACCTCTTTTTTCACTATTGAGAGGCAGAAACTAACGAACTGGCGCAATAACATGTAAGAGCAGTTTTATTACATTTGTAATCTAGTATTTCTTATAAGATCTGTCTAACATTTGACTCTTTTAATTAAAAACCATTTAAAAATTTCCCAAACAAATTAAAAAATATATATGCCACTACAATTTTATTAAAGATGGTAGCACTAGTTTTATTTTTATATGAATACCGTTTTATTTTATTTTAAATTTTGGTATTTTCATCACGTGCTTGTTTTAGCTGTGAACTGAAGAGTACAGCAACAAAATTCTCATGAAGATTATTAAATGATGAAATAATAAAAACAAAAAAATTGTTTTTATTTTGATTTATTATTTAATTTAATTTTTGTTTTTTTATTTTATTTGTCATTTTTGTAAAAGGTAGCAAAAAAATCATAAAATTATTTGGTAAATACAATTATAAGAGTGTATATGTATGTGTGATTGATCAAAAAGATAGGTTCATATCCGTCTTTGACTATAAAAAAAAAGACTTGATATTTTATTTGGTTAAATTAATTTAAATAAAGAATTAAAGTTTAATTAGATTTTTTTTATTTATTTTAACGATATAATTGCGATAATAAAAAGTTTGAAATTAATTACAAATTTTTTTATTAGTGAATTATTTTTTAATTATTATTAAAAAATTTACTTAAAATAAGAAATTTAAGAATACACAATTTTATTAAAATTAAAAGAATATAGAATTAATACATTTTGTAAAAAAATAAATAAATTGTTTAATTTTTGTCAATTTAAATTTTAATTATAATCCAAATATACAAATTCGTAGATCTGATATCATTGTTTGATTTTACAAACGTATAAAATAGGACGCGCATAAGAAATGACGAATCTTTAAAAGTAATCGTTTAAATTAAAGAAGTTTGCATGTGACTGCAGCTAAATATGGAGAGTGTCATATATACCTGTAATCTATATATATATATGTATATATATTAATAAACTGTAATGTCATTTGATTTTTGGCTTTTGCCAAATAGTCAGTATCATTTCACATTTGACCTTATTTTATTTGATTGTGTCTCATTAAATCACAATATTTTCTAGAATATTTATTTCTGCATATAATTAGGTGAAATTCTGAATAAGAAAGTATTTTAGAGTTGTGCTCAAGAACAGAATATTCCATCTTGAGCCATTTTTAAAATTCGTGTGATTTTCGCACTCAATGATAATTATTAATAAATAAATCAGCCGCGACCGGCAATTTGGTGACCGAATAAGTCAAAAAATATGTCGCGAAGCGCTCAGAATTTAAACAATTTTCGCACTCAATTTATAATTTATATTTAGAAACAAAAAATATAGCCATGATATAATAAGCCTATTATTATATAAACATATAATTGAGCCGCGACCGGCAATTTTGTAACCGAATAAAACGACTGGCATATACAGTGTAGCGAAGCGCTCAAAATTTGAAGAATTTTTGCACTCAGTTGTTATTTAATTTAAGAAACAAAAAATATAACCGTGACCGGCATTTTTATGACCGAAGAAGCCGATTAACATATAACAAATAATTAAGCCCCGATCAGCAATTTTATGACCGAATAAGCCGGTTATTATTCTATGATGATTGATGATGATGATATCAAATGTGATATCCAGTTAATTGCAAAAAAAACAGTCAAATAAGAGCTATTAAATAATAATACAGGCGAATTTAGTACAGTCTAATAAAATACACCCTGGCTTTAACAAACATATGCAACTGTGGGTTCATTTATAATTGAACCTTTAGTTTATATAAAATAATCTAACTTTGATAATTAATATTCTGGAATTTTTTTTTTTTTTTTTTTTTTCCTTATTCTACTCCCCTTGGGAGCATAGGGCTTTCACAAAGCTTCTGAATCTGACTCTATTTTGGGCCAGTTGTTTAATCTCTGTCCATGTTTTTCCACTGCTTTCTAGCTCTTTCTGGACTGATCTACGCCATGTTTCACGCGGTCTACCTACTTTTCTTTTACCCTGCGGGTTCCACTCCAGAGCTTGCCGTGCTATGTTGTTTATAGGCCTTCTAAGAGTGTGCCCTACCCATTTCCACTTTCTTTCCTTTATTTGTTTATTTATGGGTTCTTGTTTCGTTATTTCCCAGAGTTCTGTGTTTCTAATTCTTCTGGGCCAGAATATCCTGCATATTATTCGTAGGCAATTATTTATGAAGACCTGGATTTTGTTTATGTATGATTTCTTAACCAGCCATGTTTCACTGCCATATAAGAGTACCGATTTTACGCAGGCATCAAATACTCTTAGTTTTGTACCCCTGGCTATATGTGGTTGTTTCCATATGCCCCATAATCTTCCGAATGCCATTCTCGCTAGCTTTAGACGGTTTTCTATGTCTTTTTCAGTACCTCCATCTATAGTAACTATACTACCAAGGTAATTGAATTCTGTTATCTCGTCTATATTTTTGTTGTTGATGCTGAGCGGTGTGTTATTTCTTGTGTTTATTCTTAGGCTTTTCGTTTTGTTTGCGTTTATTCGGAGACCAGCTTCTAAGGCATTTTCCTCGAGACTTCTTATTTTCGCTTGCATTTCACTGTGGGTATGTGCGAGTAGGGCGATATCGTCCGCGTATTCCAGGTCTTCTAGTCTGCGTGTTAGATTCCATTTTATTCCTCTTGCTGTGGTTGTTGCTCTTTTTATTACTACATCAAGTACCGAATTGAACAGGAGGGGGGATAGTGGGCAGCCTTGTTTGACTCCTGTTCTTAATTTTATTGCGCTGCTCATGTAGCCTTTGTGTAGTACTGATAATTCTGCATCTTCATATAGAGCTTTGATAATTTGGACTAGCTTGTGGGGTATTCCTTTGTACTGTAGAGACTGCCATATTGCTTCCCGGTTTATTGTATCGAAGGCTCTTTCAAAGTCAATGAAGGTGATGTATAACGGCGAGTTCCATTCGACTGACTGTTCTATAATTATCCTTAGGGTGTTGGAATGGTCGATGCATCCTCGTCCTCTTCTGAACCCAGCCTGTTCTTCTCTCAGTTGCTCATCGATTATATTTTCAATTCTGGAGTGAATAATGAGTGCCAGTATTTTTGTGACTGAGTTTAGTATCGTGATGCCTCTCCAGTTCTTACATTCGGTAAGATCACCTTTCTTTGGTAGTTTTACTATGATCCCTTTCTTCCAGCTTGTTGGGATATTTTCTGTATTCCAGATTTCAGTCAGAATTGGGTATATTATGTTTGCTGTGATACTGGGATTTGCTTTCAGTAGTTCAGCTGGGATACCGTCAGAACCTTCAGCCTTATTGGTTTTTAGTTTGTTTATGGCATCTATTATTTCTCTTTTGCTAGGTGGGTCCTGACTAATTCTAAGGTTCCTATTGCTGTAGATTTCTTGCCGGGATTGATACTGTTGGATGTTGTTATTGTTATTGACTTCCGCAAAGTACTCCTGCCACCTACATAGTTGTTCTTGCGTGGATGTCAGTGTTTTGCCTTCTTTGTCTTTAATTGTAAGGTTTTGCCCTCCTTTTGCTTTATTTGACAGTACTCTGATTTTGTTGTAAAGTGTGCGCATGTTGTTTTGTTCTGCTGCCCTTTGTGCTTCTGTGGCTATATTGTTGTAATATTGTCGCTTGTCTCTTCTCGCAGATTTTTTCACATCTTTTGCTTTATGTTTATACTGCAACTTCAGCTCATTGTTGTTTGGATTTAACAATAGACTTGTTCTTAGTTGTCTTCTTTGTTCAATTTTTCTCCAGGTCTCATCAGAAATCCACTCTTTCCTTTCTGACTTTTTGGTACCTAGGACTTCTTCTCCTACTTGTCTTATTATATTTTGTGGATCGCCACTCGCTGTTGTCTGATTTCTTACTAAGTCCTCGAGTTTTGATACAAATTCGGACTTTGTATCTTCATTTTTAAGCTTTTGAGTGTCGATTTTCTTCTTTCTAGCCATGTTTGAACTTCTAATTGCTTTAGGTCTTAAGCGGACATCCCCTGTGAGAAGCATGTGGTCGGAGTTTATATCTGCCCCTCTCCATGTCCTGACGTCGAGCAGGGACTGCTTCCATCTGTGACTGATGCATATATGATCTATTTGATTCCGGGTGCGTTGGTCTGGTGATGTCCATGTATATTTATGAATTTCTTTGTGGGGGAATAGAGTACCTCCTATCACCATATTGTGTTCTTGACAGATTTCAATTAGTCTTTCACCATTGTTGTTTCTTGTTCCCAATCCATGTCTGCCTATCACGTTGATGTCATCTGAGCTGTCCAAGCCCACTTTGGCGTTCAGGTCCCCCATCAATATTACAATATCCGTTCTGGGTATGTTACTTAGAGTTGTTGTTAATTGTAGGTAGAATTCATTTTTAGTTTCTTCGCTTGCTAGTTCTGTAGGGGCATAACATTGCAGTATTGTTAGTTTTCTGATTGGTGTATATAGTCTAGCAGTTATAATTCTATCAGAGACGTCCTGCCAACTCATAAGACTTTTGCTAAGATGTTTTGCTATTATTATTCCTACTCCGCTTTCACTATTGTTATTACCACAGTATATTAATGTATTGCCATTTGCTGTTGTGATTTGACCCTTGTTCGGCCATCTCATTTCACTTAAACCCATAATTTCAACCTTATAGTTCCCCATTTCTTTTTCTACTTGTGCTAGTCTTGACGTTTCTCTGAGTGTCCGAACATTCCAGTTTCCTATTCTAGTCCTTTTTCGTGTGCCAATAGTTGTTACCGTATTTCCATCTGATATCCGAGGCTCTGTTTCCGTTTCGCTAATCGTTTTTGTTCACTAAGCTAGATGATTAGTCTGCTGTAGCTATTCCACATGATTTCAATCTCACGCCTTGTGGACAAGGCGACGCCAAATTTTTCCGCAAGATGTCACTGCGTTTTTTCTAGATTCTTCCGCAAGATGTCACTGCGATTTTTTGCATACCCCTATCTCTTGACGTACAGATGTTGGTGGCGTATATGACCCATATGTCATCTCTATTGACATATGGACATGTTTTTTGTTATTATTAGTATTTATTTAGTATTGTATATATAGGTGTTATAGGTTATTTCGGGAACATGATTATAGGATTATTGGTAATTTATTTTATATTATTTTGTTATTAATTATTTATTTTTAGGTATTAAATTATTCGAGTATAGGATATAAGATAATTTGTTATATGGCATATTATGATTATATTGGTATTTACCCAGCCAGGATTCGAACCCGAGACCTTTCGAATGAAAGGCCGGTGCTTAACACCTGCACCATCGGCTGGATTCTGGAATAATTCAAGTTAATAATTTTTACTCTTTTCAAAAATGGTTTAAATTTTATAATTTAAATATTTAATTAAATTTGAATTTCATCCATTTATTATATATTTTTTTTTATTAATATTTAACATTTGGATTATTTTTTTTTTAAATAAACCTCGAATTTATTTTATTTGTAAATAAATAAATAAATAATAATATACAAAAATAAAATATTTATTTATATTTATTTCTGAATAATTTAATATTAAAATTTTAATTAAATATTTTTCTATAAAATGTATGTATTTATATATATTTATATATATATTTTAATTTACATTGAATTCAAGTATTGAATTAGTCCTAAAATATATTATTTATAAATGTATTAACACAAATATATTTTAAAATTTCAATTTACAAAAAAAAAAGGTATTATTTTTTATTTAATATATTATGTAATTAAATTATTATCTTTGGCAGAATAAGTACTTTAAAATATTATTTTTTATTAAATTCCTTTTTAAAAACATTTCTTTTGAAACATTTTTTGACCTTTGAAATTTTAAATTTAAAATTAATAAATTTAAGTAGATTAAAACACCTAAAGACCTTTAGTAGCCAGTATATATATGTACATTTTTATTCATTCCATTTTTCGAAAAATTGTGGAATATAAAAATATAAAACACAAATCTTTTAAATATAATTATAATTTAATAATATGTTACCAACAAAGTTTTTTTAATATTTATATATTTTTGCATTCGGATAAATTAAAAATTTTTTGAAAAAGTATTTTGGTTTTTCTAGAATTAACATAGTTCATAGTTCTTCCAATTAGAAAACATGAGAATATGGACTAAAATTTAAATAATTTTAAAGATTTCATTTTAAAAAAATATAAAAAATTCCTTGTTATTAACTCTAGTTTCAAGTTAATAACACTGAAGCCTTTTATGCCTTCCATTTTAAAAATTTAGTTTAATCAACTTTTGGTTCCAAATTCTTATTTCAACACCAAAGCTCTGAACATTTTTTACAATATAATTTCTTTTTATATAATAAGTTTTTCATTATATTTTAGAGAATCAATTATAACCAAAGCATAATTTGTTCAAAGATTTATCTCCATAAATCAAATATAATAGAAGGTTATTACTTTTTAAAAAAATCTTAATTATTAGAAATTGAGTTGTATGGCAACATTTCATTAAAATTAATTTATATCTATTAAATTATATTATTAATATTCAATATTTTATTAAATATTTGACAATAACTATTTAAATATATTATTAATATATGAACATATGTACCTAGGTAGGATTATAACATAAATTATTCAGTTGACTTAACATGTATTCAAAATATAAATCTTTAATTAATTCTGTCATAATTACTTATAAAAAAAAAAAAAAAATTACAAAACGTAACATAAGTTATAAAGAAAATACCCATACAAAAAAAATCCCCACTTTTTTTGTTTTTGTTTTTCTTTTTTATTTTCCTTTATAAGAAAAATTAATTACATTAATTTGGCTTTGGAAAAGTAATAGTTAAATAAATGTAAATACGTTTACAAAAGAACTATGAATGAATTATAAGAGAAAAGAAACAAATCAAACAGCGGTGGACAATATTGTGTTTTATTCAAGTGAATGTACATTGGCATTTTAATAATATCAGTTGGAGTAATTAGAATTTTATAAAAGTAATTCGATTTATAGATTTTTAAGTAAAAGATAGAGAATTAAAATAATGAGTATTTTCTATAAAATTTTATTAGATACGATCTGACTTGGATTTCAACCCGAAACTTTTCGATTTAAAAGCCGGCACTCTAACCACTGAGCTATCAGTCATATGAATCATTAATAATAATTTTGATCATTTTTTAGATCCATGTTTACTCAGACCATTATAGGTTTTAGATTCTCTTATTAGATATTGCCATTACTTATTATATTTATTGAATTACTCGTATATTATACTAGTACCAGTAAGACCCCTATGCAATTGCACAGTTTTTTTTTAGGTATTTTTGCTATGGTATTTTATCTGTTTTAGCATTAATACTGTCATTTTTAAATACTTTGCAATACCGAGTTGCTTCAGCCAATTTTTTAATACTTTGACTATTTTAAATATTACTTTTGGAAATTTAAAAAAAAAAATCAGATATTTAATAATTTATTTTCGAATACATAACTAACTACCTTTTAATAATTGATCAATACCAGCTAACCATTTTTCCTTTAGTGCTTTTAAGAGTATTGCCATTATTATTAAGTGTGTGAAGTATTTATAATAATTTGAAATGTAAAATATTTATTTTACATGTTGGCAAGGTCTCGCCAACTCTTGTATATTATATATATTATATATGATTGTATTTGATCGCGTGATAGTACCTTTATTCCCTCGCTTATGAAACCCCAGATACATAACTACTACTCAACCAGCACAAGTAGTTTAATTTAATTTGTCCATCACTGTACATAATAAAAAGTTTTATAATATAGTTGTTGTATTAACACAAATCTGACACAAATTATATGTTATTATATTATAATATGAATCTCATGTATTCCTAATGTTCAAAAATGGGCAAAAAATTCTCAATAAATTGTTAGTCATTATTTTCAGTATCTATGTATGTAGGTACCTATAGAAACTTTAATTATAAATTTATCTTTTCATTGTTTTTACTAAAAAAAAAGTTCTAAACTTTAATTATGTGATTATGATTATATGTATATGTTGTAAAAGAAGTCTTTTTAGTTTCAGTTTGAAAGTGACTTTTATAACGATATAAAAACAAAAATTCAAATAAATTATTATATGATACACAAACATATACACACACACCGTATTTAAATAAAATGTTAGAAAACGTTTATTTTTAGAAAAAAAAGCAGTGCTAATTAAATCAATAACTTTAATATTCAAAATATCCAAATATTTAAGACTACACATTTACGAACTAAACGAATTAAAAGAACGAATTAAATTTTCTAAAAATGTATGGTAACTATAAATAATAGTTCTGTACTCTTTCCTCATTTCTTCGTGTTCTCTGTTTACTATATTTCATTTAAATTTGATATTCCCAAATGAAATAGATAAGTGTAAAAAGTAAAAGATTTTAATGAAATTAAATTGAAAAGCGAAAATTCTCTGTGATTCTGTATTTATTTGATTTATAATGCAGAAGTCACAAGATTAATTATTTATCATTAATTTGCCAATCATGTCAAGCGATTTCCTCATTGAATTTTCTAAAATAGTTTAGGATAAACTTAATATACAGTTTTGCTTGGAAGCACGTGTTTTAGAATTTAGAATTAGAAAATCTTTTCTCTCTAAATTAAAATTAATGATATTATAAGCAAATCAATATTGAAGTAAGAAATACGTGTATGTTTATATATATACATGTATATTGAATATGTTCTGAAGAATGTTTCGATATACAAAGTCTTATAGTCAGACTAAAATAAGAGCTCGGACTATTTGACAATCATTACAAGTCAACAATAACAATTTCTTAAAAAATTGTCAAATACTTAAATATTATTTCATAGAAAATTAAATTTAGTACTTTATAAAATTTAGCTATTTTCTGTTTCATGCAAATATATTCAAAACTTGTAGATTATTTTCTAAACTTTTAATTAAAAACTTACAAGTTTTTCGTCTTATGATATTTCACAATTTATAAAAACACTTGTACAAATTTTAAATTTCCTATATTAATCTCAAAATTGTACGTAAAGTTATTTACAAGTTCATTTTTCAATCAAATTGAGCTTTGTAAAATACAATTCTATTTTGAAAAAAAAAATTTTCTTTACAAATCTCCATGGTGACTAAATATTTTTTTTTTTTTAAGCGCTAACTGTTCAACGGTTAGGCTAATAAGCTTGTCTATACCATAGGTACATGTTGGAACAGGTGGGTCATATTATATTCGTGTTATTACAATTGGTCTTATTGAATTTCACATACAATTTAAACATAAGATAGTACTAGGCCTTATAACATGCAGAAACGTCTTAGATTTTCAATATTTACAATTCTAGTTTTTGTTTATATTGTAATATTT
This sequence comes from Dolichopus griseipennis, assembly GCA_963082915.1. Lineage (NCBI taxonomy): Eukaryota > Metazoa > Arthropoda > Insecta > Diptera > Dolichopodidae > Dolichopus > Dolichopus griseipennis. The sequence goes on from OY720442.1 coordinate 7,802,485, forward strand.
TGTATTTGATTATAATATAATTTAAATATACAAATATTTATAATGAAAATAATTAATATAGTAGTTATAAATAAATAGAAAGTATTTAATTTAAGCAGCCCGAATGTAAAATTGGCAAAGTACTATTTATAAATAAATAAATAAAATCTTTTTTTTCCGCAAATTTGTTAAAATTACAAGTTTATTTTAATTGAGCATCAAATATTTACACTTGTTCATCATGAAATAAAATATTTTTACAATTGGTTTTTAAATAGGAATTTTACTTGTAATTAGTAGTTTTACTTGTACTTGTAAAAACTATAAAATGATAATAGGAATATGCCCTCATGATAACAAATAATTATTAACAAATCATTAACAAATCTATTATTGATTTTTTACAAGTTTTAAAGAAATTTACAATGTTACAATTTCATTTAAAAATTAAAAAATCAATTGCATTTATTAAAATAATAAATCAATTGAATTTTATTATCATTATTATGAATTTTTAAACTAAAAAAAAAAACGAAATCGACATGTGAATCAGTATGTGCTGTACACAATAAAATAATTTTCATTATAATTTCTTAAATTTATTTAATTTATGACATAAAAACTTGTTAATTTTCACACTTGTCAACAATAATACCGTAGCGGGAGAATAATTTTTTTTTGTTTTGTTTTAGCAAATTTTGTTTTTTTTTTTTTATTTTTTATTTTTTTTTTAATTTGAAATAAAGCTCAGGTAGCTGGCACATAATTCTAATAATTTAATGGAAAATAAAGTTTAATAAAAAAATATTGAAAAAAAAAAATTGATTTATTTATATTTCGTGTTCAAGAAATATATATATGTATATCCGAATGTTTGTTAGTATGTATCAGTTGCATAAATATATTTATAATATTAATGTCATTTAATTTTTTTTGTAATTTTAAATTGACATTAACCAGTATAATAATATAATTGTGTATGTGTAATGACAAGTACCATGACGTTTTGTTAAATCAAGAGTGACTTTTTTTATTTGTTAATACCATTGTTTTGTTGCTGTTATTTTTGGTTTTTTGCGTTTAACCACCTCTATTTTTGCCGCTATATTTATTTTTAGTAATTTAAAGGAATAATAAATGTTATAATAACAGGTTTCGTTTAATTATATGTTTATTCAGTTATCTGTCACTTATCAAATTAAGGGGAAATTTTTAAATTTGACATGTTTAAAGGAATAAAAGAATTTAGGAATATTTTAATTTTAAAGACAAATTAAATTTAAGGTAAAATTTCTTTTGCCTGTCTTTTCTGATTTTAATTCTTTAAAGTTGAGGGATTTTTCAAAAGTTGATTTAAATCAGTATTATTATATTATATACATCTATATTATATAAATATATTATTATTTACCTAATCATTTAATTTTTTATCATCACGTAACTTTTAGAGTGACATTTAAGAAATTTTAATTAAATTTTTTAGTAAATTTCATTTAAATTTTTCATTAATTTTTAATTGTTAGTTGTTAGACACGTCAAAATTTTATCAATTTATCAAATTTTATGACACCAAAAATGTTTGTTTTTTTTTTAAATTACACACTCTTATTCACATAAAAAAAAAAATAAAACAAAAAATCACCTGTTTTTCATCTCTGGTACAAAAATATTCCACCATGAATGTCGTTTTTGTCGTGAAAAATTAATTATTTCTTCATTTTCATCAATTGTTGATGATGATACATCACCATTAGAATTTCTTTGATTTTCTAAAAATTTTCTAATATCATCACCAGTCAATTCATTACCATCCTCATCAGCACCCACAATACCTTGTAAAGTGGGACCACTAAAACTTTTTGAATGACTTTTACGACGTCGTCGTTCTAATTTTGCTTGCCATGAACTACGACGTCCTTTATTTTTATTTATTTTAATAGCTTCTTTGTCATATGCTGTACCACCCATTAATCCACCACCACCACCACTAGATCCTGTACTACCATTTTCATTAAATGTAATTTTATTTTGTTTCTTTTTCATTTGATTTTGACTATTTTTATTATCTTCAAAAAAACGTATAATACTTTTGGTTGATGTTGGTGCAATAGTTTCAATATTACTTGATGTATTACTGCCACCATCATTACTATCATCTAATGAATTTATTGAACCATCATCTATCTGAGATGTAAATATTATATTTGGATCATTGGTTGTTGAACCATCAGATTTTTCTGATTTAACTATTGATTCATAAAATGATGATGTTTCTTTTGGAATCTGTAAAGTAAGTGGAAAAATGAAATGAAATTAAATTTTATAAAAACAAAATAATGTTAATTTATTATTTTAGTACGTTGGGTTGATGGGGTAAGCTAGGGTAAGTGAACTTGAACATGGGAAATAGGAATTTTGGAATAAAGTTTATGTACAGATTTTAGTGTCATTTGATAAATTTTGATTGCAATGGAGAACAGATTAAAGATGAAACACTGTACTGTATTAATTTAAAATTAACTTTTAGATCAAAATTTATTTGAAGTTGTCTAGGTAATCCAAGAGTCCAATATAGAGTGTAATATCTTGAGGATTTCAATAGTGTTGGATGGAATATTGGATGGAAACACCACAAATTGACTTTCTTTTGGATTAGATTGAATATTGGATGGAAACACCCAAAATTGACTTTCTGTTTGAAGTCAAAATGTTGACTATAATGTCTAAATGCATACTTCTATCAATGGATTTATATTTCATTTACTAATTTTATAAAAACTTAAAGGTGAACATTTTTTTTGAAAATTTAATATACTAAATAATTCTCTAAACTTGTACTATAATTAATATTTAGTTTAAATGTTATTATTTTTTATTATTCTATTTGAAGCTTTCTATGAAGTTGGAAAAAATGCAAGGGATTATAGAAAGAGTCGAGATTTAAAAAATAAAAATATGATTACAGAAATTAAAATTAAATATCAATGCTTCATTTAAGTTGCTCAACCCAAAAACTTGAATTAATTTTAATTAAAAAATTTTTCCTTACCTTATTACTTTCACGTCGTCCTAAAAATGCAACTGTTATTGAACTTCTTCGTTTGTTGCCTTTATCTGTAAAACCCCGGCCAGCTAATAAACCAATTGCAAGTGAACTACGACGTGGTGGCTTGGGTGGTAAACCATAATTTTTTGTATTATTTTCATCTAATTCTTGTGTTTGATTATTGGATGATGGTGATACATTTTCTTCATCTGAATGATGTTCTTGTATATCAACTAATGATGGTATTGATGTATTCCATTCTTTTCTTGGTTTATATTTTCCATTTTCAAGTACGTTTAACATTTTTTGTTTTTAAATATTATTTTGTATCTTTGTTATATTAAATAAATTTATAATTTAAATAAATAATGTATAATATTTTTTTTTTGTTTAATTTTATATTTTAATTTCTTTTAACATTTACATTTAATTTGTTAATTTGAAAAACAGATATATATATAAATTACTTAATTGCAAAACTCATTTAAACACAAAAATCCGCGTTATTTTTTTCGCGTTAATATAGATGAATTTTTTTTTCTTTTACACGATATTAATCACGTTTTTTTTAAAGAACCACAATGTTGAGTCTAAAAATTAAATAAAATAAAATATAAATAATAATATAAAAAATAATATAATTTAAAAAAAAAGCCAAAAATCGATTTCAATTGTTATTTTGCAATTAAAATTTAAAAAAAAAAAGTGAATGTTAATTTAATTTTCACTTAAAATAAAATTTTTATGCAAATATTTTGTATTAAGTTAATAATTAATTTTAAATTAAATAAATTTTAATATTTTTTTTTTGTTCTTTTGTAAAAATTAAATGTGTACTTTAACAGCATATTTAACACCTTTTATTTAAAGTAAATAAAAAGAAGTACTTAAGATTCTTTTTAAGGAATTTTTTTTTAATTAAGTGTTAATTTATTTTTAAAATATAATTTTTATTAAGGGTCTAGATTTGTTAATTTTTTAATAAATTTAAATTATTTTTTTTAATTTAATTGTTATGAGTTAAAATTAATTTAATTATATTAATACTAGCTGTTGGCCCGTCACAGAATGACGGAAGGTCAGTTGAAAGAAGAACTTTTTCTAATTAAGAACTATTTCTAATTTAATTACATATATTACATAAACATATATTATATATCAATACCATTTTCTTAAATAAAATGGTAACCGTTGCATTCTACGTAATACAGACTATGCTTCAATTCTAGTTATGTACAAAAAAAACAAAAACTTATATGTTGTTGTATCTAAAAATTTGAAGATGAATAATTTATTTAGTCTACCTTTTTTATGTTTTGAATTTGATAAAATTTTGGGGCTGTTAGTTCAAATCCCTTCTTGATGAAATGTTTTTTTAATTTCAATTAATATTTTTTTTTTTATTCAATTACGTACTTTTTAAAATTAAGTTCGATAAATTTGTGTTAATAAGAGATGTGAAATAGATTTATTTTGTTTCAATAATGATTTATTTCTCCAACTATTAATGTTTTGTATATACATTTTTAAAAAATGTTGTTACACATTCTATATTGTTTCCTTTGTTTAGATTCAAATCAAAATACTTGTTTGAAGGCTAACCGTTCTATAATGTACTTATTCAACATGCTAAATAATGTATCTATTTATATGTACGTGAAATTGTATTAAATAAATGTTGATTTTTGAATTGAGTTTTGCATTATCAAATGCAAATTATAAATTTTATTTGAAATTTTTTTAATATACCTAACCCTAACTAAGTTTAAAATCTATTTTGTCTGGTTTTTATGGTGCATTGAACTCAGAGGTATTGTATACCTGAACCCACTTTCCCAACCGTCAGTTGTTACATAATTTTTTTCCATTTTAACTTTTAAATAGATAAATAATTAAAAAGTTATGAAGGAAGGGATGAGAGATAGATGAGGTAGAGTTGAGAGCGAGATGAGGGGAAACTTTGAAATTACTTTAATACATTTCTTGGTTTATTTGCTTAAGCAAATCAAGCAATGCATCAAAGCATACATTGGGCTTTCGCCCTTATTTCAGATATTTACTGAAAATTATTAAGACCAACTACACAAATGTTCCTGTGAAGCATTGTCTTCTTAATTTTTATTGACAAAATGTCTTACTATATATTTAAAATTTCCAGAAAATCTTCTGTGATTTTTAAAACTGAAATGAAATTTTTCATAAACTAATAAGTAAATTTTATTTCAAAAAAAAATTTTTTTTTTTTTATTAAAAATAAATAAAATATTTTTTGGCCTGCTTATGATAATTTATGATATTTTATTTTCTAAAATAAAACACATCCAACAAAACGTCAATATTTTATTTTTTTATAATTGAACACATCCAACAAAACACATTTAATTGAATGCGTTTGTTACACCTCATTCTAGACAAATATATTAATAATAATAATTGTTAAAAAATAAAATAATTAATTTAATACATTTTGGTTTAAGGAATTAAAGATATACAATTATATTGATTTAAGTTATTGCTTATTAAACACCTTTTTAAATATTAAAATTCCTGCAGATACTTAACATTAAATGTAAATAGAATTTTCAAGATAAATGATATTTATTATATTTATTTAAATTGATTATTAATAAGTAATTCGGGGGTAAATAATAACTCTTGCTGTTCAAATAATAGATCAACAAGGCTATCTATTGGATAGGTTTATAGATAGATATATTCCTAAAATTAGAACGGGTTTTTATAAGTTCCACTCACATATAATTAATATATGTTTTAGGTCTAGGACTTTGTACTACGTCTTATTACAGTATTATACGAATTGAACGGTATTTTTATATCTGTGAGTTATATTAGTCAATTAAATTATTAACTTCAAAAATGATGTGTTTTAATAAAAGTTTTAAGATTTCGGTCTGTTAAGGTCCAGAAACTTACTAGTAGAATATAACATTAACTCTTAATAACTTTAAATTTTTTGATATCTTATATAAGTTATTTAAAGTTCTAAAATTTGAAATTAATAAATTTTTTTTTTAATTAAATTAAATAAATTAATTCTATTAAAATGTTTTTTTTTTTAAAGAATCTCTAAAATTATGTCAAAAGTAAAAGTTAACAGATTATAAATAAAGTCTCGTGTACTATTTTTTTTTTAGCATTTTGTTAAAAAATAATTATGTGATAATTAAATTAAAACATGTGTACATTTAACAAAGTTATCACAATTACACATTCTAAATTATTTTTAAATTAAATATTTTTCTAATCAATTAACAGCTGTTGTATTTTTTATATATATTGTTATATACTTCTATAAATAGAATTTTTAGTTTTTAATTATATATATATACAAATATGAACTAAAGAAACGTATAATAAATTAATTTATATATTTTGAGTTTAACTTAAAACATAACTTATATTGAGTGAATAATTAAATTTGACTTTATTGGGGGGTTTCAATATCTTAATCTAATTCTTATATAAAATTATTTAACCGAAGGTTGTAAAAAAGACTTATAAAAGTTAATTGCGTTATAAATGACTAAACGTATTATTAAAAATATTCAAGTTTTATTTAGGTTAATGACATTTTTAGTTAAATAATTAAGTTTTCATTTATTTGAAACATTTGTTGCATTTTTAGTAGATGGAACAATTAGTTTTAATTTTAAAAAATTTAAGAAAAAGAAGCAGATTTAGTCCTAAAATCAATAAACATGAAAAAACTAAGTCCTATTTGTGTTCAACAAATGGTATAATCAATTAGTAATCATTTCCTTGATTTTTGAAATTTTTCATTATATTTTTTTGAAATATAATTCAACATGGTAGCAACAAAACTATTATCTCTTTCTGAAGTTTTTATATGGAAACAATTTCAGGCAGACCTGTATATTTCAAGTAAAACTACAATTACCAGTATCATTACATAATGCCATTACATGATTTTCAAGTATGTATCGGCATTATTTAGACTGCGGTACTTACAAAATTTAAGCTTAATGAAGGCTTTCTGAATAAGGAAAATATTTGCACAGTAGTTTAATACTTGGAAAATGAATGAATTCTTGATACTACAGTATTTCTTGGTACTTGATTACTCGAAAATACTTAAGTATCAAAAAATAATTACAAAAATGATTAGGCTCAAAAAACTCGATTACTTTCTAGGAATTTAAAGTATTTTTACTTGATTTTTTACTTATACTTTAATTTTGTAAGTATTGTAATCTAAGTAAAACTGGTACTTGACAAAGTATTGAATGTCAGGACTCAGTACTACAATGTTTCTTGTTACTTGATTACTCGAAAGTACTTAAGTATCAAAAAATTATTACAAAAATGATTAAACTCAAAATTCGATTATTTTCTAAGAATTTAAAGTACTTTTACTTGGTACTTTTACTTATACTTAAATTTTGTAAATATTGTAGTCTAAGTAATGCTGGTACTTGACAAAGTAATGAATGTCAGGTAGTGGCGGTACTTAAAACAGTACTTAAGTATTATTTTACTCAGCATTATACAGCTCTGATTTCAGGTTTAGTTATAAAATAACATATTGGTCACAAATACATAACACTTGATTAAAATATGGAAAATAAAATTACTCTTACTTTTGTATCTGATCATGTCTAAAATATGTAGTTATTCGGACAAAATGTTAAGTACTGGATGTGACTTTAGCATAATTATTGATACTTGTTATTATTTAAATAGATTATTTAGAGTAAATTGACAAATATTTGGATTTGGATTATAAGTGGTAAATCCTATATGGTAACTGTAATACCATTGGTTTACACAAAAAAACATTTGGTCATTTTATATTTTAATAATAATTTAATAAGTTTAATTTAAATTACAGTGCCTGTGGCTTTTGTTTAATTTTTTATAAATTAAAATTTTGGTTTTTTATTTAAAATATGCCAATGGAGGGGGTCATCAGTTCTTTTGATAATTTCATCGTTTTTAATGTTAAGGACTGTTATATTTTATCCAATACATAATTGAATTTTTTTTAAAAGATTGTTTTTATAAACAAATGTTGCAGATACATAAAATATATAGTAGTAATATATATAGTAAAAAAACATTGAAAAAATAACACAATATAACTTTTTTATTATTTCAAATGTAATTGAATTTTAATTAAAATAAAAAAAAATATTCACAATTTTTTATTTTACATGTGTAATATTGTTGTAAAATTAATAAATAAATAGAATATTGATTATAAACCGAATGGAAAATTGAAAAATTAATTTAAAATATATAATTAAAAAAATAAACAATATTTTTCTTTTAAATTAAACTTATCAGCACATATGTTTATTGTATAATTACACAACCATTTGGTGTTTAATTATAAATAAATATATATATTTATGTAATTTGTAATTTGTAATTAATAATTTTAATACATTTTGCAAAATCAATTTTATCATTGAAAAAAAAAAACGCAATTATTATTATTATCATATTTTGATTTTGTATTTGTTTTTTATATACTTTTAATTGAACTTGCCTGTGTCTATGGCTTTATTTTTCATTCTGTCAGTTAGTGATACATTTATATTAGAAATCTGACCATAAATTTATAAGAATTGTGTGGTTCAGTGGTTAGCAAAGTAGATGGACTAATTTTAACAAAAAGAAGAACTGTCTTTCATTTCAGCAATTTACTTCTATATTAAAACACTTTTAAATGCAAAAGATGTGCCATCAATTTTTGGTTAATGATAATTTTCAACATTTTAAGCTTAAAAGATTTCAAACATTGAAAGAACTGCTTCTTATACCAGCAATTTACTTTTATATTAACACAGTAACAAATTCCCAAGACCTACTTTCAATTTTTTATTTTCTGCATTTTAGGGGGCTAGTACTACTTTAATAAAAGTATATATTGAAAAAAAGATTTTTTTAATTTATTTTTTTTTAAGTAAATCATCTTCATTAAAAATTGATAACTTGTTTTTTTAATAAATTTATTATGTAATTATTGATAATTAACAAAGACTTATTATTAAAAAACAAAAAAAAAAAATTAAATTAATCATTAATTAGTTTAATATTGAATTTAAATATATATAATTAAACATAATTTAAAGTATTAAAATAAAATAAAGTTATCGTAAGGTGTTTATCAAGGTATTAGAATTAGTGTATTAAAATAATCTTAATCTATTTAATAAATTTAAGTCAATAATCTGTATTAAAGAGGGTCATATGAAAAATTTTTAATGAATTGCATTTAAATATACTCAAAATGAAGGAAGTTTTAATTTCATATGCAATTAAAATTGATTAGAAATTAATGAACACTTAGGTTACTTATCTATAATTGCATATAAAATTTTCCAAAATCCTATGACTAAAATAAATAATAATGAAAAAAAAAAAAATTGTAATCTAAATCAATTGATTACTAATTAAATAATGTTTAATTAACCTTTAAGATAAGTTTTTATCTTGTAACGTATTTATATATATATATATATATAATTAACAAAAATATCTGAACAATTATATATTATTTTCACACTTATTTATGATGTTATTTCATATTATTGGATTTATTGATTTAGATTACTAGTTTGATAAGTAAACAACGTCACAAATTCTGTATTAAGTGGTTTATAATAAAAAATAAGACTTTATTTTTTAATGATATTAATTATTTGGGTGTATTTAAACCTTTTATTTACCTAGTTATTCCACTTGACATTGAATATTGTGTACATATTTATAAATCATCGTACTTAAAATTAATAATTGACAATATTAAATTCAATTAATTTGCACTTTTATTAAGATTTTAATTGAATTGAGTTTGGAGCTTAAAATATTCAATGAGAAATATTTAATTTATGTAAATCTACTGCAATAATTTGAAATTAGCTTTTAAATTTTAATGTATAGTATAAGGTAGTTTCAGTGCCTAGTTAATATCATTGAAGTAAGATTATAATATAACATTCAATTCAAGTAGCCACTCCCGTCCCAATAATTATTTTTTATATTTTTAAATTAATTTTTTATATTTCATTTTATTAATTAGTGAGATTTTAAATTAGTAATTGATGAAATTTATTTTACAACTAGTATTAATATTATAATTTTTATAAATCAGTTTGGTAATTTAATAACATTTGTATTATATATATTATATATAATATATATAATATATATTATATAAAGTTTCATAATACAAATGTTATAAACTAATGTTATACTTATAGCAGTTATATAAAATACTTATTTATTTAACATGCACTCAATTTACAAAACCTAATTTAAATCTTGCCCTTAGAATTAATTGAAGCCAACTCTGTACTTTAATACTGTGTCAAGGTGTCAAAGTTAAGTACATTAGCAAATAAAAGTATAATATTTAAAAGAAGATTAAGTATAATTCATATTTTATTAAAAAAATGCATTTGCATTGAAAATATGAATGACTTTGTACCTTTATTTAATTATGACGTTCAAAGTGTACTTCATTCAAGCCTTTACAAAGGAATGCGGTGTAAAGTCTATTATGTTCATTAATACAATTTTATTATCTATAACAAATATTATTAAATTATATTTGATTACAAGCATTTAAATACATATTGAGAAAAAGTGTTTATTAGAAAATAGTATACACTTAATTAATTAAAATAATTGTAATTATAAATAGAAAAGAAATAATTATTATTCCAACATAATTTTATAAGTTAATTTATGAGATAAGACTGAAAACTCATTCGTATTTTATGGTATTATTAAAACTATTCGAATCAGTTGATAATTTTTACAATTAATTTCAAAAATATCAGTTATAAATCAATTTTAATCACAAATTTCGAAAATGACCTTCAAAAAAACAAATAAAGATTAATAGAAAAGCCGGAAAAAATACTATACTTCTACTTCTCAAGTCGGAAAAAATTAAATTTTTAAACTACTGTTTAAATTAAACCAATTAAATTAATGAATTGACATTGAAATTAAGACTATGCTTCACAGGAACATTTCTGTAGTAAGTCTTCATTTTTTTCAGTGAAAATCTGAAATAACAAACAAGGCCCTTCGAAAAGCAAATAATCCAAGCAATGTAATCAAAGAAATTTCAAAGTATCCCTCGTCCCTGCTGAAATAAAAGCCAAATTATCTAGTGTCGATAAAATATATTTTATGACACAGAGTTATATATAAATTAAATTTCATTTATTGCAATTTATGTGTAAGTTCTGGGAAAAGTAAAATAAAACTGATAATTAACAAAAAAAGATAAATCAAAATTAACTAATAAAATTTTGTAAATTTAAATATTTTTTAATAAATGATAAGTGATAACAAATAATTTCAAGTATATGTATCCGGAGTATCTTTAAAGTGTTTCCGACCGGAATATGTCATAATTAAATGTACTCGTATTTCTTCCTCAATTAATCATTTTTCAAAAATAAAAGAATTTTTTTTTTTAATTAAAGTTTATAAAACAGGAAATTTCAAAATATTATAAAACAATTTTAAAACAATAAAAAAATATTTCAAAAATTAATCGATAGTTTAAATTCTATCTATAAAAGTTATAAATTTTGACATAAAAATTTTATTTAATATTTTTAGGGTCGTGTTGTTCAATTTTATAATTTGTTTTTAATGTATGACATATTTTTAAATTTGGATTTCCATTGAAGATTTCAGAGAACCTAGAGTTGTAATTTCGAAATATAATTATTCATTTATAAAATATAAGTTATTCTCCAGTTGTTGTTTAAAAGTAAATTAAATTTAAAACATAGTAAATTCAATTTAAATCTTTATTCTTTTTTTTAAATAGAGGAAAAACTTATTAAATTATTTAAAAAGAACTTTTAAAATGTCGTAAACTATCCCATTGCTTTGCTTTACATTAAAAATTTTTGACATCTAATTAACCATTAGAGTAAAACATAAGCTGCCGTCATGGTCAAATTACAGCATGTGAAAATAGTTGAACGTCTACAATTATTTAAAATATTATTTAAAAATAAAGTCGACATTATTATTTTCGAAATCCTTCTATTAAAAATATGATAAATATGTAAATTTGAATATTTAAAGATTATTATATACCTATACTTAATAATAATATATAAAATATATTTTAAACTAGAAAATATAAATTTTTTAAAATAAAAATAAGCTAATGAAAATATATTGTTTATATTATAAAACTTTAATCCTCCAAAAATTGACTAAAATTTCATTTAATTCCAATACACAACAATTTAATCCAATTAAATTTATAAAAAATGAATTTATACATTATAAAGGTATGCATACATACATATAGACAACTACAAATGAATATATCCTAATATAAGCTATTTAGAAAGCTTATTAACTATTTTGGATTTAATTAATTAATATGATTTATACAGCATATTATATGTATGGTGTTAAATATCGTATTTTTTTTTTTTGAAAGGGAGACATTTTTGGAACACAATAATTAAATGGCATTTACGTGTTTTAATGAAAATATAAATTTATATTAATTCAAAAAAAAAAAAATTAAGTTAATTTTCTAATACTCTAATAATTAAAATTAATTGATTTTTCGATTACTTAATTTAATTGAAGTATATAAATGAAATTATATAATTTATTATATTACAAGTGTTTTTTTTTTTTGAATTAAGAGATAAGTACATTTTGGATTATCTAAATAGATAATTTTTAATAAAGTTAATTAATAGTTGGTTCTATGGAATTAGATATATATATAATTAAATACTTCGGTTTACAGTTTGAACAAAATTAAGTAGGGAAAGTTAGATAGGCTGACAGATAGATGAATATTGTTTCTTCTTAGTCGAAGGCCCTTTGATGCTTGTGCTAGTTGTAAGGAATATATACTAACTACTAGTTAAAGTATATAATATAAATAATTCTTTTAACATTTTTTACAATATTTTTCAAGAAGGGTAAAGTAAAGCATTGCTCAGATATATGTTATTAAACGAATAAGTAATTGAATACCATTTCCAAACAAGTAAACTAAGCGTCATAAGACATTGCTCAGATACTTGCGATTAAACGAATATTTGAAACGATGCTATTACTGTAAATGCTTTTTGAAGACTACTAAACTTTGCGTCATAAAACGTTACTCAGATACTTGCCATTAAACGAATATTCGAAACGATGCTATTACTGTAAATGCTTTTTGAAAACTACTAAACTTTGCGTCATAAGACGTTACTCAGATACTTGCCATTAAACGAATATTCGAAACGATGCTATTACTGTAAATGCTTTTTGAAGACTACTAAACTTTGCGTCATAAGACGTTACTCAGATACTTGCCATTAAACGAATATTCGAAACGATGCTATTACTGTAAATTCCATTTCCAGACAAGTAAACTTAGCTTCATAAGACGTTACTTAGATTTACTTGTCATTAAACCAATATTTGAAACAATGCTATTACTGTAAATTCTTTTTTAAGGCTATAAAACCTTGCGTCATAAGACGTCATGTGAACAAAATGTAATACTAATAAATTTTTAAAAAAATTAAATTGTTAATGGAATATTGAGGAAATATTAGATGCACCTATCTTTCAAAAAAAATCTTTCCCTTTGAGGCAAATCAATTCAATGTGCATATTATAATCTTATTGGAATAGGGTACTCACTACTCGTTATAAAAACTGAATCTAATTTTCATTCTGTGTAAAGTTATTGTATAAAAGCAAATTACGAGTCAAGCCTAATTTTGGTTTGAAAAGGCAAATTGTGAGTTAAAACTAAGTTTTATGCATTCGACCAAATATTTATCATTCTAATAAATCTTTACAAAAATTTAAATATAAAATTACTGTGTAATTTTAATTGGAGTCATTATTATGAATTTGTATCGTGATTTACTTCTATTGTAAAGTTCATTGCCTTTTTTTATTATTTATATACTTTACAAATGCATTTCTATATATATATATATATATATATATATATATATATACATATATTATTCAATGCTGTTGATTCAATATTTTTCAATAATAATAACAGATACTATAATTGAAGAAAATTATTTATGCATGAAATTAACATTATTCTATCGGTACATGTTATATACATTGTATATATATATAATATATAATTACATCATAGTGTGAGAATAATAAATATGCACAAAATTTTTATAAAAATATATACGCAAGTACATATATATATGATCTCCTCCATAGCCTAGGTGGTTAGAGCGCAACCTTGCAATCTAAACACTGTGGCAGTCCCGGGTTCGAATCCTGGTGGGAGATACCATATCCAGTAAAATTAATAATTATAATAAATTAATATATAATAAATTATAATATAATAATTCTATACCTAAAAATATGATAATAAATAATTAGTAACAAAAATATAAAAATATACCTATAATCGTGTTTCCAGCTATACTCTATAATCTAATAATTAATACTGAATAAACAATAACCTATATGTAATTGAACGACAATGTAATTGCAACTGTCATATGCACCTAACAACATGACACGGTTTCTCTACTTGACCGATAGATGACACTAGAAGAAATTAAGAAGCGACATCTTGTAGATAGATTACAGTAGACCAATCATTTACTTAATTGAAAAAGGAAAAAACGATTCGAAACACAAGGCAGAGCCTCGGATAAGAAAAAAGCAGATGGAGATGCCTAGTAGATATCCCATGCTCCCAAGAGGAGTAATAAGGACAAAAAAAAAAAAAAAAAAAAAAACATATATATATATAAACAAATATAACAGATGAAATTTTTAATGGATGCACTTTATTAGAATATACAATTGAGACTTATTTTATTACAAAGCTTTAGTTATTAAGAAATAAATTAGAATTTTAAATTTTCATCTCTATATAATGTAGAAATTTAATGGGCTTTATTACTAATTTTATTTATAGTAATTAATAATTCCGTTATTATTGTTATTGTTCTCATTTTAAAGTTCACAATTTGAATTGCATAATATTAATCTTTAATAATGACCTCTATTAGTATTACCATATAATTTATTAGAATTTTTGTTATTTAGTATTATACTTCCATTAAAGTATTAGAGTTTGATTAGAATTTATATTAAATGTAGATATATAGTAAAATTATAAATGTATAAAATATATGTATACAATTGTAATATGTTAATTTTAAATCTTTTAAATTATACATTTTAAATATTAGAATGTAAATAAAAATTTTAATAAAAACTAACATAAATTAGAAATATTTATATTTAATTGGTAATATTACAAAACTTTGGATTTAGAAAAGTAAAATGATCTTTAAACTTGCTCTGAGTTAAAGAATTTTAAGCTGACTGGAATTTAAGAGGTTTGAGGTCTTTAAAATGTATTACAGTAATAGGTTTATTAAAACTTCTTAACAGATTTTAACGCAATAAGCTCAAGTAAATTTCGGGAGTATAAAAAATAAAAAAGTCAATGAGTCAAATGCTGTTTGCATACTGAGTCTGAACTCAAATTTCACTTTATTGACTAAAACCTCATTTTCAATTAAATTTTAAACATCATTTTCTAGTCAAAATTAACTATTGCTTGAAAAACTGATATTTGAGCTCAAGCTCATTTTTATACATTCACCACAATTTCTAAGCCACTCTTTTATTAGGTTAAAAATTTTAATTAATTCAATAACTGTAAAAATTTGAATGTTTTTATGTGTAGGAGAGATGCATGTACCTTGGACCATTCACGATATTTCATATTTTTAAAAACCTTATCGCCTATATACAATGACGTTCTCATGACGCTCTCATATCGCTCTCATTACGTCTATTGTAAACATTTTCATTTAAATCAATACATTTAACTTAGTTTGACAGATAGCTACGTGTAGAGAGCGGAATGAGAGCGTTTATTGTAGATAGGCTATTAGAGAAAGAAGTTATTTTACAGTTAGTTGAAAAAATTTGACAATTCTATACGTAAGAGATTTAAGTATCTATATTTCTTAATAAAATGTGTTTTTTCAAGTGCGCTGTAAATTTTTTTATTTTTTTAGAGGTTATAAATTTAAATTCCGAACCCTAAATATTTTGGACTTGCATGTGAGTTTTCTACAAATTTAATCTATTTTTATTTATCAAATTTAGCAAAAAAATCATTTGATCTGGTATAAATTCTTGGAAATTTCTGTAGAATTAAAAATTACAAGACTAGTTTAACACTCATTAAATAATTTATTCTAAAAGATTTTTATCTTGTCTTAAAGATTTATATGTGACAGTTTTATTGGCTGATTATCTGTTCAAGACTGTCGGCTGGTATATCTGGTAAAAAAAATTCTTTAGTGTGTACCTATCTAATATTAGTTGCAAATTCTATTAGGTTTTATTATTTAATAAAATTTATAATTAGATTTTAAGTTTCACACTTAAAATATTATATTTAAGGTTTGTATTATATATGAAAAATATCTAATTTTAAAACTTTTTAACACTTGACAAAACAAAATATATATTAAATATTATTAAATATTTATAAATATTTTTAAAATTATAAATATAAATAAACAAATAAAATATTTAATTTAAAAATATCTAAAAATGGCAATTTTAAACAATTTATTTGCTTTAAAATAAATAGGTGTGAACATTTTTTTATTATTTGTTATTTCTGTATATGTTTTTTTTTATTTTAAATGATGACTTTGCTAATATTAATATTTAATTTTTAAAACAATGTTAATTGGTAACAGTTGTTTAAATAACTTTTATTTAAATATTAAAAAAAAAAAAAATTAAAAATTGAAATATAATATTAAAATATTTGAATTTTAAAATCATTTGGGCCATTTGGAATTAAATTTATATTATTTAATTAACTGGGGTTTAAATGGAAAGTAACTAATATTTATTGATACCTATATTATTAAATTCCTAATAAAATAATTATGATTATAAATTTTGAACTTCCACTTTTGATTGATGCGTCAGAGTTTTTGGAAATTAGACCCCATACTCCACATAGTTAGTCAAAATAATAAAAGACAAATACAAGATATAATTGCATATTTTTAGGCACATATCAAAATATTCAAATTTTAATTTTTAAGGCGAAGGGTTAAATTAAAATTAAGGAACAATTATTTATTAATTTATTTATTTGAATATTACGTATTACAATACATTACGCAATATTGGTAAAGCCTTCGGCTGCCAGGACCATAAAGTTTTTAATATTGACATCTTTATGCATATTTTTAGGCGCATATGAAAATATTTCAAAATTGATAAGGCGTAGGGTTAAATTAATATAAAGGAACCACTCGCAGTATTACAATTTTAAAATGTATACAAAATTATAATGTTTAGCTTTTTTAAACCTGGCATAATGTATTCAATTTAAATCAGTCTCATTCGACAGGGTTTCAATGGTTGCAATAAACTCTTAAACATCATGTGATTCAACTCAACAATTCTAACAAAATATATTTTATTAAAATAAATTCATTGTTACACGAAAATATTTAAATAAAAGTGCGTTGTACGATAAATTTATTTAAAAAATTTAACCTTTAATAAGAAAATTACATCATAACTCGTAACTAAATTTGATTCATAATTTTACCACCTAAATCAATTGCATCTCATTGAAATTTGAACTTTTTGTTTTTTTTTGAAAATTTCCATATGATCATGAACTCTTTAGTATGAACAAACTAGAAAAAATTTTTATTTTCATAAAAATACGATTAGTAAGAAAATTAAAAAACAAAAACACCACACGAATTTAATTGAACTTAAAGTTCAAGAATTTCAATAAATTTCCAAAAAACACGAAAAAATTCAATTGATTCCGGCCTCTAAATACCGCACAAAAAAAAAAAAGACCTGTTTATATTCATGTTCATTTTTAATGCTAATTTACTATACTCCCATCCATTCAACAATTAAATTTAATTACGAAAAAATTTAGACATTAAAATAAAAATAAGAGTTGATTTAACAAAAATAATAACTGGTATTTATTGAATATTTAAAAAAAAAAAAAACAATTTTTTTAATATCAAATTTTATGCTTAAAGGTGCTGGTTTTTCATTATATTTTTATACCCGTATGACTATATAGTCCAAGGGTATAATAAATTTGCCATTACGTTTGTGACGCAGAGAAGGAGGGGGGGTAGATATAGACTCAAGTGTATGGATCGGATCAGAATCGAAAAATAAATCGATTTAGCTATGTATGTCCGTCCGTCCGTCCGTCCGTCCGTCCGTCCGTCCGTCCGTCATCACGATAACTCAAAAAGTAAAGGAGCTAGGATTATGAAATTTTCACAAATTCGTTTTTATGCAAAAAACGGAATCGAGTTTTAAATTCAGCCATTTTGGTCCACGGGTTCGAGTACCTGCCATACAACTTCAAATTTTATATGAGCATTACTCTATACCTATGGAAGCTGCGTGTCTGAAATTTTGCCAAAAGTAGTTTAGTATAATGGCCAAAGTTACTGCAAAATTTGGTTGGTCTACTGCAGAGGGTTCGAGTAGCTGCCATACAACTCCTTCTTTTATATGAGCTTTACACTACACCTGATGAAGCTGGGTGTCTGAAATTTTGCAAAAAATAGTTTAGTGTAATGGCCAAAGTTACTGCAAAATTTAGTTGGTCTACTGCTGAGGGTTCGAGTAGCTGCCATACAACTCCTTCTTTTATATGAGGATTACACTACACCAAATGAAGCTGGGTGTCTGAAATTTTGCCAAAAATAGTTTAGTGTAATGGCCAAAGTTACTGCAAAATTTGATTGGTCTACTGCAAAGGGTTCGAGTAGCTGCCATACAACTCCTTCTTTTATATGAGCATTACTCTACACCTAATAAAGCTGAATGTTTGAAATTTTGCCAAAAGTAATTAACCGGATGATATAATGTATATGTTACGGTCATACGGGTATCCCAGAGTTGACACAGCCTACTCTACTACACTCTTCCTCGTTTTTTTATTAAATATTTTTAGGCTGTGTTTTGGTTGTAATTAATCAGGTAAGTAATTAAAGTCCGGTTTGTCAATATTCAAACCTGTAAACCCTTCAAAAAATAGTAAGAGTCAGACTTGTCAGACTTGTAAAAATAGTGATTACTTTGTAATGCAATAATTAAAAATTACGATTACTTAGTAATCGTTATCAAAAGTTTAAATTACGATTACCAAAATAATCGCACTCAGTTTTTGATCTACGATTATTTTGGTAATTGAATTCTAATTAGATTATTATAATGTTTTGAATTACTTAAATATAATCTAAAAAGAATCCAGATTATTTTCATAATACTTTTTTCCCACAAATTATTTTGAAATAATCTAAAAATAATCAAATGTAATTGGAAAATGAATATGAAAGTAATCTGGATTACTTTTAGATTATTTTTAAGTAATCCAAAATATTATAATAATCTTATAAATGTTATGGATTATTATTTGATTACTATATTAATCGTAATCAAAAATTTTGAGTCCGATTATTATAGTAACGGTAATCAACACTTTTGATTTTATTAAGTAATTGTAATGAAAATTTTACAAGTGTTTTACTATATAAAAAGTAACTGTCACAAAACGCTTTTTAATTGAAAGAAATTTTAGAGAGCTGATTTTCACACAAACTTCTTTTAAGAAATTAGAAACAACCTTTGCTCTGAGCAAATTTTATAATAATTACATATATTACAAAAGTAATTTTTTTGACTTAAGCCAGTGCTGAATTAAATGAACACAAATTAAATTACATTTCATATATTATATTATTTCAAAATTTTTGCTTAATATTCAAAAAAAAAAATTTGCTTAAAGGTAAATGGACTTGCAAATTCAAAAAATATTTATTATATTAATTTGAAGGTCTTAGAAGTGTTTATTAGAAATGTTTGCGAAATAAAATAACTTAAAAAAAAATTGTTTTTCCGGTTCAAAAAAATAAATAAATACATATATTTAATATTTAATCAAAGTAATCAAATAATCTTCACTAATAAACATGATTCACACAAATTATGATAATATTAAATTTTAATTAATTAAATCTAAGTAAAGGTAAAGTGGTTTAGTATCTGGCCTTTCAATTGAAAGATTTTAAGTTCAAATTCCCCATCAGATCATAATCAAACAAAATCATTCAAATATCGTAAGATCGTAAATACTCGTATATCGTGATAATTTAATATCGTAATTCCTAATATAATATACAAATAATTATTAATGAATACTTATGTATCTATTTTTAAGATAAGAGATGGCACGCACAAAATATGATGTTTATCTATTCATAATCTGGTTTATTGTATTCATAAGCTTAAGCCGAGGAGTCGGCGGCTTAGTTTTAAAAGTATTTAGTGAGTGCCCTGTAGAACTTTAATTTAATCAAAAATAATAGTTATTAATAGTTATAAATAAATTTTATAAAAATTTTAAAATAAAATGGTAATTAATCTCCTCTTGCTTTTTTCTTGAAAACATAAAGGGCTTGAATTTATTAAAGCCGGTAAGAATTTATAAAATCGAATAAAAGTCCAAGATTTTCTAATTACATTTTTAAATATTAATTTTTAAAATTTTGAACTTAACTGCTTTTGAAACAGATATACCTAACTTTTTTATTGAGAACTTATTTTTGAATGCTACAAACTGGATACTATAAACCCTGGTATATCACAAAATCCTTAAAATCGTGCGTTTATTTACTTAGTTAGGGATTTCCAATTAGACACCATTTTATGCCTTCCAATTCACTATCTTCATTGTTACTAACAAAATATATTGCGTGTCTATATATACTGTAGACCTTCAAATACGTATAATTATTTCAAATGCATATTAAATTTAAATAATATATAGTAACTATTTATTTTCAATTAAAATATATATTAAATACAGGTAAAACAAAAATGTACGTTGTATGATGTGTGAGGAATTTTAAATTTGTTTTCAAAAATTATTTTATAAATGTATCTTTAGATACAAAACAAGAAGTGAACAACAATAAATAAAATAATAAAAAAAACCCCAAATTATTTGAGTATTCAATAAGTGTTATCAAAAAACTATATATAATTTATTGGAAATATTTTAATTAAATTGGTTTTTTAAATAATATAATTTAAATTTTTTAATATATAGGGGAGAGTGGTGTAATTCCGCGCGGTGGGTAATACAGCGCAGCGCTTTATTTTTTAAATCTTTTCATTCTATCATATTTTAATAAGCTACTGTTAAAGAACCGTTAGAATGTTTGCTTTTGATTTTTTTGTTTCAAATTATTCGTTCATTTTGAAAGTGTTTTAGTGAAAAGTTTTTTTTTGTGTAGAAGGCTATTATTTTTGTGCCAGTAGTTATTATTCATTTATTTGAAAAAGGTAAGTGCTATGTTTAGTTTAAATATTGAAAAATAATGTGTAAATTTTATATTTAAATATTTCCTTTTACGATTTTCATAATTTTTAATAAGTTTTTTGGAATAACTAAATAAATGAAATAATTGGAATGTGGGTAATTCCGCGCATTTTATTTGGGGTAATACCGCGCTGCGCGAAATTACCCCCATAACGAAAATTTAAATTTTTTAAAAGTTTAATTCGTACTTTATCCATAGATGCCAAGAAATTACATAAGATGTACAACCAAGGGTTCTTGGAGCAACGAAAGTTTGCAAAATGCCATCAAATCAATTAAAGAAAGTGCCGATACACAACGTGGAGCAGCAAGAAAATTTGGCATTCCTGAATCTACGTTAAGAGATTACCTAAGGAAAGACGTAATTTTACTAGAAAATGCGAATCAAATGGGTAGAAAACCCACCTTTTCAAAGGATGTAGAAAAGGAATTAGCGGATCATATTATAAAATTATCAAATGTTTTTTATGGTTTGACCACGAGTGAAGTTAGACGGCTGGCATTTGAATATGCCGAAAAAAATAATATAGTGCATAATTTTAATAAAAATGCTGGTCTAGCTGGGATGGATTGGCTTCGTTTATTTTTGAAGCGAAATAAAAATGTTAGCTTGCGCAGACCAGAAAGCACAAGCTTAAACCGCATTACAGCTTTTAATTTACTGGAAATAAAACTTTTTTTTAACAACATATCCCAAGTAACTAATAAATACAACTTTCTACCTTCCAAGATGTTTAACATGGATGAAACAGGAATCACAAACGTGCAAAACCCGCCTAAAATTCTAGCAGCTAAAGGTATTAAACAACTTGGTGCTGCAACTTCCGGAGAGCGTGGTCAAACCGTCACGGCGGTGTGTTGCTTTAGTGCATCTGGCATATATGTACCACCATTTTTTATTTATGCCCGTAAAAGAATGACACCCCTTCTAGAAAAAGGTGGTTTAACAGGAGCAAAATACGCATGCTCTAAAAATGGTTGGATTAACGAAGAACTTTTTTGCGATTGGCTCCAACATTTCCAAATTAATATTAGTTGTACCGTAGATCAACCGGTGCTACTAATATTAGATAATCATTGTAGCCATATTTCGCTCAAAGCTTACGAATTTTGTAAAAATAATGGCATTGTAATGGTAACGATTCCTCCACATACCTCCCACAAATTACAGCCGCTGGATTTAACATTCTACGGACCACTGAAAACGGCTTATAATAAGGAATGTGCAATATTTTTAAGGAATCATGTTTTTCAAAAAATTACTATGTATGACATTTCTGAAATTTTCAAAAACGCTTATTTAAAAGTAGCTACATTAGAAAAGGCAGTTTCTGGTTTTTCGGCGGCTGGAATTTATCCGTTTAATCCAGATAAATTCAACGAATTTAATGAAGACTTAAACCAAGTAGATAATACAAGTGACGTCAATAATTCTCAGCTAAGAAGCTCGAGCGCATCAAATATCTGTCTTATTAATGGTAAAAAAATTTCGGAATAGTTTAAACCTTAGAATATGTGGTAAGTAATATTTTGTACTTTTACAGAAAACAACGAAGAAAATTTGAAAAATAATATCGAACCAGATAATATAAGTGCTTTAAGTTCCGTTTTAGTTCTTGGTAAGTTTAGGTATTGCAAAATTAGGTATCTATATTATTAACTTAATTTTGTCCTGTTTTAGATAAAAAAAATACTTCTAAGGAAATTAACTTAATAAGTTTTAATAAATTATCACCAGTTCCTCAAGCACCAAAAATAATTAAAAGCAATAGAAAACAAAGTTCCACTATAATAACTGAAAGCCCGATGAAACAGATTCTTCTAAATGCCGAACTTAAGCGAAAACAAAGGCTTACAGAAAAAAGCACCAAAAAAATAAAAAAAGAAAATAAAAAAAATTCTAAAAAAAATATTAAGAAAAGAATTAAATTTGAAAGTGAGACCGAAGAGTCTGATTCAGAGTTAATTTTGTTAGATGATGATGCGGTAGATGATATTTTACCACCTTCTGCTGTAAATAAAAGCTATTGCCTTCTCTGCTGTGAAGAAGGGTTTGGAACCAGAATTTTATGTATTATTTGCGATGGCTGGGTGCACCAAAGTTGCAGTGGAGCAAATTTTACCAGAAATTATATTTGTGACTATTGTTTATAATTTGTAATTAAAATCATTTTGTGCACCCTTTAATATATTTTTGTCTTACATATTATATTAATTTGTCAACATAAATTAAAAAAATGTATTTTTTTTTTAAATTATTTTCAAAATTATCGAGATTTTCTTGCGCGGTATTACTCCACCCTATGCGCGGAATTACCCACACTTTGGGGTAATTCCGTTTTTTCCCAGTTGATCTAATTTAATGAAAAAAAAAGTTGAATGAAGGAGTAATATAAATTTAACAATGTAAAATCTAAGATTAAATATGAAATATTGATTCCATAATTTTCATTTTAGATATTTCTTGATAGATACCTAGTTATTTCAAGAAAAGCTTAGGTGCGCGGTATTAGCCCACCTTCCCCTATAATATTTTTGTAAATAGTTGTTCAATTCGAATTGGTTATAAGAATTGGTTTTTATTTTTTTTTTAAAGAATGTTTTATGAAATTTAAAATTACGATTTAAGTTTGAAATTGTTGTATAATTGTAATTTGATTTTTAAGCAGTTGAAGATACATTTGTTTTATTTCAAATTTTAAGTTTAGAATTCAAATATTTCATACAAGAATTATACTTTTGATAAAAAAGACGACTTCTGATCGGTGAATGAATAAAAAGTTTATAAACAAAAGAATCTGGACAACAGAAGCTCAGTTTTAATAAAATTTATATTAAAAATTCAAGTTACCACACAATTTTAGTATTTTAAATTTAAGAAATCAAAAAATGTGTCGAACTTTCATATTTTGAAACCGATTTAAGACATTCGAGATTTAATAAAGACGGGAATCTTATGTTGGATTAATTAATTCTTACATATAAAAAGGATCCAGTAATAAAAATATTCATTAGTTTTGAAACTAACTTAACAAGATTACTATGTAGGAATAAATTTTAAAATTCCCCTGCAGCAAGTCTAAAATAAATGATATATTTAAAGTTAATGAAAATTAATATATTACACTAAACGCGAAGGGCACTTGGAAATTTATTATATATAATTAAGAATATTTGAAGACAAGTTTTAAAACAATTTTTAGCAGTGTTGTTAAGTTAAACAGGTCTAACTATAGTAAAAAAAGGTTCATAATATGGTACTTCATAACAGTTTAAATTCCCTTGTATAATTAATATACGAAAATATAGCGACCTTTTAAGGAACACCCGAAGAGTAGACCCAAATTCGTTATACAATAAAATAGGTTCTAAAAGATACAAGTTTTATTCATTAAATTTCATTACAGCAATTCAAATTACATACTTAAAATTTGTAGAACACGTTTATCATAATACCAACATTTAACATTCAACGTTTTTGAAAATACCAACATTTTAGAACATAGGGTAGAGTAGACCAAAGTCTTTATACAATACAATAGGTTCTTTAAGATTCAAGTGTTATACATTAAATTTCATTCCATCCATTCAAATTAAAATTCGTAGAACACGTTTATCAGAATACCAAAATTTAACATTTAACGTTTATGAGAATACCAACAAATTATAATATAAAAATTCTCAAAATCAATATAAAACGTAGTTTTCTCCTATTTTCTTCTTGTGTAGTTTAAAAATTCTAAAATAAATACTTATTTTTAGTCTTGACAAAGAAAGTAAATCAAAATAATGACTAGCGACATCTAAAAAAACAAATACTCTATTGTTCCGTACTAGATTTAAAAAAAAAATGACATTTAATATAATTGTATGTTATTTAATGGATTAAATAAAGCGTATATAAATAAAGTAATTATTTATTTAATATTCATTTAAAGAAAACCTTTAAGTATAAGTATACAATGAATTCTTTATAAATTTTAATAATTACCGCAGAATTTCGTACAATAAATTCTTTTGAATCTATTCAATCAGCATTGTTCCAAAATTAAAACCGAATCATGAAATAAAAAACAATTATGCAAATAATTTACAAAATAAATGAATTTTATTTGTGCTTTATAAATCTCTTGTATTGTATATTCTTCTTGTTTATTGATTTAGACGTGTTCTTAATAAATTAATTTATTGTATTATTTTGAATTTTTTGTATAGTTGTGTGTTTAGTTCCGCTTTAAGTAAAAATTTACTCTATATATATAGATACAGTAGTATATACATTTATACTTAGTTGGGATGGGATCTTTTTTGTTTCATTTTCAATTTTTATTACATATTTAAATTAATGAATAGCACGTTTTATTTATATACATATATAATATATACATATATATATTTGACTTGTATATAAATAAAATTAATACATATATATATATATTTACTCTAGTACAAAATAACAAAAGAAATAATATTAAAATCAAAGTCACTAAGGTTTTTGTTGTCTATACGTTCCGTATTTTAATAAACGACGTTTAGTGAATTAAAATAAACTTGAAAAAAAAAACTTTTGTCTACTCCTTTGTTTCTCTTTTTTTTAACCTCTTGTTATTTTAGTTTTACTTACAAGTTACAAAATTTTGTTATGTAAAGTTCACTGTGGGGTTTTTATATTTATGAAATTAAAATTTAAAACTAGTTTAGTTCAGTTAACTGATATGGAAGACTCAGATTTTCTTTTGTTTTGATTTAAATAATATGTAAATAAATACGAAATATTTATGTGCTCCATTGAGTTCTGAATACATTTTGGAATGACGAGTTTGTTATTGCTGTTGTAATCTTTTAAAATGCAATTAAGATAGGTAACAAAACAACCTTGCATTCTTTCACAACAATATGATTTATGGTTTATATGAAGAACAGTTTTAAAATAAATCTCGCATGTTTATTTTTATATAGAAATAAGATTTTTACATGTTCTTAGTTGTGTTAATTGGTACTGAATCTGTGACTTAAATGACCTTAAAGAGTTTTTTTTTTTTGTAAATCATCAAATATTGGTTTGTAAGTCATTAAGATCTGTTGTTTATAATGGAAATATTTCAATTTATTTTAATACATGAAGTTATCTTATAGATAATTTTTTTTTTTAATAAAATATAAATCGTTAATTAAGGTGAGAGAATATAAGAAATAGCTTCTTTTCATAACTAAGTAAGCTTAAGTTCGGCTTTTTGATAGTACATGTAAATAGTTTTTAAAATAGGTTTTAAGAGCGACTTCGAGAAGACTTTAAAACCTATTTTATAAGAAGGCTTACAAAAAGTTTAAATTTGAGCCGAATGATACTTTTAGTTAACTCATACTTTCAGTTGTAAAAAAAACTCACAAATTGAACTACCTTAAAGTTTGAGCTATAAAATACCACTCACACGAAAAGAAAGTGCAAGAAGAGGAGCTGAGCGTGATTTAAATAAACTTAAACTTATATACTTTTTGTATTATATAGGTATTTAAATGAAGCAATGTACTTAAATTAAAGTATATTAAATTAAATAAATTTGAGCTGATTTTAGTTACACTCAAATCAAACTTAACTTAGAATTTAAGTTCTAGAATTTATAGCTTAAACTTAAAGCTAGTTCAACTTTTGAGTTTTTTTTATACAGCTCAAAGTGTGAGTTAACTCAAACTATAAATCAGTTTAAATTTAAACTTTTTACAAACCAGCTTGAAAGTGCCTTTGAGTCTACTCAAGGTGAAAGTACTTTGAGTTAACTCAAGGTGACAGCTTATGTGTTTAGCTCATATTATAAACTAGCTCAACATTTAAGTTGATTTTGAGTTTGCTTTTTCATAACCCTGTTACCTAACTTACGCAAAAGAGGCATAAGTTTAATAGAGTATTGCAAATATGTCATGAATCTATATTTTATAGTAAACCATAGGAGATGACTTTAATTTGAACTTTATTAAGAGATGAGTCACTTGAACCAAATGAACTTTTATCTATGACAAAGCTCAAATTTTTCAAAATAAAACTGTTTATTCTTTTGATAAACAATTTTATTGATTAAATCAATAAAATCACTACACAAATAATTATTTATTAGTAGTTTTTAGTAGTTTTTTTTCCAAAAAAAAAATAACAAATTAAATTTTAAGATTCATATTAAATTTTATTGTACACTATAAATAAAATTCACCACAAATACAAATTTTAAAAAAATTTCTTTTGTAATAACAGTATCATAAAATTTTAATTTTTTTTTTTTTTAATTTTTAAACAATCACAGATTTTTTAATAATTAATATTTAATAATACAAAAAATTTAAATTGCTTTGAATTGAAGAAACATATTGTTTATCTATTCAAATAATTTAATTACTAATATTCTTATATTGTTAGCCTTGGTTAAATTAGTTGATATTTTTGGATGAAGTTTATACTCTAATGTATTACAATCATAATCAATACATTTAATATTATAAAATGAATTGCAAAGGTTAATGAGTATAAGAATCCACATACTAGAATACTTTAATTGATTTCTTAACTTCTTGGTGATTCCAAAATTCATACTAGTTTAACTGCTTAATTATCTAGAAATCGGAGATATGGAAACTCTTCATAAATACAACCTCCAAATCGGGTACTAAATTATCATATAATATGTGTCTATTTTTATCCATTTACAAAACTTTCAAAAAATATTGTGAAAAGTGAATGACAAGGTTTCTGACGACTTTTAAAGGTGTCTATTACTAAAAAAGTCATAAACTCATATTGAAAATGTATTTTAACTAGCGCTAGAAAAAACTCAGTAAACGATTTGTATTTTTAAAAAATAAATATGAATCTGGATATGGATTTTACGGATCACAATATTGAAGACGCTTTTAAGATCATGAAACTTCAAAAATGTGAAAAAATTGCAGATACTTTGTAACTAAACAAATTATGTCTAAATTCCAATCGGATATTATTGGAATCCAACTTCATCCAACGGAAAATTAGAAAAGTTTGAGGATCTCCTCAAAATTATTTATTAAGTTTTAATTTAAGTAGGATGTTCATTAAAATTTAATTTATATACGATGTATATATGTAAGAAAATACTTTTTTATTTTTTATTTTGAAAAAATGTAAATAAGAATTTAAAAAAAAAAAAATTGAAAATAGAAATTAAAAAAAAATATATCTGTTCTGTTATCTAATATTGCTTTTGTTTATGTCATAAAAAAAGAATATTAAAAAATTGAATAACAAAAAAAATAATTGCTTTTAGTTTTTTTTTTTTCCCCCAATATTTTCCAATTATTTTGTTTTGATTCTTTTATTTTCTTTATATAATTATTAAGTAAAAAAAAAATGAAAAACAAAATTTTTCAATTAATGAAAATTTAATATATATAATTATTATATACCATCTGTATCTGAAGATAGAGAAATGAATGAATTGAAATGAAAAAATTATGTAAGAAGTTAGAAATGTCTATTATATGGTACACATTCGTTATTAATATAAAAGAAGTATTGAATGACTTTGGAGTACAAAAAGTAATCAGATACAAACAGAGAATAGCAGTTAAAAGGTTGAAATCTAACAATATTTGCGATCAAAATTGCTATTCCATAAAACGCTGAGCATCGGTGAATTCATATTTCTCTCCTATGTTTGAACGTTTCAATCTCGTTACTCTGACTAGGGTGGAAGGCTTATATTGTAAGTAAGAATCCTACACTCCTAAGGGGTATAATTTTTCAGGTGTCTTTCGAAGGTTTTTTCCAAAGTTCTGGGTTTGTTAGGAAGTTCTAATTTTAGTTCTAAGAGTTAGTAAGTTCTTATATATGAATTTATAAAATGGTTTAGCATCTTAAAAGTAAAGTTAAAGGTATAATTTTTCAGGTGTCTTTCGAAGGTTTTTTCCAAAGTTCTGGGTTTGTTAAGAAGTTCTAATTTTAGTTCTAAAAATTAATAAGTTCTTATTTTAGATTAATTTAAATGCTTTTTGTAAAATACATTATAATAAATGATTAATTTTGAAATACATAAAATTTCTATTGACTTGGTAAAGATTTCTAAAGAGTTTTCAAAAATTTACATCAAAAAAGGGTTCTTACCTAAGCAACTGACAAGATTTACTTAGATCAAAAATAATAATTATAGGCTGGATGAACAATATCTCTTTTAAACTAATTTTCTTCGTTCGAATATCCTCAATTCAAATACAAGCCTTGGCATTTTCACCAAAATTTACAATTCTACAATTGGTAAAAATGTGTTCACAAATTTGTAAATTTTATTAAACTTAACATGTAGTTTAGATAAAAACAATTTATAAAAGTTTTAAGAAATATAAGTTTCGGAAAATAGGTCCCAGTTCGAAAACTAATTATTATTTAACCTGGCTCCAATAACAATCGAATAATGACTTGTTAAAAGACAAGGTAATTTATTTAATTTGGGTTGCTGCAAAGAAACATTACATAATATGCTATGGGTGTTAAAATCTAGTTATATAAATGATAAATTTAAATTAACAAGTAATTAATAATACATTGTTCTTATAGTTTGGCATCTTAAAAGTTCGTTGAACGCAAATTAATACTAAAACACACACCTATGGCAAAAAACGATGCAGAAGATGATAGAAGTCGAGATCCAAGAGAAAAAATTGGGATGATTCGGATATAACTTGAAAAAATCAGAAGAAAATGCTACTAGACCATGAATGGAATCCACCAGGCAGACCACGAGTAGGTAGATCAAAGAAAATGTGGAAAATACTGTTTTGATAAAAGTATGACCACAACGCAAAACATGCGGTTACAACTTTTTGACTGAGGAATTGCTGAGGATCAATTACAATTAAAAGAAAGGATTTATAAACGCCCTATGACTCAGCAGGGGTTCTAGGATTCAGTAAGTAAGTAAATATTTAAAATACATATAACCTAAACACGAAAGTCCATATTATGAACGAAATCAGATAATATTGACTTAATACTCTTTCTAATATAAATTGATTATTTTTTTTACAAATTACTGAATTAAAATTGAAAAAAAATTTGAAATAATATACAAAAAATTTTTTATTGGGGGGGATCTATAAATTTTTTTTAAAGTATCAGTTCTGTTCTTTTTTTTTCTTATTTTTTCAACTGCGATGAAGGTCATTCTGTCATAAAAAATGAGTTCAAATTCAAAATTCATTGATGAATATTTAGAAAAAAAAAACAATCATTTGCTTATAAAAATTAAGAAATTAAAAATTTAGGCAAAATAAAGTAAAACTTAATTATGAAAAAAATTATTTGTTATGATTATTTGTTTCTCCAATTAAATTTCAATAGAAATTTGAAATTATTGTTTTAATTGATGATTTTTAATGGGTTTCCTTTTGGGCAGCAGAACATTTTTTTGTTTACTTAACAATGAACTTCGATCTTTTAGAAAATTTTTAATTTTTATTTCAATCTAAAACAAATATTATCTTCTATATTTATTAATTAAGATTTTGTTTAACAGATATCGAAATTAAATTTACAAATTTTTATGTAAGTATTAAAAAAAAATTGTTTTTATAAATATATTTTTAGATTGTAGGTAATTTTCAAAATGGAATCTAATTGGAATTTTTTTAAGTAAATCTTTATGTTATAGGAGAAAGCAATTAATTTTAAAAACTTATGTCTAATTATTACAAATTTTTAGTTTATTGTTACTATGATGGCATTTATGATGGGATCCAAAGGATAAAACCCCTTAAATTATTTTAGCAAAATCGGTTTATTAGTGCCTATTAAAATAAAGTTAATTAATTCTTAGATTATTAAAAATATTGAAGTTTAAATTTGAGACTTTTTATTGAGTCAATTTATCCCACCCACTAGATGATATTCGAACTAAGAAAATGAGTTAGATATAATTTTTTGAAATAATGGATTGAAAACTGAGCATAAGATTTGAGCTCAATTTTTCAAACTAACATTTTGTATTTAAGCTCGTACTTTTTGCTTGAAATTATGAATTTTATATTCAAGCTCAGTTTTATGCATTAGCCCAATTGAGTAGAAATGTTTGAGTTAAAATAAATCGAAAAATGAGTTTTAAAAGAAAAACAACATACATAAACCCATATTTTCTCATTGCCATAGCAACAGAAGTTCAATATAAGAAAACTGAGCACAAAACTTTCAACTTAAACATTTTATATAACACCCAAGTTATGTAAATAAATTTACAACTATTTTTATTAGAAATTTAGGTAACAAAATAATTAATTTTATTAAATTAAAATTTCCTAAGGGTTGTGGTTGAAAGACTTTTGGAATATTTTCCATTTCAAAATTTCTATTCGAGAAAATTAAATGCATATTTGAATCACAGTTATTTAATCTTAATCATACATTTTAATTAAAAATATTCAAAAATTATAATTAAACAATTAATTTAAGTAATTTTTAAACAAAAGTATTTTTAATTAAATTTGGAAGATTTTAATGATTTTAGAAAAAAATATTTTTTAGTAAAACAATAGAACAATTAAAAACTAAAAAATTTATTAGAACTCGTAAATGCAGTGAGTTTATAAGTTCAAATAATTTTTAAACCTAAAAATTAAATTATAATCTGTGATTTAATATAAATTATTTTTAGAACTTACTTAATTCTAAAATTTTTTTCAAATTAATATTCCTGTTTAGAACAACTTAATAAGTACAGAATTATTTATGACAATGCCCTTGATTTTTTTTTTCCAATTGAATTAATTATAATCTTTAACCTTAATAAGATTTTAACCCAAAAATTGTCATAAACAATTAAATATTTTTTTCTGGTCATTTAAATTCATTAAAGAATTTTTATATCTGATCAATAAAATATTCAAAATATGTCCTAAATTGAATTTCCTGAATTTAAAAAAAATTTACATAAAAATTACTTAATTGAAACAAAGAAACGAATAAATTAAAAAATCATTAATATAAGTAGCCTCTATATATATATTTTAATTAATTAATAGTAAAATTATTTCTAAAATAATAATAACAATAATTTCTAATCAATTTATTTAAAATTACTTTAAAGTACAAGTAATCAATTGTGAATATTAATTTCTATTAAGTTATTATTTATATTTGATTGTGTACAAAATAAAGTACTTAAAGAAAGGGAGAAGTACTTAAAGAATTAAATTAAGAACTTTTCAAGGTTTCAAATTGAAATTCATTACTAATTTTTAATAATATTCTTATTAATAATAATAATTAATTTCCGGGATTTTAAAATATTTAAAACATAACCAGAAAAACCTTTCAAAATTAAGTAATACATACGTAATTATAAAGTAATGATAATTGACAATTAAAAGTAATTGAAGTAAAGAATCTTTATTAAAAAAAAATGTAATCATTTAATTCCTAAATAAAAAATTTGAAAATATTTATTTAAAATAAAAAAGTTTTTAGTTTAAGTGAATAAATGTTATCTTAGAGTAAAAGAGTTATAAAAAAATTTAGTTCTAATCCTTGTGTATGTTTTAACTTTAAATTATAAGTACATTTAAATTCAAAATACTCTAGTACTCAAATGTCACTATTTTAATTACTAAGTTTTACAAATTTGAGTAACTGTATTAGAAATAGAATAAAGGAGGTCTTTATTTCATTAAAGCAACACACTTTAAATACCTGGACAATTTTTATACAAAAGAATTACTCAGAGTTGAAATTGATGTACTAAATACTACTATACGGGACTTAGAGTTCATATATACATATATATAAAAACATTAATTATTAATTCATATGAGATTCCTATAATTATATTTAATATAAAACATAAATAAAAATAAATCGAATTTAAAATAATGAAGTGGTTATGCAATTTGTTCAGATATTTGGAATATAAATGAATTAAAATACAAGAGTAATGTTAAAAATATTTTTTTTAAATTCCATTAAATTAAAAAAAAAAAACTATTATTAATTTTTTTTATTATTTTTAATTAATATTTAATTAATCACTTTCATATTTCTCAATTAAATGAATTTTATCATTGTGTTTTGCATAAATTAAAAATTTATTAAAAGTAATGAAACAATTAATTAATTATTGATGAAATATTTTAAATTTAAATGCGTGTTTAAAATATGACCCTAATATTTAAGGCAAAACTTCCGCAAAGGGGTTGTGAGCTATCAAGATGACGTGATCACATAACGGTACTAAATATCTCAAAGTTTCCGAATATATATACCATTAGTGGCGATGGCGCCATCTAGTGGTCGAAAAATGCATTACAAAATGTTCCTAAGATTTTGTAGCATTTTTATTAAAATGTTATATTTTTCCTGTTAGTCCATAAACTGGAACCAACATCTTACAGTATTGTAGGGCATGATATTGTCTTTCATAAACATCTTGTTTCATCTGGATCGGTGCTACCATTTTTGAGATATTGCAATTTAAAGTGAAAATTTAAAAAAAAAAAAAAAAAAATTCAAACTTTCAAAAAAACTACTATAACTGTGAAATTTTCAAAAGCATTCTGTATTATTATTATACCATTAGAAAGGTCTCTTAAAACTCTTTCCAACGGTATATAATAAGTATGGCATATGTTGACAAATAGCCCCACCAGAGAACATAAATGCAAAAATGACGCAACAATTTTATTAAAAAATACATTTTCATACTTTATTTGTCATAAATTTATTTTGCCTTTTTGGCAAATTTAAAAATGTAAGAATGCATTTTAGGTTTGGATAGAATATTGAGTTTGGTTCTGACAATTTGTTTTGAGGGATTTTGGAGGTGACAACCTCAAAGTTTTAAAATTTTTTTTATTTAAATATGTATGTAAAAATATAATTAGAAAGGCCCTTAGGCTACAAAATCAGAAGTAATTTTATTTGTGAAAATAGAAGCAATTTAATTTTCCAAACTTTTTTATTTAAATAGTTAGGAAGGAGTTTTAGAGTTGGTTTCAAAAGCAGGGTTTTACGCTTTTTCCAGAATATTTATATATGTGTATATGTGGGATTCTTAATTAGGAGGGATTTTAGAGTTGGATTCAAAACCAGGATTGCCCCTTTTCCAGAATATTTATATTTATTAATTAGGGTTGATTATTTTTTGTATGAAAGCTATGCCGAATTCTCATACCATTCTTTCATTATAGTTTTGGATTCAAAATCTAGTTTCAATAATTGAGTTAGGGGGGTTCGGGGGCGGCAGCCCCCGTAATGAAAATATAATATTATTTAACATGTTTTATTACAGTGTATTAAAAAAATTAGAAACTTATTAATTTTTTTAATGAATTAGGTATCCGAATTCTTATACCATTCTTTTCATTTTAGTGTTGGATTCAAAATCTAGCTTCAATAATTGAGTTTGCGGGGGTTCGGGGGCGGCAGCCCCCGTAATGAAAATATAATATTATTTAACATGTTTTATTACAGTGTATTAAAACAATTAGAAACTTATTAATTTTTTTAATGAATTAGGTATCCGAATTCTTATACCATTCTTTTCATTTTAGTGTTGGATTCAAAATCTAGCTTCAATAATTGAGTTAGCGGGGGTTCGGGGGCAGCAGCCCCCGTAATGAAAATATAATATTATTTAACATGTTTTATTACAGTGTATTAAAAAAAATTAGGAACTTATTAATTTTTTGAATGAATTAGGTATCCGAATTCTTATACCATTCTTTTCATTTTAGTGTTGGATTCAAAATCTAGCTTCAATAATGGAGTTAGCGGGGGTTCGGGGGCGGCAGCCCCCGTAATGAAAATATAATATTATTTAACATGTTTT
This sequence comes from Dolichopus griseipennis, assembly GCA_963082915.1. Classification (NCBI taxonomy): domain Eukaryota; kingdom Metazoa; phylum Arthropoda; class Insecta; order Diptera; family Dolichopodidae; genus Dolichopus; species Dolichopus griseipennis. Next base: position 7,837,802 of record OY720442.1, read on the forward strand.
ATTACAGTGTATTAAAAAAAATTAGGAACTTATTAATTTTTTGAATGAATTAGGTATCCGAATTCTTATACCATTCTTTTCATTTTAGTGTTAGAATTTGTATCAATTTTACTATATGGCTTTATTTCGTAAAATTTTAGAAAATGATATGGCTTTATTTCGCATTCAAATGCGAACAACCTGTTCGCCCAACCAACGAAAGGGCCCAACGAAAGGGCTAAATAAAACGTTATACAGGTTGTTGGAACAGTATAAGCGTAATTTTATATCCAACTCAAAACCCTGTCAATCTTCAAAATCTTAGTATATAAATATTTTGGAAAAAGCGTATAATTCTGACTTTATAACCAACTCTAAGGTCCTTTCTAATTATACTTTACATACATATAAATACCTCAAAAATCTTCTAAACAAAACCCAACTCAATATTGTATTAAACTATAAAGTACATTCTTAAATTTTAAAATAAATATTTCAAATGGAAAACAAAATGGCAAAATAAATTTATGACAAATAAAGTATGAAAATATATTTTTTAATAAAATTGTTGCGTCATTTTTGCATTTATGTTCTCTGGTGGGGCTATTTGTCAACATATGCCATACTTTTTATATACCGTTGGAAAGAGTTTTAAGAGACCTTTCTAATGGTATAATAATAATACAGGGTGTTTTTGAAAATTTCATAGTTATAGTAGTTTTTTTGAAAGTTTGATTTTTTTTTTTTTTTTTAAAAAAATTTTCACTTTAAATTGCAATATCTCAAAAATGGTAGCACCGATCCAGATGAAACAAGATGTTTATGAAAGACAATATCATGCCCTACAATATTGTAAGATGTTGGTTCCAGTTTATGGACTAACAGGAAAAATATAACATTTTAATAAAAATGCTACAAAATCTTAGGAACATTTTGTAATGCATTTTTCGACCACTAGATGGCGCCATCGCCACTAATGGTATATATATTCGGAAACTTTGAGATATTTAGTACCGTTATGTGATGACGTCATCTTGATAGCTCACAACCCCTTTCCGGAAGTTTCACCATATTTAAATTATTAGTTGTCAATTGTCGAGTATTTAAAAAAATTATTATATGATGACAAAATGTTTCATCATTATTTTGAAGTTTACAATTTCATTTTCAAAATTTCTTTAATTTGTTTATGGTTTGAAGGTTAAAAAAAGTTGGAAATTGGAACTTTTTTCTAGAAAGTTATAGTACTTATTAGTAAACAAATAATGGAATACGAAATTGAAAAATAAGTAATCAAATTAGTTTACTCATTAAAAAAATGGAAATCTCTTCATAATATTAATAATTAAATATACTTATATATTTTTAACCCCTTTGCTGCTTTTGATATTAGTTTTGCTTGTTAAATTAATAGCTAATTCATTGGTTAAGAAACTTTTCGATTCCAACAAGATATAGATTCTATGTCAGACGTTCAAAGTACTGCTTCCGAGATATACAACTCCCTTTTAGTCCTTGGAAGGTTTCCTTCGCAGATGCGTAAGGAATCAGTAATATAATGTGTAATTACGATCTTAAATTATATACAAGACCGGTTTAATATTCGAAGTTTTATATATTCAACACTACTTATCCTTTTTGATTTTAGCTACAGAATATGTAGATTTGTCGGAAACTATTCCATGATTTCTTTTCTTTTTTTCAAAAACAAAAAAAATTTATAAAGAACAAACGTAAATCTTTAAGAACCGCGATAATGATACATTCAATTTATTATAAATATATAAATATGCATATCATATTGTGTTTTATGTATCATCATTTTATAAGGTTCTAATTTATTTCAATGAAATTTCATCAATCAATCTATATGAAAACTATTTTAAATGAAATAAATATTGCAAAACATTTCTAATAAAAAAAATTTATATATCTGTTTAGATACATATACATATTGTATATTGTATATATATATATCCATATATTTTCCTTCGATTTTGAAACGTGATATATTTATTAAAAAAAATAAAAAAATAAAATTAAAAAAAAAAGTAAAACCTCAAGTGTAAACAAAACCTCGTGAAAATCGTAAATTTGGAAATCAATAACTAATAAAGTTAGACGTACTATATAATATAATACTGAAAAATGTAACTTACATAACTAAATCACATGAAATTTATTTTTATTATTATTAAATTCACATTTTCATTTCAATCAAAATAATTGATTTTTATTTTTTTTAATTGTAAAAACACAGACTTTAGACTCCAATTCGTTTAAAAAAAAAAAAATTTGATAAAAAATTGGTTTTATAACCAAAACTTAATTCGATGTTACAAATTAAATTTGGATAATCAATTTTTTTTTTTAATTAAATCAGATGGGAACTAATAAGCTTCGTAGCAAATACGAAAGTTTAAGAATTTTGAATAAAAACAATTTTTTAATCTGAATTGTGATTACACTTTTATATAATAGGGTTTAGATTCCCCCTACAGCATCCGTTATGTAATCGTATGTGTCATTTAAAAAGAGAAAGAGCGCAGAGTAGACTGTTCCAACTCTGGGTTACCTGCATATACCCATTAAATATCAAAAATTAATTAGAATTAAATTATTAAAATTTAATTAGAATTATGATTACAGTGTAATTGATAGTATTTAGATTCCCCCTACAACATCCCTGGTGTAATCATATGGGTCATTTAAAAAGAGAAAGAGTGCAGAGTAGACTTTGTCAACTCCAGGTTACCCTAATAATCGTAATATACACATTACATTATTTTATTAATTAATTATGGCTAATATATAATACACAAAACTTATTAGACTCTGACTTATGCATAAAAGCAAATATTAATAGCATGACAGGTATTCGAACCTCATACAGTAAAGCAACTACACTTTGTCCAACATCGACCCATTAAAGTAAACTAATTTTGACAGAATTTTAGATTCTCAGCTACATCATATATCAAGTTATTAAGAAGAAATTTTGCTGTATTAGTTTTAACATATTCGTTTATTGCATTTGACACGCCTCACACATTAAATGAGATGAAGAATATGCAATAAATACTAAATAAATTTATTAACATTAATTTGTAAACAACTCTTAATGTTATTTTTAAATATATAATAATTTTAACAATATCTCATTTTTTGTTTAAATGTCAAAACCATAGAATTACTAGTTCTAGAATGGCAAAAGAATGTTCCCGACTCTTTTCTTCTAATGTGATTTCCTATCCTGAGGTATTCAGACAAAAAAATACATATGCAATTTCGTATGCGTATACAAATGGTACGGCTACTTCATTTGTCATTGCTTAAATTTGAGTAAATGAGAATGTTTATTAGGCAGTTTCTCATTATTTTTTTTGTTTACATTTTTACATAGAAATACATTTGGCTTGGGCAGTTTGTATATTGTAAGTTATTTCTAATAAAGATATTTACTATTTTGGTTTAATTTACTTTTATTTTAAATATTTACTTTTTAATATTAAATATATAATTGAACAAAATATCAAGAAAAAAGTTTGAATAATATTAGAAGAAAAAGCAGTCATTTATTTTTAAAAATAACGGAATCTCCATCAAGTATAGTTAGGTTAATTTTAATTAATTTACATATCTATTTTGATTTATCTTAAGGTATTTATTCATCGTGGAAATGAAAATAAATAAATCACAAACAAATCATAATTTTTTGAACAAAACAAAAAGTATTTATAGTCTTGTGAATATATAAACATTTTTACACATTTTTAAATATAAACGAACCTTTTGCAAATATGAAATCTAAATTTATGTTAACGGTAAGCAGGGTTTTAATTTCTGTTTCAAATAACTTAACGTTTCCGAATAAAACATTAAAAGGTTTTTTCTTTACCCTTTTTTTATTCAATCAAAATTTTACTTATATTTAAAAATTTTAGCATTACAATATGATTTTCAAATTGATTCTATTCGAAAATAGACAATGTTTTGGTAAATTTACAGAACGGTCATTTAATAATAATGAAATATGGAAAGCAAAAACCACAAGGAAAATACCTTTAAAATAATTAAAAAACGAGGAAGAGTGTAGTAGAGTAGACTGTGTCAACTCTGGGATACCCGTATGACCGTAACATATACATTATATCATCCGGTTAATTACTTTTGGCAAAATTTCAAACATTCAGCTTTATTAGGTGTAGAGTAATGCTCATATAAAAGAAGGAGTTGTATGGCAGCTACTCGAACCCTTTGCAGTAGACCAACCAAATTTTGCAGTAACTTTGGCCATTACACTAAACTATTTTTTGCAAAATTTCAGACACCCAGCTTCATCAGGTTTAGTGTAAAGCTCATATAAAAGAAGGAGTTGTATGGCAGCTACTCGAACCCTCTGCAGTAGACCAACTAAATTTTGCAGTAACTTTGGCCATTATAATAAACTACTTTTGGCAAAATTTCAGACACGCAGCTTCCATAGGTATAGAGTAATGCTCATATAAAATTAGAAGTTGTATGGCAGGTACTCGAACCCTTGGACCAAAATGGCTGAATTTAAAACTCGATTCCGTTTTTTGCATAAAAACGAATTTGTGAAAATTTCATAATCCTAGCTCCTTTACTTTTTGAGTTATCGTGATGACGGACGGACGGACGGACAGACGGACGGACGGACATACATAGCTAAATCGATTTATTTTTCGATTCTGATCCGATCCATACACTTGAGTCTATATCTACCCCTCCTCCTTCTCTGCGTCACAAACGTAATGGCAAATTTATTATACCCTTGGACTATATAGTATAGGACTATACGGGTATAAAAATCGGCTGAAATTTGTAAAACCTCAAGAAATAAAAAAAAATCTTTAAGCTATACTTTCTTCCCATCTTAATAATCCTTTATTTAATTTAATGTTTTTTAAAAAACTTCAAAAAGCACAACAACACACAAATTTTTTGAATATAACATTTTCTAATTTCTTTTCATTTACTTTTAAATTTGAAAACTTACTTAAATCGTACTTAAAAGTTTCTTTTATATTCCACTTTCAGAAGGAAATGAATCGCGGGGAAACTAGTAAATACATACAAACGGTACACGTACCAAATTTTGAAATTTGTCTGAAAATTTTTTCTCTATTGCCATTCTAGTACTAGTAATTCTATGGTCAAAACCAAAATAAATTATTCTTTTATTTTGTTTTAAAATGTTTTTCTTTTTTCAAAATATCATTTTCCAAAAAAATTTTGTAAATTTTTAGTATTAATTAATTTAAATTTTATAGGTATATTACCTTCGTTTGTAAACAAGTTAATAAGAATTTTTTAAAAAAAGAGTTTCTAACAAAAAAAGTAACAAATTTTTTGACAAGTAATAAAAAATTAAATAAAAATTCTACACTTAAAATAAAAAAACAAATTTCCAAAAACAAACAAACATTTTTGAATTAAATTGTCAAAATTTTCCATAAAAAAAATTATTATAATAATAATAATATGGCAGACAGCCAAATTATTATTGCAAAAAGTTGAAAAAAAATGACTATTTTTATATAAAATAAAATTAAAAAAAAAAACCAAAAATCACAGACTTGAGAAAAAACATTTATTTTGATAATATTGGCAACACTCCAAATTTCATTGCGACAATTTAAAAAAAAAAAAAAGACAGTCTTTTTTTGCTAATAAAAATAGACTCAAAATAAAATAATAAATAAATCAATAATAATAAAAATTTATTTTGAAAATAAATTAAATTTCTTTTATAGATACTTTTTAACACACACACACACACATACACACTTTTACCAATAAATTAATTCATTAATTATTTTATTATATTAATGACAAAAATAAAATAAATTTGGTTTTTTTTCCTTTAAAAAAGAAAGAGACAAAAGAAAATGAAAGTGAAAATAGAAATTCTTATAATAGATGAAAAATATAAATATAAACAAAATATGAATCATTTTTGTTTAATGACAATATTTTTGATAAAAAAAAAAAAAACATTTATAAATAGAAAGACAAGTTTTATTTTTATTTTTTACCTAAGTTTTGATAAAAAAACAAATAACCCGGTACAATTTATTTGACCATTGCCGCCACCTGTCAAATAATATTATACACATATACATAGCAAACTTAAATGAATTCAATTTTATAAAAGGTAATCATCAAAGGGTTTTACTAAATTGTTTTAATTTTCACTCAACTTTTCACTCAATTTTTAAAATTGAGTAAGTTTTATTTGTATACACAAGTACTTGATAAATTGTAATCACGTGACATAGAAAGGCATTTAAATAAATTTTTTAAGTATTTTGAAGAGTCCCTTGTCTCAAAATTGATAGTTTATGTAAATATACAATAATAAAAAAATGTTTAGAAATAAAATTGCAATTAGATTTCATGTTTTAAATGTTGATGAGGGAAAACAAAGAATGGTACCCACATGTATCTATTTTTAATGACAGTTAAAAAAATAGAAACGTTTGTTATTTAAAATAATTCATAACATAAACTTAAATGTCATAAATTAAGATGACCTTTAAATAATTTACCTAGTATGACACTTAAATAAGTAATCAATTAAACTTTGTTGCAAAAAAAAACCCATTCCATGTTTTTTCTGCACTTAATTAAATTATAATGAGTACATGACCGATAATATAAATTAAAAGTAATTATTTCAGATTTTTTAAATCATATAAAAGTATTCAAATGTTTAATTTTAATTCAACAATTGAATTATGTATATTTTTGTATATGAATTCAATTATTCTTAATTTAAATATCATTCAATTCTTAATTATTCCACACGAAATAACTTATACTTTTAAGTTAATTACTTGCAAGTACCTAGTACCAATGTACTCATTAATAAATTAAACAACAAATTTGTGATTTGTATACATAAATCAAATTAAAAAAAAAAAAAAAATACCTAATTAAAAACTATTTTCTTTTCTACATATTAATTTTATCTCTTTCACATTGAATTTTTTGAACACAACAAATGTTTTTTATTTTCAATTCAATTTTTTCCTGTTTATTATAATTTAAATGTCAAGTACTTTTGAAAGAACATATGCCAGTGGGTGATTATGCATATGGTAAATACAGTACATTGTCAGTTTTATGAGGTACAATAATTTATTTTAAATATTTTAATGTAGGATTTTAAACATTAAATGAAGACTGGTGATTGCTATGGATATTTAGGATTAACTATTTGAATGCCTTTTATGTTGAATGCTTGCATAACTAAATCGGATAGCAGTCTAATTACTTTAAAAAGTAATTAGATCTTTAAGTATTTTAAATTTTTTCATAAGTTATATTTAATTGATTAAAATTGAAATTTTCAAAAGTTTTGTAGTCTTTGAATTAATGAATTTTTAAATTAAACTACACAGTTTAGTTACTTGGTAATAACTAAAGAGTCACTTATAATTATGAAAAGTACTGTACACATACAATTAAGTGTAATTCATTCTTTTGAAGATTATATTTAATGAACAATTTTATATTCAAGAATTTTTTGTTTATTAAGTTATTGTACATTTAAATCAAAATGTTGGAAAATTATTACTTTTGATAAATTACTATCTAATTGTAAAATAGAATGAGAAAATATTAAAAATTTTTACAATTAATTAATTTTGTTATGTAGTAAGATGTAAAAGTAACAACAAAGTAAGTGTTAGAATCTATAATTTATAATTTATGCATATTTTATATTATTACTAGTGACAATTAAATGAATAGACATAAATTACATATAGACTGTATAATTACTTAATAAAACTAGATTTTTGTTATGTTAAAAATCAATCATAAACATTTTAAAGAATGTAGTTACTAGCTAGTTATATTTGCATTAAAATTAAAATATAATTTAAATAATATATTACATTATACTAATTAAAATTTAAATACTTATAATATATTCCTTAAGTTATTGAAAAATTGATTATAATAGTAAATGACAATAAAATATGAGATTCCTACTGTCAAAAGTGTCACTTTTCGCAGAATTTACAATTTGTAAAAAATATTGATAATATCTAATGATTTTTTAACAAACCAAAGCCTTTTTAAAGCGTTTTTTGAGTAAATGAGTTAGAAAAGAGGTTCCTGACACTAATTTGTCTGATTAATTAGTTTATTGAAACTAATTTGATTAAATTATTTGAATTATTTTGTTTATATTATATATTTGTATAATTAAATTGTATTTAGTAACCATGGGGATTTGTAAATCAATAAATATTAATTGTTTACTACACTACAATATTTGTGTTTTGTAATTGTAGAAAATTTAAAAAATTTAAAAAATTTAATTAAATTTAAAAATTAATAAAAATATTTGCAAAAAAAATATTTTTGTAATATTACAGTTATTTTGCACCCTTAGTTTGAACATTTAATAATGACACTTGTACACTTATTGTCATAAATAATACTATATAATTAAAAATAATAATCATTTTATAAATCTTATTAAATTTTTTTAATTTTAAATTTTATCTCATACTTATATGAATTAAAAAATAAATACAAGTAGGTACACGTGTTCTTGTATTTAGGAATAGCGATAAATTCAATTATATTTAAATGGCAACTATAGAGTATAACATATACGATCTCAAGTCTAATGTCTTCCTCAGAACAGAATCAATTGTCTTAGGAATACCAAAAAGTCTATAAATTTCACCTTAAATATTCTAGAATATTGATTCTAAGTATTTTGTTACTCAAAATTGATAACATATTATTGTATTAAGTATAATGACAACTTGACAATATTTTTCCCCTATTTAATTGATAATAATCAACTTATCATTTTCGAAATCTAAAGTAATTTTTTAATCAAAGCGGTAAAAAAAATGAGTAAGTTTTTTTTTGAAAATTAAATAAAATTACAATATAATTAAAATCTTATCTTAACGTAGTTTTGCAATTTGCTGTATTTGTACGATTACTTATTATCTTACAGTATCTGACAGTATTATTGAGTAAAGAAACATGCAGGCCCGGCTCAAGATGCAGGCGAGCAAGGCCCTTGCCTGGGGCGCCAAAAATACTGCCATTACATAGGGCGCTGAAATTTCTTAAATATGCCAACCAAAATACCGAAAATTGTGAAAATATTATTGAAAATTTATATTTACTTCTGTGTTAGTAGTTAAATTTAATACTAGACAATTTTTTTATAAAAAATCACAATTCACAACTTTATTACACTAACTATAGTTAACAATATAATTAAATAGTTGGGAATTTTACATTTCTGATCATAGTATGCAACTATCAATTCAAAAAGAAAGCTTTTGCAAATTTGATTTTTTACCATTATTTTGAAACTAGATCCTAGATGTCTATGACTTTTATTTCAAAAATAAAATTGTGTAGGTTCGTTTGTTTTTGAGTAATAGTGTTATAATAACATAATTTTTAACAATTTTCTTCAAACAACAGTGAATTAAAATATCAAGGTACATACATACAAAAATTGTACCATTTTACAACTAAAATTAATTTAACAATCCTTTCTCTATAGTAATGTCCAAAAAGTTGAGCGGAAGCGAAAATAGAAAGAGAAAGATTCAGCAAAAGATTGAAATAGAAAAAATAACAAAAATTTCATCATATTTTACTAAAAATTTGAGAACTACTGAAATTAATAATATAGAAAGCGATGAATCTGAAACGGATGATGTTGCGAAAGAAAATAGTTTAAATTCAAGTTTCGTGGATGTTAATAGTTTGCGAAATGAAACTCAAGATGAAAATAGTGTGCATGATGATAATGTAATTGAAAGTGAATATGAAAATAGTTTGGTTTTTGATGTGCGTAATCCATATGTAAGTAATTTGAATTTTGAGGGTGAAATATAAAACAATAAGCTTTATAAAGATGTGGGATCATGGCCCATACCGTTAAAAAAAAGTGAAATTGATCATATAATTATTATTGGACCATCAGATTGTTCTAGTCTCAAAGAATTTCCTAAAAACCACCACAATCGATCATTTTCCAAAAATTTGTATTACAAAACCCTCCGTAATGGAGAAGGGTTATTTAGAAAGTGGCTAGTTTATTCCGAAAGTAAAGATGCAGTATTCTGCTTTACATGTAAAATTTTTGACTCTCTTGGAAGATCTAAATTATCAAAAACAGGATTCAATGATTGAAAAAATGTATATGATTGCTTGCAATCCCATGAAAACTCTAAGCAACACAGAGACACATTTTTGAAGTGGATAGAAGTTACAATCCGCCTTCAAAATAATAAAACTATTGATAAGGAATTACAAGCTGGTATTCAAAAAGAAAAGCAACACTGGCAAAATGTAATGGACAGACTTATTTCTATTACAGTTTTTTTAGCAAAGCACTCATTGGCATTCAGAGGTACAAACGATAAATTATTTGAGAAAAATAATGGAAATTTTCTTGGACTGGTGGAGTTACTAGGAAAATACGATCTTACATTAAGTGAACATTTACGTCGCGTTAGGAATAAAGAAACTCACACTCATTACTGCGGAAAAAATATTCAAAATGAATTAATTAATTTAATGGCTTATAACATTAGAAATTATATTTCTGATCGTATTCGTAAAACAAAATACTATAGTATTATCCTAGACTGCACTCCAGATTTAAGTCATACTGAGCAGTTATCGTTTACCATACGATTTTATGACATTGAAGCAATGGTAATTAAGGAGCATTTTATCTGTTATAAAGATATATTAGATATAACAGGAAATGGAATTTATGATACAACAATTTTATTGCTAAAAAAATTTAATTTGAATTTTAGCAATTGTCGTGGCCAAGGCTACGATAATGGGGCAAATATGAAGGGGAAAAATAAAGGTGTCCAAGCTAGAATGCTACAAGATAATTCACGCGCTTTTTTTATGCCATGTGGTTGCCACTCATTAAATCTACTGGTCGGCGATGCCGTTGCTTCTACAGTTGTATCTAAGACATTATTTGGCGTGTTACAGAGAATATATGTATTTTTTGCTTCATCCACACAAAGATGGGCAGTACTTAAGAAATATGTCAAAAATTTAACAGCTAAACCATTAAGTGAAACGCGATGGGAATGCAGAATTAATTCAATAAAAGCTGTGTTATTTCAAATCGTAGGTTTTAGAGATGCTTTAAATGATATTTCTGAACATTCTTTAGATCCGAAAGCAGCATCAGAAGCTTCTTCATTAATACAAAATATTGAAGATTTCCAATTTATTGTATTGTTAAACATTTGGTTTGATATATTAAGTATGATTAATGTTGCTAGTAAATCGATGCAAAATTCTGATTTTAACATCAAACAAGTCGTGGATCAGCTGAGAATTTGCACAGAGTTTTTGGAAGAATATAGAATATCTGGGTTCGAAAAGGCAATTGAAAGTGCCAAAGCTATTGCAGAAAACCTTGACGTAGAAGCTGATTTTACCGAAACCAGAAGTAGAAGGAAGAAAAGGCAGTTTGATTATGAAGCTGAGGATGAAATTACCACAAACAATCCTCAGCAAAAATTTAAAATTCATAATTTTTATGTAATTATAGACCAATGTTTAGCCTCAATGACTGAACGATTTTCTCAACTAAAGCATTTTGAAGAAATTTGGGGATTTTTGTTTGACATATTTTCAACAGGCAAAGAAGATTTAATGAAATGCTGTAAAGATCTGCAAATTGTACTAGAAGATGATATTAACGGCAACGATTTATTTGATGAAATAGTAATACTAACAAATTTTGAAGGATTTGGAAAGAAAGATATTAAAGATATCTTGAAATATATAAAAAGTAGATCAATGGAAATAATATTCCCAAACCTTTATATTTCACTGAGAATACTAATGACGATTTCTGTTACAGTAGCAACATGCGAACGAAGTTTTAGCAAGCTCAAATTAATAAAAACATATCTTCGTTCAACAATGATATTAAATGAAATAAATATAAAAGAATCAATCGAAACATTTTCAGATTTAAAATCGAGGAAAAAATTTTTCTAATATATTAAATTTTCTATTTTTTTTTTTTATAATTTATAAATCATTTGTTATAGTTATTATAATGAACAATTGAAATAAAATATTATATTTAGTAAGTAAATAAATGTTTATTTAGTTTAAACTCTATTTAGGAGGCGCCATTAAAAAGTTTGCCTAGGGCGCCATTTAGTCTTGAGCCGGCCCTGGAAACATGTCTATATTAAGTTGACGAAACATCAAAGTGAAAAAAGATTAATACTAATATATATATATATGTAATATACATTATGATAATAAATGATATGACACTAATGAGCATATATTATAATGGTATAAATAGCGTATTAATAATTAAATTTTGTTAATTGATAACATTTTGTAATCATTAAAATTTGTAGGTAATTATGAATTTAACAATTAGTTAAAAATTTTACAATAATTCGAAATTCTTACAAAAATTAGATCAGTTCATGTGAATTAATAATAAGTTAATGAATAACTTTTAAAGAGTCTCTTCTATAATTTAAAATACCTATTAACTTATTTTAAAACTATTAACTGGCTAGACGAATTATTCAAGTCATTAATTGAGCCAGCCATTGCTATGAAAAATTAAAGGCCATGCGTTAAAATTGTTTTTAGTTTTTTAATAATTTTTTTTTTTAATTATTGTAAATAAATAAATTCTGAATTAAGGTACTAAGAAAGTTCTAAAAACACTAAGAAATTGAATGCTTATTAAGAACATATCGAATGGACAATTTCCCACATTGAAATCATTTTTTTAGAGACTTTTAAAAAATTTGTAAATTTTATCTGAAGTTTAGTACCTAATTCTTTCATTTATTACTCTGTCAAGCTGATTCAGAATCTCGTCACATTGATCAATCCCAATAAAAATTGTTTTTTCACAATAGTATATAAAAAAATTGCCTTAAATTTCATCCAGGCCATTAGTAATCTTTTATCAATTTTCTGACTAATCTTTTTCTCGCAATTATTTCTCGATTACAAGTTCTTTTTTTAAATAAAATTTATGAATTTTATATTCAAAAAACTATTAAGTCATATAACCATGAATCGTTAGTATTATTAGTAAGTCCATAAACTATAGGTTTATGTAGGTTTGTGAACCCCAAAAATTTAGGGGTCTATTTCCTATTATGATTACATTATTCAATATATTTTAAAATCTAAAAAACAAAATTTAGAATATAATCACATTTTAAAGACCAAATTTAATTAATTAAAACTTTTCAATACTCCTTCGTCCAAATTATATACCAGGTGTCTGTCTGTCAATTAAAATCTAGTTTTTATTTTTCTAAATAAAAATATTTTCTATTCGTATAAGTAAATTAAGTTATTTTTAAATTTTTTCGAAACTTTCAAAATAAAAACAAATTATTTTCTGTTAAACATGCATATTATATAATATTTGTTTTTTTTTTAATATTTCCAATTTTTTAAAAATGGCACGAGTTTCTATCTTATATCCAAGTATATATTTGTAGTTTTTCTAATGTGAATTCCCATTTTTAGATTTTTGCAAAAAAAAAAAAAACACCAAAACAAAAGAAAAAATATAAAAAAAAATGATGCACGTGACCCCGGTATTTATAAAATAATTTATTCATCTAATTCTTATATTAATTTACAAATAAATATTCAAATAAAAAAAAAAATAATAAAAAAAACTTTATGATAAGTATGTATTATTTGACTATTCATTCATTAATTAAAAGCTTAACACAAATAAAACCAGATTTTTTTTTAAATAATTATAAAATAATTTTGTAATATAAAAAAACAAAAAAACAAAACAAGGCTTTTAAGTTCATAGCACTTCTTTAAATCGACAAATTGAAGCACACTTCAGAAAATCATTAATACCAGTATATAGAGTCTTTTATACTAATTAAGTATATTTTAAAATTTTATTTAAAATATAAAAAAAAACATATCTTATTAAAAATACTATTTTACTATAACAACGAGGAAGAGTGTAGTAGAGTAGACCTTGTCAACTCTGGGATACCCGTATGACCGTAACATATACATTATATCATCCTGTTAATTACTTTTGGCAAAATTTCAGATACCCAGCTTTATTTGGTGTAGTGTAATCCTCATATAAAAGAAGGAGTTGTATGGCAGCTACTCGAACTCTCTGGAGTAGAGTAGTAGACCAACCAAATTTTGCAGTAACTTTGGCCATTATACTAAACTATTTTTGGAAAAATTTCAGACACGCAGCTTCTATAGGTATAGAGTAATGCTCATATAAAATTAGAAGTTGTATGGCAGGTACTCGAACCCGTGGACCAAAATGGCTGGATTTAAATAGCGATTCCGGTTTTTGCATTAAAACGAATTTGTGAACATTTCATAATCCTAGCTCCTTTACTTTTTGAGTTATCGTGATGACGGACGGACGGACATACATAGCTAAATCGATTTATTTTGCGATTCTGATCCGATCCATACACTTGAGTGTATATCTAGCCCCCCTCCTTCTCTGCGTCACAAACGTAGTGACAAATTTATTATACCCTTGGACTTTATAGTCATACGGGTATAAAAAATATCGCAAAAACTTAAGAACTACGACTTAATTAATTTTTAATATACTTATTTTTATTTTTTATTTTTATATATTAAAAAAAAAATTTACATACTAGTCTAGATTATGCCTAGTGCCAATAATTACTGAATAATATTTAAATTATATGTATGTTATGATAGAATATAAAAATAGAATATAATTATACTAATCTAAATATATATTATATATACAGTAAACCATCTTTTGTATTGATAAGATTAAACCAAATTAAACTACTCGTTTATCTTATTTTATTTTAAAATTTAAATAAGGTGATATTCAAGACCTTCAGTAATCAGCAGACTTTTAATAAACTTATAATTTTAATTTATTTTACTATAATAAATTTTGAAAAGATTTAATGTCATTAAGTAAAAGTCAAAACTTAGAAGTTGTTGTTTTTCGTCATCATTTGAGATTGTTCTGGATATAATTACGTTTACTGAAATTAAAGAATTATGTCATAACTTTAATACAGTAAGTGGTTAAACGCATTAAACACCTAATTCTATAAATGTATCCAAATATACAGTGGAACCCATTAGAAATAACAATTTTTAAATTGAATTGCAAATTGTATATACCAAATACAAGTACATAATCTAGTACCAACTACTAGTAAATAATCCGAACCTCATTTAATATCACCAATGTATCAACAATTTTAATTGTATCTGGAATTCATTAAGATCAATTCTAATAGCAAGAATATAATATGACCCCCTGTTCCAACATGTACCTATGGTATAGACAGGCTTATTAGCTGAACAGTTGAACAGATTGATAAGTTTTATCAATCATATAATACTTATCAATCTGTATTTCCATAACTCCAATAGTTCCTCTTTATTTTTCAAATAAGGTTATAAAAGTAAGGGTGCTCATCCATCTACAAATTTGACCTAATTAAGTTGAGTAATGAACTTTTTAAACATTTTTCGAGTTCTACCCTCCCAACTCAACTTGTAAACCGGCATTTTTCTTAATATTTTTTGAAAAACTTATCAATGATAATTGCTTTAATTTTGTTTAAGGACAAGCCAGTATTTTCTACAAGTTTTACTACCCAACCAAGTATCGTTATTCGAATTA
This sequence comes from Dolichopus griseipennis, assembly GCA_963082915.1. NCBI lineage: Eukaryota > Metazoa > Arthropoda > Insecta > Diptera > Dolichopodidae > Dolichopus > Dolichopus griseipennis. Next base: position 7,853,517 of record OY720442.1, read on the forward strand.
ATTTTGCTATAAAGTTTAAGGCCGAAAGTTCATGATTTCTTTAAAGTTTCTTACAGATAACTTCTACTGTATATAAATTTGTTTTTAAATATTAAAAAAAAAAAAAAAACAATTTTAGCATTTTATAGAATATGTTTTGTTTTTTCTAAGAATGTGGTTTACGGATGTAGGTTAAGACTTGATTTACTAGATTGAAATATAGTGTGATTTTTTTAAGAATTGGCTACCGTATTTAAATGTTTTGAATTTTTTTTTTTAATCTAAACTTTTTTTCTATTTTCATCTTAAATTTAAATACTAATTACATTATTTTTAAATTGTTAACACATTCCTGGTTTATTAACCTTTTTTCTTAATCATATAAAAATAGTCGTTAAGGGCTTTAGAAAAAAATTTTAAAAAACAAACAAGTTTTGTGTCGTGATAGTGTCGTGTATTTAAATATATTTTAAGTATTCTTATAGGTTTTTTTTTTTGGATTTTGGGGAAGAACTTGAAAATTTTTTTAAGGTTTTTAAAGAAAAATACTCAAATATTATGTTAAATATTATTTAATTTATTTTATTTCATCAATTAGATTAAAAGTATCTAATTATAACTAATTGCTATATAAGGTCAATGTTATTGTTTAGTTTTCTAATAACTGTAGGAAGTAATGATTTAACCCTTTAAAACCCAGTTCGCATATGTATAGAATGTATTTCAGTCAATTTCAAATATGTATAAGCATTGGATCATAAAATCAAAATACAAATAGTTGATAATGTAATTATTTAGTCGGGTATTTGAACCTCAATTACGGACTTCAATGGTTTGGCAGTTTTTTTAATAATATTTAATTTGCCATTGGGTTAAAATCTATTTTAGAATTTGTTACAATTATCCCTCAACTTAAATTAAACTAATTGATTCACTCAATCTTAAGTTAAGTAATAAAATTATAAATTCAATAAAATAATAAACTCAATTAAATTTCTTTCAAAATTCTAAGATCCAATTAAAATTCAAAAATAAATGCAAAATTGAAAAACAAATCAAATCAAATTAGCCATGTTAGATTAGATCTATAAAACTTTAAGTCAATTTCAATATATACTAGATAATAGATACTGACTTAACTTCTTCTAATTAAATATTCAAAAAAATTGAAATAATTAATTAAAAAAAAATAACGAATAAAAATAAAAAAAATTAAAAAAATTTTAATTAAATTTCTCTTAATAAACAATTATAATAATATTCATAGATACAATTTATAAATACAATTTTAACCTTGTCCTATTAAAAAATACAAGTAGATTATAGATTTCAAATTCTTTTGCAATTATAATTGTGAACTTCTCCCATGTTTTATTGTTCTAATATAAAATATTAAATAATTTTTTTTTTTTATTGTGTACTAATTACAATTATTAAAATTCTACTTTCATTTAATTTTGGAATTTATATTATTTAGTATATTTATACACCTTACACCCTCAATTATTAATAATGATTACCTATAATCTCAATTAGAACACTTAAAATGATAATAAATATTTTTCCAAGTGAATTAAATCTACAACATTGTTAGAATTGCTTTTTTTTTAAGTGTTTAGAAATTTTTTTTTTTAATTTGGCGTGTGCTTCATCACTTTTCAAAGGTTATTTGTTTTATTATTTTTTTTTTTTTAATATGTTAATATTATTTGATTTGTATCTTATAGATACAAAATACAGATATAGATATATATATATAATAGATAGTATATATAGTATTTAAATAATTAAAAAAACATTTATTCATATTCGTGTTGATATTTACAAATGTTTTACACATTTTCTATGAGTTTGAATTGAATGATCTTCAATTTATAAAATATTTAAAAAAAAAAATTGAATTAAAATTTTAGATTAATAGGTATAATTAAATTAGAAAATGTTGTAACTTCAAATAAGGTAAAGATAAAAAGAAGAATAATTGATATGCAGTGCTATTGTACTAGAAAAATTTTTTTGAGTGCAAATGTATTTTAAAGTAATTATAAAACCTAAGTTTTTACAATTGTAAGATATTCTTTACTTCTGCTCTAAAAAGTTTGAAAACTACAAAAAATGTTATATTTTATTTATATATTAATTTAGTAAATTAAAATACATAGTTAAAGGTTTAAAAATTTAAATAAACTTATTTTAAAGAAGAAGTTGGATTAATCATCTTCTTTGGCTAATATCACAATCTTCCAAGTAAACCGAGGTTATAACCTAAATCAAGATTAGACCTTTCATAAATAAGTAATTATCTGTAATAGATAATTAGTAGAGCAATTCATTCAATTTAATAGTCAATCAATTACGATTTTAAAGTGTATAATAAGATAATGACAACAAATCATTAATGAAATATTTTGAAATGAATTCTAATTAATATAAAAATGCACCTCATTAATTACTTTGGTTTGTAAATTAAAATTTTAAAATTATTTTTAAATTTCTAAAAAAATTCTTATTAACATTCTTATCAAATAAATTAATAAATTACAATCTTGAACAATGTTTAAAATAATTAAATTAACAGAATTCTACGAATACTAAATTATTCAACTAATTTGGAATTAAAATTTTTTAAAGTTTCCTGGCTTAAATTCACCAATCACTTAATTACTAATCAAATAATTCAACAATTAATAATTAACATTTTTTTTATAAGTTTTTCTTGCACCAAAATCATATTCGACAATATTTCAATAAAGTTATGGGGTTGGGTCTGAAATCTTGGTTTAGTAAATCTCGTTTTCACAAAATCCAGTTTTTGAAAATCTCGTTTTAGAAAATCTTGTTTTTAAGAAATTTTGTTTTTAGAAAATCCAGTTTTTGAAAATCTCGTTTTAGAAAATCTTATTTTAGAAAATCCCTTTATTTATATTCTGGAAAAAGCTCATAATTTTGGTTTTGTATCCAACTCAAAAATCCTTAAAAACCTGATTTTTCAATAAAAAACGAAATTTTCTAAAAACGAGATTTAAAAAAAAAGGTTTACTATACCGAGATTATAGAACGCTCCCAAAGTTATGACTAGTAATAAAACACTCACTTAGCAAAAAATGTTTTTTTGATTATTTGATTAGTGATAAGTGGTTTGTGCAATAAAATTGAATTTTAAATGGTTTCAAAAGAAATTGCTATAAAATTCAACGAATTAAGAATTTTTATAACCAAAAAGTGATTCATATTTAATTACAAATTTAAATTAAATTTATTTTTAAAACTACAAAATTTTTTAAAAGAAATTACAAAATTTTGAAATTCGAAATTATTATTAAATAAAACAAATTATTTCAATACTTCCTTCTTTAGATTATTTTAAAATTTAAAAATTTTTTTTACAAATAAACACATTTTTAATTTCAATGTCACTTGAGATCATCACCATAATCATCATCATCATGAGCGGCAGTAATAAAAGCAAAAACAACAAATTATAAGAAAGCCAATACTAAAATTACAGTGGCAAACATCATATTTAGAATTGGTCTGGCGCATTTGGATCAAATCCAAAAATTATAATTATTTGGTAAAAATTCAAATAATTTAAAAATTTTTATATTTATATAAGTTTTAAAAAAAATGTCTTTTCAAAATATTTGAAAAATAATTAAATATATATATATATATATACATATATATATATATAGAATGTCTACAAAGTATATTTGAATAATAAGTATGTATTGCTTTTATATAAATATACAAATATGTACAATGTAAATTGCAAATCTATAATAATTTTTTTTTTTTTTTGGTAAATTGCAAAATATTTTTAAAATTTTTCCATTTTAAATTTACTGTAAAATTCGAAACATAAAAACTGTTTTAAATCAAAATTTATTTTATAGAATATTAAATTGAATGTAATGTATCAGCAATAAATTTAAACATTAAAATTAAGTCACTAAAAAAAATATTAATACGTATAAGTATCTGAAGTTATTCAAATTTGAATATATTGTTGTTTTCAATGGAAATTTTGTTTATAAGCATAATTGAATTAAACAATTATTAATTGAAATTATACAGAGTCCAGCATAAATGTAAATACATTTGAAATATCATTTTTAGTGAATTGTGCAATTAAGATTGATAGTGGTATCAGATTCAGCGGATTCATATCGGCTTACTAAAAAACTTAAGATAAACAAAAATTACCTTAGCAAATCTCTCAAAACCTCAAATAAGTGATTGAAACCTTTTTAAATAAAAATAGTTGTTCCGAGTCTTACAGTTGTATACAAAATCTGTGTTTCAGTAATTTGTCCAGTTTGAAGATAAAAAAATGATTGAAAATTATATTTGAGAAGCAGCTTATAAATTCACTCAAAACTAAAGTTACACCTTTTTTCTAAATATTTTTAAGTTTATGGAATTTGCCTTTAAATATTTTTCGAAGACAGGATTCGAAACTATGAATTTTTTCTAAATGACTTTTTTATATAATTATATTAATTAATTCGAGTACTTATTTGTCGCCGACATATAAAAAACATATAAAAAACTTCAATGCAAGAATTTTGCAAAAACAAATACAATTTCAAATTCTGAAATTAATACAAGGAGTTTTATAAACTTAAATTAATTTCTAAAGTCAATTAAGCTGCCAAGCTTGATAGTGTTACACAAAGGATTTCGATTTAACTATTATAGAATTAGAAACTAATATTTCTGAAATAGCTCGCTTCATTTGTGCAATATACAATGGAATATACAATGTTATACTTTGAGAATTTAACGTATGATTTAACTTTATTTAACTTAAATAAATTAAATTGCTTTTGGAATTGATTCAAATTTTCAAAATATATTAAAAGAAAATACTTCATTAAATACTTACTTTTTAAGTAAAATAAATTTTATTTTATAATAACTTAATTCTAAATTTAAATATATAAATTAATAATGATTTTATTTACAGCAATTCTTTTAAAAGTTATTATAATGTTTTTATTATTAATTACTAAACTGCAGATTTAAATTTTGTTAGATTGGTTGAGTTCCAAAAAAATATTTAATTTACATGTTATTTCTAATAAACAGATTTAATTTATTGTAATTACAATATAATACTAATTATTTTTAAATTATTTAATAATTTTAAATCGTATTTAATCTACAAATAAGTTAAAAATTTGTTAAATATAGGAAATATAAAATAAGTACTAGACTGTATTTGTAAAATCTACAAGATGTTTTTTATTTTTAAAACACAGAGCTGTAGAGTTGGAGTCGATTTTACAGATAAAAAAAGTCAGAGTCGGAGTCAGAGTTAGTAGTTTTGATTCCCGACTGCACAACCATGGTTAAAAGTAATTTGTTCAGATCAAGCTCAGACCCTAATCTTAATACTTTTAGAGCATCTAATATTTAAAAAATTTATTCAAATTATTAAATGTCAAAACGTTGTTTATAAAATATATATATATATAAAAATATAATTATAAACCCCATAAGTGAAAGTATATTAAATATCAATTAAGTTAAAGAATCCCAAAATTCTAATAAAAATACTTAAGATAAGATAACTGTAAATATTTGTAAACTACAAATAAATAAGTTCAATAAATTGAAAATATTTAATAATAAGTTACAACTATGTACTTAACAGTTTACACAATCACATAAGTACATAAAATTATTGTAATTTATTACTTTTACCGTTCAATATTTTTTTTAAATGACAGTTAAACATATATCTATATATGTATGTAATATGTATGTCAAAATTAAAAATGTTTAATTTGTTTACCGCTTTATTTGATTAGCAATTTACTAATTGATTATTGACACAAAATGAAAATGAAAATATTTACATATATATGTATATATATTGTACTCGTATTACATTAAAAAAAACAACTAGAAAATTCAAGGTGCAAAGACATTTTTTTCCTTTTACATTTTAACACACAAAAATCTTTTACTTATACATAAATATTTTTAGATTACGTCACAAAATTATTGAGAAACCCCTTCAATTAATGATTAAATAAATATATAAGTAAAATATATGTAAAGTTCCAAAAAATAAAAACAACATAACAAAAAAAAATACAAGAAAAATAAGTAGGTATAGGTTTAAGTATTCAAAATATTTATAAATAGTATAAGTATATAAGTTTAAATGTATTTTAGAGTTGAAACTAAAACAAAAATTAAAGTTATAAAGTTCAGTTTACATTTATAACTTATATAATATTAGTCACTAATAATTAAAATAATAATTTTGATTTTTTTTCGGATATTTAAAAATTAATTTCAAATCACATGATATTATCAAAACAAATTTAAACGGCAGACAGTGTAATTATATAATTTGAAAAAACAATCATAAGAATAGGGTTGCCAGACGTTCTTTTCAAAATTGTGTTAGACAATGTAAAAATTTCAAATAAAAGAATTTTTTATATCTTTTAATCGCAAACTTTTCAATTTTAAGGCTAATAAGACTGTCTATACCATAGGTACATGTTGGAACAGGAAGTCATATTATATTTGTGTTATTAGAATTAATCTTAATAAATTCCACATACAATTTAAACATGAGATAGTACTAGGCATTATAACATGTAGAAGGGTCTTAGATTTTCAATAAATTTCATTCTATTTTTGTTAATATTTTAATATTTTGTATTTGAGTTATATGGTATTCAATATCTGTGAGTTATATTATTCAATTAAAATTATTTGTTTATATTTTGCATTTGTTTATATTGTTAAAATCATGGAAATCATGTTTATTAATGATTTTTTTATTAAAGATATATAATTATTAATTATTGATTATGTCAGAACCCAATGGGGAAGGGTAGCTGAGTCGAGTCAAAAACAAGAAAAGATTTTTTAATTTCACTTTCTTTGATTTTATGCGAGAACCAGAAATATTAATTGAACAAACTTACGGCACCCGACAAACCTATAAAAGAATCCCATTATGAACTTCATAATATGTTAAATACTTATTTTGCATTTAAAAATAATTATTATATATTTTAAGGATATTTTATAATTAATTTAAAATTCATTTCACTCTTAGATACAGGCATAATATTTTAAAGACATTTCCAATAAGTAATTCTAGATTCACAATTTTTTTAAATATACCTATATGCGGTATTATAAGTTATATAAGTATATATGTATATATAAAATACGTAAAGATTAATATATTCCAATTTGATAAAATATAAAATGTCTTTTAAATGATTTATTTATAAACAAGAAATTAAATAAAATATAAAATTAAAAAAAAAAGTTACTTAATAGTTCCTTAAATTTGTTTTTGAGTCTATAAATAACAACATATATATTATACAAACAAGTTTATAAAACACTTGTTGGTTCAATTTATATTAATAATAATTTACCACCATCAGGGAAAATACTTAAATATTTTACTTCAAATTGCAACTGGTAATTTTCTAATTATAAATAAAATTAGAAAAAAAAATAAAAAATACCTTACAGTAACAAGTTGGATTTTAAATAAAATTAATTTCCTTCAAAAAAAACACTGAAACTTTAAAACTAAATGGTCATTTTAAATAAAAAAGTAGTATCAGGTAGTGTAAGTATAGATATTTTTAGTTAATACAGGAATTTGAATTTATAATTGAAATGGGTACTTCATTTTTTTACTTGTATATATATATATATATATATATATATATATATTACTGGGAGGCTGTTTACATACTTTTTTTTTAAAAAAAATATCTTACTTTTATTTTTTAAACTAAAAAACTTATACGACATACATACATATATATATATAATATATATATATATACGTTAATAATACAACATATACGTATATAAACATGTAATATCATACCGTTGTATAACCATCATATACAATATTTTATATTTAACAACAAATTAATTTTATTAATATTTTTATCTCTTTCTAACGGCCATTAACATTAACGGGACGGGTTTGATTCGCTTCATTTAACGGTCAACCATACCATAACCGTTTACTTAAAAAAAATAAAAAAAAACAAAAAAGTAAAAATATTCACTTTTTATTTCCTTAGCTTCAAAATAAAAAAATTTTACAAAAAAAACAACAAAAAGTAACTATCAAAGACCTGATTTGTTTTTTTGTACAATTTAATTTGAGTATTTTTTTAGCACATTTTTTTTAACTTTGTTTTTACAAATTCACCTGTGTAAGTATTGGTATAAAATCAAAAAAAAAAGTGTTGACACAATTGATCCGAATTTCAGAATTTTTTTTTTAATAATTTCTTTGTAAGTACCTAGATACATATTTATTAATATACTTATATATATGTAGTAAAGGTTGAATATAGTGATGTGTGTAATGGGCTTGGTTATATTTATTTGTCATATGAATTTTTTTAAATATATATATTTACATTAATTCAGTTATATATATATATATATTTAAGAGAATATATTAAGTTCAGATGTTCTTTAAGTTAAATAATATGAGTACATAATTTATGTTATTAACAGCTTTTATTAATAAATATTTTACTTACATATTAATATTATGAGATTTTTGATAATGAATTTATTTCATTGGAGTTATTTAATTCTTTTGATTGATTATTTAATATTGGATTAGTGTTAATTATTTGTAATCATTTTTTAATCAATGTTTAGTTAGGGAGAATTTACAAAGTGCCAAATAATTTGATTTTAAAGTACAACAATTAATAAAAGTTCTTGAATAATTTAATAGATAAACCCTGCTCATCTTATGTTATGTTAGAATTAAAAGTGTTTAAAGGGTGAGTTTTTAAGCTCCTGAGATGGAAATGGAATTGTCCTCCCATATTAATGCATCATTTTTATTAGTTTGTTAATAAACATTTCCCAAGCTCAACTTTTATTAATTTTCAAATATATATTCTATCTGACCGATAGCTCAGTGGTAAAGTGGCGGCTTTTCAATCGAAAAGTTTCGGGTTCAAATCCTGGTTGGATCATATATAATAAAAAAATATAATGTATATTACAATAATTTAATAATAAGTCCAAATGTCAAATCGGCAAAGGATTAATATTATCAGGCAATATTTACTATTTTCTGGTACTACAAATAAATAAATAAATAAATATTCTTTAAGGTGAGACTCAGAACCAACCTTGGATTTAGTATTTTGTTTTATAATTAATTCTTTAGAGGACAATTTACGTAATACTATTGGAAATAGACATGAGTCTTTTGCAGTTTGACATAAGTTAAATTTTACTTGTCATATTTGTATATTAATTTAAAATTTTAGTTAATTTTAAAACAATGCATTTCGTTTGACACCTTTAAAAATTATATAATATTGAAATTCGCTTTTAAATATTTTGGGATTACTTCATTTAATTTAATTAAAACCTATTCCTGCCAAAATACTTATTTTATAACATAGGTACTTATATTTTTAATAACTTTTACTAGAACTTTCTATGCGATTTAATTATCATAAAAAATTTACTAAATTTTTTTAAGTAGTTTTAAATGCGGTTTTATTTTTATAATAAAAAAGCCAATTTAAAATAGTTTATAAATGCATAATAAATTTTAGAATGTGGTTTTTAAAAAGCAGTGGCAAATTCTGTCATATTTTTTAATAAATTATAAATTTATATTTTGAATTGAAAATTTAATATTAAAAAGAATTAAGACAAAAAAAACTTATTATTAAAAATTTATTTATATAAAATTAATTTATTTTCTTAGCTTAAATCAAAGTTGAAGTTTATTAAAATTACTTTTAAAGTCGACTTTCAAAATTATAGCAATAAAGAGTTTTTTAATCTGAAGAAAATCGTAAAATTATTAATTTATATATTTTGCAATTTAAATGGTTTCAGTTTTAATTCAGTTTCATTTTATTGAAAATTTAAATAAATGATTTAATTAAAAAAAAAATTTAAATAACAATATTATCTAAAAGTATACTGTGATAAAATATTATTATTATTATTTATTATTTAATAATAATAATAATAATAACAATAATAATAATAATTCACTATACCTATTATAATTCAATATTAAATCATTGTTAAGTATTTTATATTTAATTGTTTTGTTTTTCTAAAAATTCTTGTAAAATTTTTTTTTTAAAAATAATTAAAGCTTTAAAATAAAATTATCATACTTTGATTAGAATTTATAGATATATACAAATTAAAATATAAACAAAATATTTATTTACTAATTTGCATTAAAGTACCTAATTAAGATTTTTATTTTTTTAATAATTTATAATTTAAAAAATAAAAAAAAACATATTTATTTTTAATTTATTATACAATTTAAATTTTAAATACAAAAAGTAATTAATTTAATTAGAAAAAATTTGGCATTTTTAACAATATATATATTAAATTGACGGTTAGAATTATATATTATCAGTTAAATATAGTGATCTACTGCTATAAATATACGAAAGTTTTTCAATTTTTTAAATAATCTTTGAAAAATCTTATATTAATTTTGTTTTTTAATAACATTCAACTTTGAAGTATAGTAAAAATTTATATTAATTATTATAATACTTTTGAAATACTTTATTAATTAATATTAATTAAATTCGATAACCTAATTCTTTTTAACTAAATTTATATTTAGGAATTTTTAATTTTTAGAAATTTTTTCCCTTTTTTTAATAAATTATAAAATATTCTATTTATATTATTAATTAAGTGTATATTGTATTATATATTTATAAATTAATAAAAACTTATATTAATTTAATTTTTTTTTCAATTGAAATCGATTTAATGGACGAATTTAATCATAATTTTCAAAAATTAATTAATACTTACTTAAATTAAATATAAAATGTTTCAACGAAGAACGAATGGTAATTAATTGTCTTAATAATAAATTATTAATAATAAATAGTATTAATAATTTTAAATTTTTCAAAAAACTTTTATTCAATTTTATTATTGATATATTATTTTAATTATATTTTTTATTTATATTTTTTTTATGTCACAGAAGAAAACGTTATCTTAATGAAATTTTATTTAAATCCAAAAAAATTTTTTAAGAAAAAATTTCCGCCATAAATAAAAAAAAATTTTCTCCTTCATATAAATTATAACTATTAATATACTAATAATATTAATAATTATTATATATAAATTTTTTTTTTAACTTGTTAAGAAATATCAAAACAAAATCCACAATTGTAATTTTTTTTTTTTTTTTCAATTTTTACTTTATTATTTTAATTTTGTATTAAATTTTAATTGTATAAAATTAAAAATTAATGTTATTTTCCATTATTGCAAATATTCAAAAATTTTTTTTTTTAAATCAAAACAAAGGTAAAAAAACTAATATATGGCATACTGTTTAATATAAAACAAAAGAACTGTAAAAAAAAACAAAATTAATTAAAATGCACTCAAAGAATTTTTTTTTTTCGAAATTTTCAAAATTAAATTTTTTTCGAAATTTCAAAATGAAAAATTTCAGCCCTCTACAATTTTTTTTTCGAAATTAATTTAATTAATATATACAATATAATTACATATTATTACTATCTCTTTTCAATTTATTTGATTTTTTCTTTGTTTTTACATTTTTTGAATTTATTTCCAAACACTTTGATTAAAAAAAAAAAATTAATTATTTTTAATTTTAACAAATTTTTTTTTTTTTTAATAAATTTTATTAATATGGCATTGGGGCACTACATAAGCTTGATTTGTGTAACACTTCCAATAGGTATATTAAACAAGACCAAGAGGAATTTGTATATATATAATACAACACAACACTTTAAAAATGAATAAAATTTATTTTTTTTTTAAAATTGCTTTTGATTTCTATTTTATTTTTTATTTTTTATTTTTTTTTAAGAGTTACCACCTGTATATTATTCAATAAAATAAAAAACTCAGGTGTAAGAAAAAATTATATACATAAATTATAATTTTAGTAACTAAGTATATAATATAATAGTAATAAATATTGTGTATAAGCACGAATGTAGTAAATTTTTATGAATTTAGAAAGATTGCTTTACACATAATTTTGTATTTTTTTTTTCTATTTTAAAAGAAATAAAACTCAATCTTAGTTAAAAATGATGGTTAAGTTAAGTGGTTACGTTTTAAACAAAAGTAACATAAAAAAGAGATATATATAAATGTAGTATATAAAATATATATACGTATATGTATACATAAATTATTTTATATAAAAAAAAAAAAAACATGAATTAACTATCTATAAAAGGTAACAAAATGACAGGTTAAAACATATGTATATTATATACTATTTATACATATATACTTATTATATATTAATAGATGATAATAACAAACCAAAAATAACTTTCGAAAGTTTGCAATTTATTTTTAGATTATCGTTATTTTTTTTATTATAAATTTGTAACTATTTTTTTTTTTTATTATTTTAAACTTTACTACTATAAATATCACTCGCAACTTTTGCTTGCAGAAAAAGTTGTCGCAATCAACAAAATGATCGTTACACTTTTTATTTTTTTGTTTTACAACATAATATTATATACTTATATACATATTTGTAAATATACCTTTGATTAATCAACCAAATATAGTTGATTAAAAATATTTTATATTCTTGTTTTAATTTCGATTTATTTTATTTTTAAATAATTAATTAATTAAATTTAATTAGATTAAATTTATTGAACCATGAATCTTGAAAGATTTTATTTTATTTTTTTTTTTTAAATTTTCTTAAAAATGATTTAATTTTGAAAAATTTTTTTGTAAAATCAATTTTGCGAATTTAAAATTCAAAAAACAGATTTTGTAACCGTTTATAATATTCCGAAAAAAATTTGAAAAAAATATTTAAAAATATTTTTAAGTTTAATTATTTTGACAACGAATACGAATCGATTTGAACGAGTGAAAATATTGAACTGATTGAAATGAAAAAAAAATTTCTCTGCTTTAAAAAAAAATAAAATAACAGAAAAATTAAAAATAAATAAAAAAAAAAACGACAAATAAATATAAAACAAACCACTACCTACCACCTAGTTAAAATATAAGAAACAAATTTTTTTTTATTTTATTTATTGTTTTTTTTTTTTTTGTTTTTTTTTTTTACTTTATTTATTAAGTCAAGACAAAATATCGCTACTTCTCTATCTATCTGTTTGTTACTAATATTTAGCTCTGTTGTTAATATAAGTTGACTGAGTAGTGGCTGTGGCTAGCTTAGCTTTTACTTAACCTGTAAACAAACATACAAACAAGTCAAGAAATAAAAAAAGAAAAAAAAAAAAACTGCCAGCCAGCACTCAGCAGTTGTGTTGTAAATTTTATACGAAAGAAAACGAAACACCATAATAATATCATATGTTATAATAAAATCATATATTCATTTTATTGTTTATTATTTTTTTTATTTTTTTTTGTTATTTTATTTTTATTTTACTCAATTAATATCATTATGTATTTGTTTCTTTTGATATACGTATGTAAATACAAGTTAATTTTATTTTAATTACAGAGTAAAATCTTAATAAAAAACAAACAAACAAAAGTCATTTCCAATGAGTAATTTGAATACCTACATACATAATATAATAAAATGATAGTTTTTGATTTTATTTCCGACTCAAATATATTTTGAGTAAGTGATCGCTTCATTTATTATACAGAAAATTCTCTCATTATATTTTAAACTCGACTCTTTTTTAATGTTAAAAATTTATTTTTATTTTTTTTTTTTCAAAGTTTTATTTTTTTGGCAACAAAATCATGTTTTTTGTTTTTTATTTTTTATTTACAATTTAGTACACAGAGTAAACAAGACAGCAAATGATCAGTCAAAAAAAAAATCACTCAAAAAACTTTTCTTAAAAGAAAAATTTCTCACACAAAATATTATACTCAATTCATTATGTACAAATTACATACAATGTACAAAAACAGTAAGAAAAGACATGTGACTATTTGAGCGAATTGCAAGCATAATTAATTGACCTGCATTTTATTTTAATAAAAAGAAAAACAACAAAAACAATAACAAAATAAACTAATCAAAATGTAAAATCTTTGAGAGTCTCAAAGTTGAGTTATGAGTAAAAAAAATTTAACAAGAATTTAAATTGAAAAGAAAATACAAAAATAATTTAATACTTATACAGGTGATATGGTTGAATACAGATATGCAGTTATCATTATTAAATACGATTAACAAATTTGCTGAATAGCTGAATTTTTTTATTTCATAAATATGGAGAGTAAAATTGGTTTATGTTTAATTTCATAAATTTAATTGGTGTGTTTATGTATTTAAAAAAAAAAATACCTGCATAACGGTAAAAATATGAAAAAAAATTATACATATTTGTTTTAATGTCAAAAGAGTGGACAAATTATTGTATTAATATTTTGCAAATTGAATGGTACTCATTGTTAATTTGTAAACTTTAATAATAAAATGAGAAATTAATATTAAAATCAACTGGCATGTCAAGCCAACTCATATTTTGAGTCAAGTGCTCTCTTTTGAACATCTTTTTCTTATATTGAATAAAGATTACTTTGTACTCAATTAAACAGATTGATGAAAAGGAACAAATTATTAAGAAATAATTAATTGAGTGGGAAATTTTTATTTTGAGTGGTATTAATAATTTAATTTTAAAATTAATGAATATGCAAGATTATTAGTATTTTGATAAGTCCGTATTTAAAAATAGAATTAATTGATGTTATTATAAATAAAACAACTAAAACAGAGCTAAGTAGTTTCTTATAAGAAATATCAATAGGTATTAGATTTGTTTAACTTTCTATTAATTTGGAACACAAATGAGTGTTTCATTTGGATTACAGTAAAATCGGTGTAAGTTGAACTCTAGTAAGCAGCAGAAGTTTAAAGTACCTATATGCTCGATTTTTATTAAAATATATTATTAAACTGAAAGTCGCTTGTTTTTATGAGGTGCTTTTCATTCTTAGAGTATTGAATATTAGAAATTTTCTATATACGTATGAAAGTTATAAAAGATAGTACTAAAGTCTACATACAAAATAGACCGTGTTAAAACTAGAAGTTTCTTCAAGTCATTTAAGCTTGAAAACATTCTAAATAATCAATATGAACTCAAGATTCGTCCAAAATTAGTATCATTATTAGTTTTAAGTTCAAGAAATATAAATCTATAATATTTAAAAAAAATTATTTAACAGATTTAGACATTAATGAGACTTTCATTAAATTTAAATCATAATAATTTAAAATAAAGGAAGGTTTTATTACCCGTATTTTAAATATTATTTATATAAATATATATATAATTAAAAAATTAAATAAATATCATTTAAAAATCAATGAATGTGTAATTGAAAATTATATTTTATATCAGTACCTGTTTTAATAAAATTTTAAATATAGCATTAATTAATAGGTAAGTGAATTAAGATTAAAAAAAAAATACAGTTCCCAAAGATACTGATTTACTTATTTATGAGTTAAGCTTTTATTAATTAAATAAGACAATTTAATTGAATTAAATTACCTATAATAATAGTTAACAATAAAATAAAAATTGTATAATATATAATTTCAAGAACAAAATAAATCAAATTAAGATAATGAATACTATTAAGTTTAATGTGAACTGTAATTGATATTATATTGATCATTCATTTCAAAATTATTAAATATTTATTTGTCAAATAAAAAAAAATTAATTAGAGATTTTTAATTTAATATAAGCAAAGTTTTAATAAAGTATATAATAAAACAAATCATTAAATAGATTATTATACAGGGTGGCGCAAAACGACCGATATGGTTTGAATGTTTAATAACTTTTTAAATTTAATTATATTTTTTATTTTTATTTCAGAATTGGAAATGGAACAGTACACAACAGAACAGCGATAAAAAATTACGAAAAGTTATGAAAAATATAAAAAATCTAAGACGTTTCTACATGTTATTCAGGGTAGCGCAAAACGACCGATATGGTTTGAATGTTTCATAAGTTTTTAAATTTATTTATCTATTTTATTTTTTTTTTATAATTTTTTTACTTAAGCTAAAAATATTCCCCATTAATACAAAACTGTATAACAAAAACAAATAATAATAATTAACCATTAAATAAAAAGTTATTAAACATTCAAACCATATCGTTCGTTTTGTGCCACCCTGTATAATACTAGATATAAATTTTAATATAATGAACAGGAGTTACTCCTACAGTTCGTTTAAAACATTATCTAAGTCTCTTGTTCCCAAGGAATTTAGAGATAAATTTTCAACTGACCAATAATTTTTTTGAAAAAAATTTTCAACTCAATATAAATTTAAATTAATTTATTTGTTTAGTCTTAAAATTTTCTAAAAAATACAATTTTTGATTACTTAAGTTTTTTTCTTTTGTTTATCATTTAATTTAGTTCATTATTATTTTAACAATTCTGTATAGAAATCATTAACAAAATTAAAACAAATAAAAAAAGAGTTTTCTTCGCCCCCTCAAAATAAAACAAAAACCAAAGAACCTAAGCTAAAAGAGTATATATGTATATAATTTACAATTAATTTTAAAGCCTCAAAAACAAGTGAGGGAAAAAACCAAGGGTTTTTAAAAAGCACATTTTCAATATTATATACGGTTTCTTACTGAGTATTTTATCATTTATTTTTATAAAAATATATATTATGATAATATAATAATTTTGTTATTTCATTAATAATTAATTATATGACTAATAGCGAATTACTTAGAATATAACCCCAATGCACTCAAG
The DNA here is from genome assembly GCA_963082915.1 of Dolichopus griseipennis. Lineage (NCBI taxonomy): Eukaryota > Metazoa > Arthropoda > Insecta > Diptera > Dolichopodidae > Dolichopus > Dolichopus griseipennis. The sequence goes on from OY720442.1 coordinate 7,870,308, forward strand.
AAAACCTGTTAATAAGTGCAAAATATAGTGTTGGAGCTTCAATGTTAACGTTTAATTTTGGAAAAACTTACACTGGTAAATAAGTTATGTTTTATAAGTTGTTTTATAAGAACATAAAAGTTTTAATTTTGAAGACCTAGTAGCCCTTCAATGGGGAAGGTTCCCGAATTTTTGCTTAGCAAACTTATGATGGATCTGCTCACTCCCCTTCTGTCTTCACTCTTCCATTTTTTTCCGGTTCTAGGAAATCAATTTTGAACTCCAACAAAATTTGGAATTTTACCTAGAATATTATTATCAAACCAAAAATGGTTAAGACTAAGAAACAATTTCTTCAATTTAAAGAGACCCTTTCAAATTTAAAAAAAACCTTTAATGTATGTTGAAACATAATGCTGCAGCTATAAATTTTGCATATTTGTAAAAAAAAATTTGAACAGGTGTTAAAGTTACAGGTGGTTGAAAATAGCAAAATTTCAATTTTGGAGCCCTTGTAGCTCCTAAACAGGGGGCGTGACAAAAAAATTTTGTTAACCGACTCCTACTAATTTTGGAGGACCTAACTTCTCCCAAAATTTCAAGACCCTAGGTTGAACCGTTTAAAAGATATATGGGGCTAAAAATTTTGCAAAAGTTGAGTTTGGCTTAATGGTAAATTTTAGTACCGTATGGTAACTCTATATATTTAAACCTTATATTTTTGTAAAGCCTATAAAACCAGCTATCTTTTGCCGTTTTCAGATTAAAAATACACTTAAAGAAACTCATGTTATAACAATTTAAAAATAGGGCTTTTTCCAACTTTGGGGGGCTGTAGCTCCGTAACGGGTGGGGCTACAGAAAAAAATTCTTCTACGAAATTAATTGTTTTGTAATATCTACCCGTGGTTAAAATTTCTTTAATCTATTTCAAACGGTGTAAAAGTTTTTGTAAACATACGGACGGACGGACGGACGGACAAAGTCAAAATTAAGAAAAACCTTTGACACTTATTGAAACTTTCGTTTTGGAGCTTTCAATTTTGTATACAAATAAAAAAAAATTTTGACAGGTATTCAAGTTATAGGTTTTTAAAAGCTAAATTTTTAGCAAAATTTCGATTTTCGACCTCTTACAGCTCCTAAAGAGGGGGCGTGACAAAAAAATTTTGTTAACTGACTCTTACTTATTTCTAAGGATCTAACTTCTCCCAAAATTTCAAGTTTCTAGATTTAGCCGTTCCGAAGTTATGAGGGACCAAAAATTTTGTAAAACTTAGTTTTGAATAACGGTAAATTTTAGCACCATATGGTAACCCTATACAATTGGTTTTTAAAAATTTGTAAAGCTTATAAAAACAGCTGTCTGTTACCGTTTTCAGGTTGGAAATATACCTTATAAAACTCTAATTATAACTGTTTAAATATGGGGCTTTTTTCGACTTTGCGGGGCTGTAGCTCCGAAACGGGGGGGGCTACAAAAAAAAGTTTGAACATTAAATTATTTTTATTGCAATACCTACCCATTTCTGATATTTTTTAGTCAATCGTAGGTAAAAAGGGACGGACGGACGGACGGACGGACGGACGGACAGAGTGAAACTATATAGGCACATTTTTACAAAATTTTTTGAAAATGTGCTAAAAATGAAATAAAATAAAAGACAAAACCTCAAATAAAAAAAACCAAATGATCGTTCGTGTTACTTTCTTCTTTCTATTTTAATTTAATTTGTTGCTTTTTATTATTGTGCTTGTTCTTATTTTATTTTTTTGTACCTTAAAGCAACACTTTTTCATTTCGATAATCTTCACTGTGTGCCATTTAATCGTTTTTTTTTTTTTCATTTTTATCCCTCTGGAGTGAATACTTCCGAAATATCTTTAAGAAAATAAAAAGTTTATCATGCGAAACGAATTTTAAAAATGAACATTTCAAAATAGAATTCAGTATGTATATAGATATATAAGTATATAGGTCGTAATCTTGTAAAAATTCTTTGGTTCGTGTTTTTGTTACCTTCAAAAAAAAACTTAAATACCTACAGCAGAATTGGAACACTAAAAATATACAAGACAGCCCATCGTAAATGAGAGTTAATATTTTTTTGGGTCTTTAAAATTAAAGCTAAAAGTTATAAAAATGTATATGTGTATATGTGTGTGTCAAGAAAAAAAATGTATCAGTACACGTGCAAACTATTCATTTTAAGTTTTGATCTGACCCACAAAGGTCAGGTTAGAATTAAAAGGAAAGTTAAAATAAAACAGAAAAAAAATATTTGACGAAACTTGAAATACAATAACAGATTTATTATATACATAGGAAATATCTACATATATGTATATGTATGTAGATAATTTCCTTTGTATATTCCCAAGTTGAAAACTAAACTTTCTTTTTGCTCCTTGTTTTATCCTTTTAAAACTCCTGAATGTGTTGATTATTCTTTTCTTTTTAAATAGGTAAAATTTTCCATTTTCTAAAGATACAGTTTTTTAACAGTTATCTTGATAACGGTAAGTTAAATATGTTTAAATGCATTATCAAATTATTGTAATAATAACGGTAAGTAAAATTTGTTGAAAAAGAATTAAAAATTACTAAGTTCAAAGTTTTCAAGTGAAGTCATTTACTTCGACTGTAAAAAAAAGTGTTGCGCCTTAGCGTATGCAATTTCTTTAATTATAGATATTATGAATAGTTTTTGAGTTTTCTTTGGTTTGCCTTTTCCGATAATTTTAATTAAACTCTGCCTTTAAGTATTCGTAACATTTTTATACCAAACACTCTGTATTGTACCTAATAATATATTAAAAAAGATCTAAGTTATGTTTTTTGGTAGAAATTCCGAAAGCTCAACATGTCAGATTGTAAAAGTTTTAAGTCTCCACACTTCATAGCAGTATTTTAAGACATTAAGTTGTATATTTAAAGATACTTATTGTATACTTTTAAAAACAAAACTAAATAGTTTTATTTAAAAGAAACTTAAAATGATTTAACAATGTTATAACATTTATTTAAAAAAGTTTCTATTTAGTTGCTTAACTTACACTTCTTTTATTGCACCATCATTTCTTTTCTCAAAATCTCACCACATTGAAAAAAAAAATCTCGTGCTTTTAACAATGATTTCCTCCTTAATGTCTGTAAGCATTAGTTTCCCTCACAAATGCTTTATATTCATATCTGTATAGTGTTATATTATTATTTTATATAAATATTTACAAAGTAGGAAGTACGTATATAAAGTTAAAAAAATTTTAAAAAAGGGTTTTTTTTTTTCGAAAATTTTGAAAAGTATTTAAGTTTTTCATTGTTTGTTTGTTTTTTTTTTTTTTGTACCGGAAATTACGGTTTTAATATTACAAAAGTTAAGAAATTCTTTTTATATTCTTTTAAATATAACAAAAATATGAAAGAAATTCGATAACAAATATTAAATTTTGTGGTAGAAAACCAATTAACACGTTTCTGATATATTGATTTAAAGTTTTGTAAAAAAAATACAATTCTTGTAGAAATATTTTCACAAATTATCGCATAAGTTTCAAATTTAGTTTTGAATATATTCTTCATAGCTTCAAATAGCTTGAGCTTCATTTGAAATCTAAACAAATATAAAAAAAAACATTTCAATATATTGCCATTATTATATCAAATTTCATTCCAATTTCAAAGTCATTTCATAAAACTTTTTCCCAAACATTCAACAAAGGTCAATGTGAGGGTGAATGATTTAAAAATTATGTAAATTTAATGCAAATACAGAAAAAAAAACTCTTATTTCCAAAAACAAACATAGTTATATTAAAAAAAGTTACATTTTAGGTTGTTCACATATGCAAATTGCATTTAAAGAAAAATGGGGGATCAGATTGCATCTGAAAGATATTTTTAACCCTCTATAATTTCTTTGTCATCATGATTTTTATCGAAGATAGAAACAAAGCACTCCTTCGGGAATTTTTTCTATTACTTTTTTTTTTAGATTTTTTTTTTCTATAAGTTTTTAAAGTTTTTATTACAAACTATCTACAGTTGACAGCATAAGTTTTAGATAAATTTAAGTTATATAACTCAAGGTTAAGTGAAGGTTAAGTGATATTTGAAAATTTTTTTGACACCAAAAGAAAAATTTTGAATCCAGATTTAATTAAGAGTATTTGAAATTTAGTTAAATTTTATAAAATTAGAGCTTGGAAATCTTCATCTCTCTAAATCACTTTTTCTATATTTACAAATCGAAAGGCATGGTAACTCTTTTTAAATATAATATTATTAAAAGGTCAAAGTCAAAAAAAACCATACGTATTTTCAATAAGAAAAAACCATTGCTAATGAATTATATTTAAAATTGGGTTTTGGGGACGAAATCTCGAAAAGAAGTGCTTTCGGCACCATCAAATGTTTTTTGAAGTACCTAAGGCAGCCAGTGAAAATTTTTACATACTTTTGGCCCTTTCAATAGAAGTTGAGTTGAGAACAGTGAGCACAATATTATAACGCCATTAGCCACTAGCATGAAACCGTTCGTCAGAAAAATAGCTCTTTTACTCTCTAGGTGTTTCTGAAGTTTATTTAATAGAAACTTTTAACACATTTAAAAATAGGGATCCCTTTATTTATAAGGATTTTTAAGGACTTTGTAAGGATTTTTTGGTTGTTGAGTGTATAAATTTTTATATATAACTATTTAAGTTATATGTACATTGTGTTACATTTTTTATTTACAATGAGTTTAAAAAAAAACTGCTATAAAGTCAAAACTAACTTTTAATCCATTTTTGTAACAAACAGAAATTTTGAAATAAACTTAAAGTCAAAATCCTTATTTTTTTAATAAATTTAATCAGGGAATATGAAATGTTTTTTTATTATTATATTTTAGATACTTAACCATAATTTTAAATAAAACTTGATTACATATAATACGAATTTTCTGCTATATTTAATAATTTTGCAGTCATTAAGATTTAAAAAAAAACACAAAATTATTAAAATGTATTTTAAAAGTTTTAAATTCATTACATTGCAAAAAAATTTAAAAGATTCTTTTAAAGTTTATTTGAAAAGATTAAGAATTAGTTGAAAATTGCATAAAAGTATTTTGTTTTCATCTGATTACAACAGTTTTAAATAACGCTGTAGATTTGGAGTTTATTAATAGTTAGATTTAGATTAGTTAAAGTAATTGAAGTACTTTAAATATTGCTTTAAGTACAAAAAATCTAAAAAAATTTTGAATTTATAAATTTAAAAATTAAATTATTTTTTAACATTGCTTATTTAAATATTTTCAAACATTTTAAAAAGAGTGAGTCAATTCAACTGTTTTAAAGTTTCCACCGCGTTTGAACTGAAACTTTGAACAAAGAACTAAAACGGATGTTTTCCAAGATTTCAAGTACTTTATACCTTCTCTAAATTATCAAACCTAGCGATGATATTTGTAAATATAAAAGGAATGATATCTTCTTCATGAATGAAAATTTTTGCAAAATACTTAAGCACTTGATACTGAAGTATTTCTTGGTTCTTAATTATTCGAAAAATACTTAAATATCAAAAAATAATTACAAAAGAAACTACGCTCAAAATTTAATTACTTTCTGGGAATTACAAGTATTGAAATCTAATAAATACTGATACTTGACAAAGTAATGAGTATCAGGTACAGGTTCAAGTAATTGTACTGGTACTTCAAATATATACAGGGTTGAAATTAAGGAAATTTAAATCTGATATTGAGACAAATTGCTACATTCTATATTTTACTAGTATAGCTTTATTTTAAATTTAACTTCCATTGTTTTACTAAAGATCATTAAATTCATTTAAAGCTCCTTCATAATCTCTTTTCATAATCAAAAATTCACAGTAATGAAAGCAAATTAAAAACTCATTACTCAACAATGTAACTATTACCCAATAAACCTTAAAAGCAATTCAACAACACCCTAATTTACTTTCTTACACTACATTTTCAATTACACTTAAATCAGAAAACAGAATGAAAAGAACGCAACGCAACGCAACAAATACAAATAAATTAGAACTTTATACAAATACCGCTACACACCAACCAATACAGCCATCTTCTCACCTCAATTTTGTTTATATTTATTTATTTACATTTTTTTTTGTGCCCTTGTGATTTGTTTGTTCATCTTTTCTTTTCACTTTTTGTTTTTTTTCGCAAGTTATAACTTTTTTTGTACCTGTTTTTTACCTGATTATATCACCTTTTCATAAATTTTTTTTTTCTCTACTCATCTGTGGTCTCAAAATTCGAATGAAAATTTTTGTTTTAATTTCTGTAAAGTTTAAATTGGGAAAAACACCTTCCGCACTTGATATTAAATCGTAAACAAAAGTGAGCAAAACCCAGCAGATAAAATAAAAAAAAAACGCATTAAAGTGAGATAGAAGAAATTGTTGGTTTACTTTTTCTCCATTTTTTTGTTTTTTTTTGGTTTTAATTTATAAAAAATTCATAAATCAATTTAGGAAATCACAGTAAACAAGAGATAAAATTGTTTGTTATTTTTTTATTTGTCTTGAATGTATCTGGACTTTAAAAGATAGTATGTATAATTTGTGTAAGATACATAGATTTATTAATGTTTATATTGCGTATACAATATACTACGCATTCAAAACGAATTTATTTGTGTAACGACAAAGTATACCGTTATACAAATAAATAAATTTGACAATTAGAGGAAATTGTACAAAATAACTCGCAAAATTATTATCAACTAAATGAAAATTTAGTATAAAATATATTACTTTTTATTTTCTTGCTAAATTTTTGAATTGGAATGGTTTTATCAGCTGACTCGCACGGTATTGGCTCTCTTGTTAGGAGCTAATTGTGGATTTAATTTTTTACCATTTTCTTTCTTTGATTTAGTGATTAAACCTCTTCCATTAATTTTAAACGGTTAAAGCTTCATTTTCAGTTAATAAACTATGTTTTATTAAGCCGAACATGTTGATTCAAGTTCAAATCAGCGTTGAGCGTCATATTTCGAATATATATTTTATTTCAAAGCATTTGGAAAACTATATTAATTGTAGCTATTACAATTTTCTACAATTCCATGAGATTAAATATATTCTATTGTTTTCTTCTGTATATCTACCTTTAAATGATATAAAACTTGATCACCTGAGTTGACGTTTCTATGTCGCGTTGATTTGACATTTGAATTGATAACATTCATTTAAATGTGGCTTGATCAAATGTAAGCACAATACATCGCAAGAAATTGATGTTTGACAGATATTTTTAATGTGACGTAATTACCTATGACAGTTCACATACAAAATATGAAAGATTATTTTTGAATTTGACATAAGTGCGGCGATGCGAGTATTAACTCGTCATCTTAAGACAAATTATTTGGTGCTCTTGAATTCTTAAACATCCAGGTCTAATGATATTATGGTTTAAAAAATTCAAATAAATGAGAATACAAATATAAATAAGAACTTCAGTAGATTAATAAAAGCAAAAATATTTCAAATTGGCAATCAGTCTTACTGCAACATATTTTCCCTTCAATATTCAACTTTTTCGTCGAAAAATTTATTTTTTCAAACAAGATTTTTTTTTATTCTGTGGGGAAAATTTACAAAAGGTGAAAAGAAAACTCAAGTTGTTAAAACTGAAAGATATACTTTTGATGAAAAATAAATGATTTGTGGTGAACAAATTTTTTATGAGAGTGGTGGTTATTCTTTACAAAAGTCCCAAATAAAATAAAAATCACGCCAAGGAATAAAAAAAAAATTTTTAAAAAAAATAGAAATAAAATTTTTATTGTAAATTATACAATAATGAATATTTGATTATAATTTAGGACATTTTCTGTGGTTTTTATTTAAACTTTAAATTGTAATTTTCTTAATTTAAATTTTTTGAAATATTGCGAAATACTTTTGATTTGATAACATCTTCTGCCTTAACATCTAATTCTTTTCTGGTTTAGTTTAATTCTCTGGGAGAGTTACAACTGAATTTGTCCAAATTATAAAAAGGCAGATAATTTTTGAAACATTTTATAAAATAGTTTTTTGACTGGTATTCGTAAAGGACCAAATAATTTTTAAAATACAAGAGGGCCGGTTTGCAATCTTCATATCATATCTCTTGATAACAAACTTCTTAAAATTTAAATAATCATAAACTCTTTTAATATGAGGAAAGGTTAGAACTTAATCCAGCAAATGTAAATTCCCATCCTTGGGAATGCAGTTATGCTTTTAACGAACTTGTAAATAAGATCTTCTACGTTTAGGTGGGTCTATAGGACGTTTCAGAAAAGTCATAGGATTAGTTTTCCCATCTCCACTATTGATTAGGCATATAATCTTAGTATTAAAGAACTTTAAGATTATATTCTCTATGTTTAGATCTACACGTCTCTAGAAGATTTCAGAAATTTCTCAGGATCAGTTTCTTAATCAAAGGCTTTAAAAAACAAAGACTACAGAGTTCTAAGTCTTGAATAAAAATCCCTAAATTCTTTCCAATCCTATAGTTTATATTTCAAATAAACAATAAATCTTAATTTTTTACCAAATTATTCTAAACTCTAAAATCTAAATTCAATTATATGCATAATTATTTAATGGCGCCTAAAATCAACAAAATAAACAAAAAAAAACAAAATTGTTATTTACCTTTTATTTATTTTTTATTAAATTTTTCCATTTTTTTTTTTATTTTATTTATTAAATGAACGTAATTAGTTTTACCTTCAATAAATATTTAAGGTGTCAAAAACACCTCCATTGGTAATAAAAAATAATATTCCAAGTAAAAAAATATAAATATGAAGTAAAATAAAATTTTAGCAAAATAAAAATGAAAAAAACTAAAACATGAAAAATAAAATATATATAAAGAAAATTAATTGAAATCGATTTATTTTGAATAAAAAAAAAAAAAAACAAAATATAATTTAAAATTACAGGTAAAAGCCTTCCTTAAATATAATGAGTTTTGCGTGCAGACAACGTCCATAGAGTACACGAAACAATAATATTTCATTTTTAGATTTAGTTTTTTAGCACATTTTCAAAAAATTTTGTAAAAATGTGCCTATATAGTTTCACTCTGTCCGTCCGTCCGTCCGTCTGTCTGTCTGTCTGTCTGTCTGTCCGTATGTTTACAAAAACTGTTACATCGTTTGAAATAGAGAAAAGAAATTTTAACCAGGAGTAGGTATTACAAAAAAAATAATTTCGTGGAAGAATTTTTTTCTGTAGCCCCACCTGTTACGGAGCTGCAGCCCCCCAAAGTTGGGAAAAGCCCTATATTCAAATTGTTATAACAAGAGTTGTATTAAGTGTATTTTCAATTTGAAAACGGCAAAAGATAGCTGGTTTTATACTTCATAAATTTTTAAAAGACAAATGTTTAGGGTTGCCATACGGTACTAAAATTTACCATTATGCAAAACTCAATTTTTGCAAAATTTTTGGCCCTACATATCTTCTAACAGGGGCTAAGCTATGGTCTTGAAATTTAGTAGTTAGATTCTTAGAAATAAGTAGAAGTCGGTTAACAAATTTTTTTTGTCACGTCCCCTGTATTGCAGCTATAATGGCTCGAAAATTGAAATTTTGCTATTTTTAAACACCTGTAACTTGAATACCTGTCCAAATTTTTTTTTAGTGATATACAAAATTCAAAGCTCTATAATTATATTTCAACATGTGTCAAAGGTTTTTCTTAATTTTGAAGGGTTACGAAGCTACAGCCCCTGTAAATTCCAAAAAAGCCCTATATTTAAAATGATATAACATGAGTTCTGTTAGGTTTATTTTCAATCGAAAAACGGTATAAAAGAGCTGCTTTTATAGACTCAACAAAAATATGTCGATCAAATTTATAGGGTTGCCATATGGTACTAAAATTTAGCATTATATAAAACTCAATTTTTGCAAAATTTTTCGTCCCACATATCTTCTAAACGGGTTAAGCAATGGGTCTTGAAATTTTGGGAGTAGTTAGATCCTTAGAAATAAGTAGAAGTCGTTTAACAAAATTTTTTTGTCACGTCCCCTGTTTAGCAGCTATAAGGGCTCGAAAATTGAAATTTTGCTATTTTTAAACACCTGTAACTTGAATACCTGTTCAAATTTTTTTTTTGTGATTTCCAAAATTGAAAGCTCTTTAATTATATTTCAACATGTGTCAAAGGTTTTTCTTAATTTTGAAGGGTGACGAAGCTGAAGCCCCGCAAATTCCAAAAAAGCCCTATATTTAAATTGTTATAATAAGAGTTCTGCTAGCTATATTTTTAATCTAAAAAAAGTAAAAGAGAGATGCTTTCTTTGGCTTTACAAAACTACATCACTAAAATTTACAGGGTTGCCATACGGTACTAAAATTTACCATTATGCAAAACTCAATTTTTGCAAAATTTTTGGCTCCACATATCTTCTAAACGGGTTAAGCAATGGGTCTTGAAATTTTGGGAGTAGTTAGATCCTTAGAAATAAGTAGAAGTCGTTTAACAAAATTTTTTTGTCACGTCCCCTGTTTAGCAGCTATAAGGGCTCGAAAATTGAAATTTTGCTATTTTTAAACACCTGTAACTTGAATACCTGTTCAAATTTTTTTTTTGTTAATATACAAAATTGTAAGGTCAAACATTATACTTTAACATATGTTAAAAGATTTTCTTAAATTTGAAAGCGGTTCTTTATATTGAAGAAAGTGTCTCTCAGTTTTAACCAGTTTTGCTTAAATAGTAAAATTCTAAGTAAAATTCCATATTTTGGTATGATTTACAATTTAATTCCTTGAACCTAAAGAAGTCGGGGAAAGGGGAGTAGTGAGGATTAGATCCTTGATAAATTGGGTAAGCTTCCCCATAGAGGAGCTATTAGAACTAAAAAATTAAAAAATTTACTGTTTCTACAAGTAGTAACTTAGTCACCAACGTATATATTTCATAAATTAAACGTTAACATTGAAGCTTCAACATTATATTCTGATAAAATACTCAGTATGAAACACTATATTATTTTGAAAATGTGCTTTTTTAAAAACCCTTGGTTTTTTTCATCACTTGTTTATTTTTGTTATCCAGAACAGTGTTACCGTTTTGATTTGTTGTTCTACTACTAAAAAAAAATTTAGATTCTTACAGGGTAAAATAAATTAAGATCAGTTCAAAAAACTATTTGAGAAAAGTTAGGCTTCATGGAATATATATATATTCCTTATATTATTTTACGATATAAAATATTACGATACACACAATTTTACGATATATTTTATTGGATATGGTCTTATCGGGTTTGAGCCCGAGATCTTCTAAACTAAGTTGACGTTTGAACCACTACGCCACGCCACTGGTAAAGTTTTTCTATTACGTTAGTTCTTCAGACTTCCTTTATTCTTTCAACTCTCCTCTTCTTTACTTTAGAACCAACATTGGGATGTTCAATCTATGGGGAGCACGGTTTAGCGAAGGAAATTTTTTATTTAATATTATTCCATGCTCAACCATTGAAAGAAGAATAAAGGACGTTACTGTGCATATATTTAATAGGGTAATTTTTATTTAATAGGTATATTCTAAAATAATTTCATTCACCCCATAATAGAATAGAACAACGAAAGTACAAAACAATTTGTTTTTAACTTTTATTAAATATCCGTTTTTTTTCAAAAAAAAAAAAACATGAACAGTATGTGGTTAAACGACCAGCGAATTATACGAATTTAAAAAGTGTTTCCCTGACTATTTTATTCTTAAATTGTTTGCTTTGTGAAAATTTAACGCGTTCATTAAATACAACTACGTGTTTCTGTTTTTGTTTCTTCTGACTTTGATTTAATACTTTGACACTTTTTCAAACTTATTCCAATTATTTTTTTTAACAAAACTGGACAAAAACTACCAAAAATAAATCATTTCTGTCAGGTGTATATGAAATTAAATGTTAAGTTTTCAAATAATTATTAAAAATGGTTTAATTCAATTTTGTTTTTTTTAAATTATAGAAAATTTTTATTTTTCTAAAAATTAATTTAAAATTAAAAAAATTGAAACTTAAATTTAATAAAGATTTATTGAACTTCTGAGTTGGGCAGTTTATATTTAATATTAAAGTGGGTCACATTTTTCAGTTTAAAGACGTCTTTTCTAATAAAATATGCATTAAAGATTTTAATATTTAAAGCTTTAAAACATATTTAATCACTACAACACTGACTTCCACTTTCACTGGGAGATCATAGAGTGCAACATCTGTGAACACCCACCAATTGTCTTACGATTTGTTAAAACATTTGTTCCAATTCAAACTCTTACATTCCAATTCCAATGGAGATCATTTCAAAGTGCCTAAAAGTTGGCAAATGAACATTTTTAGAACTTTTAAAAAAATTTATCAATTACGTAGTGATAAAAGAAATTTTATTTCTGGGAAGGTGTAAAAAATCTTAAAATCATTTTATTTTTTTATTTGATAATGAATATAAAGTCTTTTGATATTCATTTGAATACCAGAAATGTTCACCAGTGACATATGGGGGACATAACTTAATTTTTATGTTCATCGATTAGTATACGAAATTTCGGAATGTTTAAGCTATGTTCACAGATTATGTGCACCGGAGTTCAAAGTGTTTAAACTTCAGAATTAATATTTTTTCAAAAACGGTCCGGTAACCTTAGCAACGCTTTCTTGGAAAGAGTTTTATTGAGTTTTTTGAAACCAATACTTTCCAACTTTAATAAACAAGAAATCAAAGTTGAACCAATAAATTAATAAAGAGCCCTGGCCTTATAAAGTTTAAAAAGAATTGAATACAATTTTTGTAATCCTGGCTTAATTTACTTCCTGCAGACATGAAATTAATTGGGAATTTAAAAGATCAAAAAAATTTCAAAATAAAAAATGGTTTCAGTCTGTAAAATAGAATGTGCTAAAATAATTGATAGCTTTTTTTAGAGAAAATGAAAAATATAATTGACAAATAAATAGAAATTAATTAATTAAATAAAATAATATTATATTATATAAAAATATTTAAAAATATAAATGATTACTATCATTTAAATTAAATAAAAAAAATGATAAACAATTTCATAAATCATAAGATATATTATTTAATTTTTTTTTTTGTGCATTTATTTGATTTATTTTATTTCCCTGTTTTAAATAATTGTTCAAGTGTAAAGTACTGAAAAATTACATTTTTTTTTTTATTTTAATACAATTACAATTCACATTAAGATCATAAATAATAAATAGAATCAATTTTTTTATTTTTATTTTATTTGTTTAATTTAAATTCAGTGACATTTTTATTTGAATCATAAAACTACTCAAATAATTTAAAAAAAATAAACTACAATCAATTTTTTATGCTACTCCGAATTTAAGACAGATATTTGCAAAAATAATATACGCAATAAATTAAAATAAAATTCTGAAAAATAAAGTTCTTTTCTGAAAGTTTTATAGTAATATTTTTTTCAAAATTTATATAATTCGTAGAAAATGTCATTTAAATAGAAAAAGTTTTTCTCAACATAACGAATGAAAATTAATTGAATTAATATAAAAAATATATTAAACACTTTCAGAATTAATTCGGTCACAAGACTTTGATTTAAATGCTTACAGAAAAACAAATGCGTCATATGCCGCTTTATAAATTCATTGTAAACCAATAAGTAATTTAACTGTGTACTTATTCAGAAATTGAAATTTAAAATTTTTTAATTGCTGGAAATTTATAAGTTTGGATTATATTTAAGTGGAATAACGGGATTTTAAAGTTGATCGATTTCTATCGGGATACAATCGATTTAGCATTTAAAGTTTCAAAATCGAAACTTCTGCCACCTTGAAACTAATCATGAGTTATCTTTATATAATTATAGCTCGAGCTGACAGACCATTTTAACCTGAGTTTGTAAATTCTATTAAATATAACTTAGGCTGAATGAAAAGTTCTAGTAGTCAGTGACGGCACAGTACTGAGGGACTTGAATGCGGCTTTTCCATTAAAAAACTATATTAAGGAGTTGAATTTAAGAAAGATTAAAATAACAATAATAAGTCTATAAATAAGTCATTAGAGTTTATTCCGTAGCAAACTTTAAAAAAAAGTTAAGAACGACTTCAATGCCTTAATTTCGTTTCTTTGGATTCCATGAATAAACCATGCAGAATATATTAATTTAAGTAATGTACAGTTCTTAAATCATAAGTTATTACAACTCTAAGAATTTTATGTGATTATTTTTGAACTAAAGCTTATTCATGTTTTAACGGAATATTATTATAATTTATTTAATTAAATTTATAATCAATTAAAACTTATTTTACTTGGGCAATAGAAATAAATTTCATGGGAAAAAACAACACATGCTTAAGCATTTAAAATACACATTATTTAAATTTTAAAATGTATATTAAGAATTATTTTTTTAATATTATTATTACTATTATAAATATTTTTTAAATTATCGATTAAATCAAGCAATAAAATATTTTATTAACTTTTTGCATAATGCATAATTTCAATGCTGCAAGATTAAAAGTTTTTGCATAAATTTTTACAGAATTTGGAAAACTATAAGAATTTTAATAAAAAGTTGAAGAGAGTTGATTTCTATATGATTAATTAACTGGTATAATTTATTAAATGATCATAGATTCAATCCAAGATTCTGGGCTTATTACACATGCCTCATAAAATAAACCAATTGTAAATATATTAATCTACTACTCGTACAATTAATGAGTTATAAGTTCGAATGGAAATAATTTTCCTAGAAACATTAGTTTTTGTCTTGAGAATCAACACAAAAGAACTCTTTAACTCAATTTTAACTCACTCAAAGTTACAGATATTTATTTAAAAGACTCAAAAAGGAATAACGGGACTTTCGTTAAAAATCACAAATGAGCCGTCCAAATTGATTCTATGAGGGAAATAGAAAATAAGAATTGTAACTTATGTATATGTAAAACTACTCAAATTAAAATAATAATTAGGAATTGGGACACTGAAAAACATTCCTATAACCCAAAAATTTATGAACAAAGAATTCAATAAATTCTGAATTTAAATACAAATTCAACTGGGAAATTGTAAAAAAACGGGTGAAAATAACTCAAGATTGATATATAAGAAAAAAATTTACATATATGTACCATGTACCCACAACAAATCATTTTTTCAATAAATTATCAGTCATATTCAAATAAACACTCAAAAGTGTTTTGTTTTTACTCCAAAATGTACTCAATATTAGTTATACCTTCAAGCACTGCATTAGTTCTTTCGTATACTTACTACGATTTTTTTTTTTAATTTACTACGAAACTATAAATCTTTTTTTTATAAAAACCTATACATACATAAATTACATAATATCATAATAATGTTTAATAAAAATATTTTTGAAAAATATTGTGGTTAAATTATTTCTGGTTTCTTTTTTTTTTTTTTGTTCCGAATTGTGAATGAATGGGAATTTTTTTTTTTACTACCAATACTTTTTAATACCCAACTACACCACATTGTAACCAAATTATAAACCATAAAAAAAAAACAAACAAAAAAAATATTTTCGTGTAAATTATTTAATAATGCAAGGTTAAAATCAAGTGACGTGATCAACCTTCTTAAAAAAAAAACACTCACAAAACAAAATACAAGATACAAACTTGCCACTTAAAATATGACTAAAAAAAATTATTTATGAGTACATATATGCAATATGTATGCATGCATGTTTTTTAGGAATTATGTAATAAATAAAATAACGAACCATTTATTATTATCTTATCGTGTTTATATGTTTGTAAAAAAAAAGCAAAACCGTTAAAAACGTCAATCTCTTGTCCATATATTTTTCCAAAAATACAAAAAAAAAGTATCTATCATCTTATTTTATTTGATTTTCTGTTTTAATTTTTGACTTGTAGATATTTTTATACAAGGCTTAGTATCTTGTATCTTTTATTGTATCTATTGTTTAAAAAAATGTCAGAAATGAATTTATTGAACAAAAGATACTATTAGAATTTGAAAAAAATTGCACTCATGATATCGTTACAATGCTATAAATTTACAGTTATATACTTCAATAGATTTATAGAATTATACTTCTATAAATTTACAGTTATACTTCAATAGATTTACAGTTATACGTCTATAGATTCACATTTATTTAAATATAACAATCATTTCAACTGCAATTTTTAAATTTTCGCTTTAATTTGAATTCAAACTCAATAAAAGTACTCAAAATTAATTCTTTTGAGTGAATCTTTATTTATTAATTTTTTTAGTGATTTCTGAATGATAAATGAGTGAAGCAGGTTTTTGACGACATCAAATTATGTAATAAAGGTCCAGATTTGAACGGATATTCTTAGATAAAATTTAATGGTATGAATGTTTTGATTGTGTAATAAATGTGTATCACAGGTATACAAATGAGAGAAATATTTTGGCAGGCATTGAATTGGAGCCCAAAAGGGAAGAGAAAAGATTGATGTAGGCTCAGAAGCACATAAAGAAGCGCTATCAAAAACAAAATAAACTAGATGAGAAAAAAATGGACTTCTCTCAAATTATTAGTTTAGGTTAGAACCATTTACCACTCTTTTTAAAATTCCTATAAGGAGCTTCCAAAGAATGTATAGAAGAAGGAAAAAATGTCATCGTCCTTTGAGTTTATAGATGGATAAAAATTGAGCAAAACTTTTACTAGGTTTGACTTATACTATAAACC
Organism: Dolichopus griseipennis; assembly: GCA_963082915.1. NCBI lineage: Eukaryota > Metazoa > Arthropoda > Insecta > Diptera > Dolichopodidae > Dolichopus > Dolichopus griseipennis. The sequence goes on from OY720442.1 coordinate 7,887,081, forward strand.
ACATCATAAATCACTAAGATCGTTTAAGTTTAAAAGTAAATGTTCACTCATATTAAACAGTTGCACTATTTTATTATTTATGAACTTTGTAATTTAAAAACAACACATACTATTGAAGAGTTTTTATTTAATTTAATTATTCGCATTATATTTTATAACATTTTAACTGAAGTTAATACAACTTTTTTTTCATAAATTCTTTAATAAAAAAGTAATTAAATAAAAAAATTTTTTAATTATACTGTTTTTTATATTCAAGGACATCTTCAATCAGAAATAATTATTATTTTTAAAATAATAAATGCATATTTTAATAAATATTTGATATAATTTCTTTTAATTAAAATATTATGTAGTATAACTTTTACTTTTCACTAATTAGTAAAAGCTAAAAAAAAAAGTTGAATATTTGCAAAATTCTTTCTAAGAAAAGTTTATTTTGTAGAAACTTTTCCATTCTATAATTTTTTAATTTATAAAAACTTTCTATTTAAAAGAAAATTAATTCACTAAATAATTTTCTTTATTATTATTTTAATAGAAAAAAATTTGTATCTTGTATAATTACAATCATAATTTTCTTTGATTAATTATTTAAAAGTAATAAATATATAAATAATTCATATATTAATTATAGTGTAACAATTTAATTAACTGTATATGAGTGATCTAGTCTAGAATTAAATAGAGAAATTATAAATGGAATTATTCTTTTTGTAATGATGTTAGAATTGAATTTTGAAGAACAAGGAAAATTTTTCACTAGATCACTAGATCTTTTCATTGAAGAACGGATGTATGATTATGAACATATTTCGGAAAATTTTGAAAAATATACAAAATGGAACTTAGTTAGATCAGACACTTTATATATATTTGTTGCAAACAGATTAGCAATAGTACTTAATTGATATTCACTAAATAATTGTATTTATAGAGACTTATCGTAATATAAATACAAAGTAGCTCCTGCTAAATGAAAACCCCGATTTAATCTATATGTACTTAATAAACAATCCTGTTGACATTAATCCTGATGGCCTTTGTAAAGAAAGAAAAGAATTTAAATTAAAAAAATTCAATATCAAGCCATAATATCGAATTTCAAATAAAATAAAAAAAAATAACGGTATTTCCTGCCCTTACAATTATTCAATTTTGGATAGTAAAATTTCATACAAATTTAGGTTTTTATTAAATTCCAAAGTAGGAGACTTCGAAATTTAAAACGTAATTAATCGGATGTCTCTGGTTCTAAAAAAATATACACAAATGCTATTTAAAAGAATGTTAAAAGGAAATCGAATTTCGGGAAAATCTATTTCATCTTAAAACTGTTGACTGTTTCAACTCAATTCATAGGTTGAGCACAGAATAATCTAGGTTAAATAAAATATTTCTTCTAATTATAATTTAAACAATTTTTTTTTAATTATATAATAAAAGTTGTCTTTTTACTTGAAAATTTGATTAAAAACAAATTCCTAATTAACTTCAGAGTTTAGATAGGTGTATACAAATTTAATAAATTCCTATTTTGCTTAAATATCAAAATTTATTTTAATAATATTTTTGTACATTTTCTTAATTTTAATTTTTATTTAAAAACCAAATTATGTTAATGGATTTTTATATGTTTTAAAAAACAAATCACATTTTATTAAAATCTTAAAGGTAATGTTCTGTCAAGTGTAAAATAAACATACAAAAGAATTTAAAAAAAAAGATGCAGATCAACTGGAGACTTCTTACCTTCTCTCTCACCTTCAGCTAAAAATATATTTTTTTAATATAATTTTCGTGTTTTTTTGTTGTTTATAATTTTTTGTAATTTGGTTTTAGCTCTAAAATCCAAAAAGAAATATAATAAAATTTTGTTTAAATATTGTTAGCATAATCAAATTGTCATAAAAATTTGAATATATAATGTATCTATATTTAGTATCTATAGGTACAAAGAAAATTTACATCCATATTCTATATCTTTTTTATACACTTGTACTTCTTAACGTAAATATTCTTACGAAAAATAAATAATTATATAAGTATATATATTTATTTAAAAGAAATTTTTTAAATTCTTCGGAATTTTTTATTTGCAATTTAATTTTTATTTAAAATGAAAATAAGAATTTTCCACATATTATCTTTTAAAATTTTTCTTAGATACAGATACTTATTTTTTTATAAACATTTGAATTTTAAAATAAATTTTTAAGTACATTAAATAATAAAAATAAGTAAATATTTTTGAAATAGAGTATTTTTAGTAATGGAATTTTGAAAAGTATCTAAAGATTTTGTTCGTATCTTTCCCTCAGGGGTAAGAGTATTTGTAAAATTCAAGTACTGATCCTCTTAACTAATACTTTAATTCAATATTTACCTGATCTATATAGGACATAGCTTAATACATAGCCTACAGTGTAATCTAAAGGATCAGAAGAAGGATCAGACACTTGGAAAATCAAAAATTATTTCTCTTTAAAATCCAGGGTCAGCTTTCATCGTTGAAAATATAGTCCCTTGGTTCGAAGCATTATTTCGAAATGTCTTCGGGGAAATTTTTATTCAAAAACTTTTTCAATGTTATGGAATGACTAATAATTTGTAACTTCATAAAATTTATAAATATTTTTCTTTTAAAAAGTATCAACTTCATTTAAGCTATACAGAATCACTACAGTACTACAGCCCCTTAGATCCCCTAATTAAAATGAATGTAAAAACATTGCTTGAAATATTTTAAAAAACATTTAAATTTATTTAAAATAATAATTCTAGATAAATAAACAAACAAATAATCAATCTACTTAAAAAAAATACTAATGATTCTTAATACTCAATTACTCATAAGTTATAATTATTCTAGATATGTTTTCTACGACCATCTACGTTTAAAGAATAAATTATTATATGTTGTTTATTTGTTATCATTTGTAACGAATTATTAATGCAATAAAACTAAAATCGATAAATTTCCTTTTGTCACACGTAATAAAAATAGTTTTTTTTTTTTAACATTCACAATGAAAAACATCACAAAGTTTTTTAACACTCATATATGACACAAAGTCATAATAAACAAAAAAAAAATAAGCTTTTAATGTTAATGTTACATTAACTTTATTACAAACGAAATTGATACTTAAATTACATCCGATGTCATATAAAAAATTTTATTTTAGTAATTTAACTAATATAGTTTTCGTTTTTAGTTTAGTTTTAGTTTTTTGAATCGATTCGTTTGTCGTTCCATAAAATGGTACCTATCTAATAAAATATGTACCTACTGAAGCTTTGATAACATATTTGACATTTATCCTGATGACCTGTTGATATCAACCTACTTTGTAAAGTAATAATAATGGAATTTAAATTAAAAAAATTCAATATCAAGCCATAATATCGAATTTCAAATAAAATAAGAAAAAATAACGGTATTTCCTGCCCTCAAAAATTTTCAATATAGGATAATAAAAATTAATACTAATTTAGATTTTTATCAAATTTTACTATTCTAGAAACCTATACCCTATTCTAGAAAATTGATATTAGTTCTATACCTGTAAATATACTGATTTAAATCTTTAGGAACTATTTCTAACTATATCTTGTTATGTGAACCTTAATAGTTATGAATTGGGGTTCGCAGAATTGGTACTTTACAATTCCAAATCACTTTTTATCATTTAGGTACCCAAAGATAACCAAGTCAATGATTGAATCATTTATCCTATTAATAAATCTATCTGTTTTAACATATTTATAGGCGTTAATTCATTAATTACAATAAAATTTCGATAAAATACGATACAATATCAAAATTTTATTCTAAAATCGGCAACCACAACAAAACCGCAAATTCACTTATCGTTAGTAGTTAATTTTCATACATATAAAAAAAACCTACATATATAATAATATATAAAAATATTTTGATAAATTTTCAAGGTGGGCACCTTCGTAAATTAAATTTTCAGGTAAATTTTTAAATATTATAATTTTTAGTGCATTTTTTTTTTTTAGTATTTTTGGTACGATTTTACAAAAAAAAAAAACAAAATTTTTTTAACTTATATTCAATGATTCATTACATTTATTTTTATTAATATATTTAACAACAGATTTGTAGATAAATCACTTTAAAAAAAAAACAAAATCTTTACTTATTTTGTTTTTTAAACAAAAAACTTAAAAGATACACTTAAAAAAATAGCTTAAAAAATGATGTTTAACTTGAACTTGAAAAATTAATTTTTTTTGTTTTTTTTTTTTTTTTGAAAATAATGTCTAGAAATATTTTACTAATTGTTACAGATGAAGGTAGTAAATGTGAGAAGAATACAAAAATAATTTGTTAAGTTAAATTATAGTTATTAAGTATGTTGTATTATACTAAAGCAACTGCGATGACTTTTAAATGTATATGATAACTGATAGTTAAAAAATTGTTTAAAAAACAATTAAATTTTTTAAAAATTATTGAAATAATTGTTAAAAATTGTTGGCGATTTAAGTTAGTTAGTCAGAACTTTAGATTATGTAATTATGTAAAAGATACACTGTGAATTTTATAGTCTAATTTGGGTTGAAATGAGTTTTTTCTATTATTGTCAACGCTACTAATAGTACCTAGTTACTAATTTTAAGAAATTTAATTAATTTACAAACTAATAAGATAGTGCAATCTTAGTTAATCTCCGTTTGTATGTTTTTTGAACAAAGTTGTTGTTGAATTTTCATACAGAGTTGTTGTCCCACGTTGGTTGCCATTTTCTTTACTTTAATGATTTTTCAACAAAATGTGGTCCTGGTAGAACTCAAATAATACGTCTTGTTTTCAAAGGCTTAGTTCGCCAGTATGTGGGGGGATTTTTAGTTTTACCAGTTCCATAATAAAATATTGCAGAAAGTTTCGCGTGCTATTTGTTACACATAAAAAAACAAAACACAAAAAAAAATTTAATTAAGTAAAATAAAAACAAAAATACTTAGAATGGTTCACATCCGCAAAAAATCTTTTGGAAAATCTTTTGGCCCAAAAACAAGTGAACTATTTAAAAACTAGTTTACATTTAATTATTATTCAAAAGAAAGTGAACACTATGGGTGCCTTAATCACATTTCAGGTATAGGCAATGAAATTTAAATAAAGTTTATTTAAAGACACTGTAATGTATTTAAGAATTAAATGTATGAAGGACCCCAAATTCAACTATTGGTGTATATAACATACAATCCAGCAATTAAAAGCCCTGGTTCCATCTAATACAAAAAAGTAAACCCGTCTTTGTTTACAGATAATTTGTTTATAATAAATCACACAATGACGTTTAAAAAATATTCAACTGTAATATAAAAATTTTATAAAAACCATTAAAAAAAAAAAATACTTTACGAACAAATTGACATCTGATTTTCTTATATATAACTATACTTTTTGATTAAATGATTTATTTATTCTAAATTTCCTCAAATACACCTTAAATAGATTTAAATTCAATAAATCATTATTAAATATTATCTTAAAACCAATATAAAAAAAAAATCTAAATTCTTTTAATACAATTTAAAAACAAATTAATAACCACCCCTTCAGAATAAATTAAAGAACTTTATTTGCCTACATGCGACTATATTGAAAAAAAAAACAGATCAACCTGTGCAATAAGTTGCAATAAGTTGCTATTAAAAAAAATATGATATGCAAAATATCTAATAAGAAAAAATGACAAGAAGCAAAAAACAACTTGTCAATATTGTAACTTGATTCGATAAATAAATTTATTATATATATGTAGATATATGTATATGTATATATACTTAATTTTATATTTATATATGTTTATATGTATATTTAGTTAAAAATAATGAAAATTATTAAAAAACTGTATGTATATGTTTTTATAAGTATTTACTATGTATATACATATATATAATTTTGAACTAAATTGCGGTTTTAAATATCTATTTTCTAAGATCAATCGGAGTTCCAGAATATCTGCAGCTGTCACAATTCGAACTCAAGTTTTATATCAATTAGAGTTAGACCAATGAGTTTAGATCCTAGAATACCTAGGTTTTAAGCTTAATCTGAACTCTAAAATATCAATGTCAATGTCAATGTGTCTAATTTGTCAATTATGTCTAATTTTTTACAGTTATTTAGTTACAACTCTTTTATTTCTAGACCCGTTATTTCATTTTTCAAAAAGTTCAGTTATACTTTTTTAATTAATTTTTTTTTTAGTATTTCGGAGTTCTCATAGACATACTTAATGCATATCAAATTTGTAAAAGTATAATTAAATGTTCTCCAGCGGAAATCTCGATAAATATTTAGAATTTAATAGTCTTTTAGAATCCGTTATTGTTGAGGTTAGAAAAACTTTTACTTTAACTAAGTACAATATGTAACTTTTGTCAATCTCACTTCATAATTCTTAGTTCCTAGCTACAAATGAATTATAGCATTTCAGACTAACAAACAACGCCTCTAATGGGTTAAATTTAACTATATCAATTACTGTAATATAAGATTTAAAAAAAAAAAAACCATTATATTCATTTGTATTTATTCTTCTGTACAATTGTACTATATTAATTTACAAAAATAGAATTATATATAGTATCTACATATACAGATACTTTACTTTTCTTCATACTAATTCTAGATATGGAAAAAAAAATTTTATTAAAAAAAAAAAATAACTTCCACGTGATAATGAAATATTGATACTCTAAATAAATTTCTATGTCTATACGGTTACAATTTGCACATTTTTTTTTTTGCAACAAGTTTAAAATTTTTATAATAAAACGACATCTCAATCAGAATAGTTTGATTTCATTAACTATAATTAATTGAAGTTTATAATTTATTTATTATAAAATTATAACTACCGCCTTTATTTGTAAACGCTATATATGCAACATAATATACAAAAAACTACAAAATTTATCGTTTATCAATCTCTATTACGAAAACATTGTAAAAAATTATTACGCGATTATCTTAAAAAAAATTTTTTTATTCAATATTACATTAGCTGTAGGTTGTTGTTGTTGTTGTTGTTTTAAAACATTAAATAAAAATCATAACAACAACAACAAACGGTAATATTGCAACACTTAATCAAAAATAAAAAATAATATTGCATACACTTATACATACTTATATATATATATAGGTATATAGTATATTTATTTATAAGTTATAAATAAGTAGCTAAAAAGAATCAGGTCAATGTCAAGAAACATTGAAAACAAAACGAATCTATGTATAGTGTGTTTTGTTATTTCACTACTAGCTTTACTAGCTAATAAAGTATTAAGTACTGATGTGTAAATGCAATTGTTCGTAAAACAAAAAAAAATTCCGAAATAAACTTCCAAAGTTAGAAACACAAATAAATAAAAAAAAAAAAATTCTTCAAACTATTTTGTAATCATAAAATTTGCTGTTAGTTTTCAATGTAAAAATCGAAATATCGAATATTAAAATTGAACTTAAGTGAATATTTCATTGAACTATACACAAAATATTTCTTCAAATATTCATTTCTGTTTAGTTATTTTTAAATGATTACTTGACTCTTAAGTTATCAATTCACTCAATCCACTTAAATATATTTATAATAATTAATATGAAATTCAATTAAAAATGTAAATATCTAACTCTCGATTTAATTTTAAATTAAATAATAACAAGTGTACTGAAATGGTTAAAAAAAATGTCAATACCACTCAAGGGTTAAACTTTCATTTCTATCAATTACAAAATGATTATTAAAACTTCAAATATTTACAGTCGAAGAACTATAATAGTTTAAGTTAGCAGGCGTTAGCTAGCCGGCGTGTATTTTAAATATCAGCCGTGGCTAAAATCTGTAATGTATTCGTAATAGAATTTGTAATCCATGATGTGTAAAATCCCTTTAAAAATAAAAAGTAATTAAAAAAAAAATATAATTAAAATTATTTGAGAATTGAAATAAAAGATACATTGAAAATATGAAAAGATGCAAGATAAGTTCCTAATGTATAGTAATATACAATACTATCCAGGTGGTGGAACAAGTATGTTGGAAATTTTTAATAGAGCTCAAATGAAACCATATTCCATCAAAACTGTTCTCAATAGTTGGTAATGTATGTGACGTGTGTACAATTTAAATAAGTTTAAGATGAACATTACCATCTTGCTTCTACATATCCCATCCAATTTCCCAAATAAATATCCTCAAAACCACCTAAATTTCCTAAAATCGATTTTCAAAATATCGTTTACATCATCATCCTGTTAAACAAACAGTACACTTGTATCACGTGTTCACCCTAAAGTTTTATTAAAAAAGGCGTGGTTTCGTTGTTTAAAATTTGCACACTTGTTCCACCCTAAAGTTTATTTAAAAAAGCGCGACTTTGGTGTGTTAAAGTCGCGCACTCTCTAAAAGAACTTTGCACATTTCCAATTTATGACGTTCGAAGTTCTCCCCATCTCACATTGCACTCAAATAATCCCTTATCTAAGTTTTCCAATTTCTATCCTATAGTTGCCAGCAAATAAACGTACACACTATTAAACAACATTATAAATTTTTCTAAAAATTACTATCAAAATTAAAAAAAAAAACCCGATCGTTCAAAATATTTCAATGCATTTTAATGCAATATTTAAACAGATATACACAATTCTCACATACATATTTTATGTATTTTAACATAAAAAAGTTTATCTGATTGAAGAAAAGTAATAAAAAAAAAAATACAAACATTTTTTTTTTATAAAAGTAAAGTAAAGTTTTTTTATTTTATAGCCTAAAAGCAATATCAAGTTAAGAAAAATATAAATTCGTGACATTTTTCCCGTTTTAAAATAAAAATTCTTTTCAACTTAATTTATATGTATATATATACAAGTATATATACATTGCTGATGCTGGTCGTTGTCTTTTGTTGTTGTTGTTGTTGCTCCTTTTAGATTATCAAATCAGGTTACATATATGTGTGTAATCTGTTCATTAGGTACCTATAACATTCGAAATTACGTGCCTACTTTATTAAGAAGAAAACTCTGAATATATAAAATATAATCTTACAGGGTTACACAAACTTAAACATATTCATATATATACATATATGTGCATGCAATTATCTTACAGATACTTTATAGATAAACGTATATTTATAGTACACACAACATGAGTGGAATTTGTAAAAAAAAGAAAAAAAAACATAGATTTTCTTTAAACTATTTTAGAAAATTAAAATTATTTATACATGCAATATATGCATGTATGACTTAAGGAAATAATGCACCAGCCAGTATTTAAGAATTATCTTTTTTTTTTTTTTTAAATAGAAAATAAATAAAATAGAAGTGTTTGAAGTGTTAAAAGTTTAAGATTATAGAAAAAGTATCTTAAGGACACATTGCAACATTAAATGTTATTTCAAAAAAAAAAAAAAAAACATTAAAACCGTTATGAATTATAAAATATTATATAATATTTTTACATTTAATTTAAAAAGGTATACATTTATATATAAACATCTAGTACTTTAAAAGTTTACAGTACTTTAAAAGTAATGATGTTACCGTTAAAAAGAAAAACTAACAGCATATTGAGATTATAAAAAAAAACGGTTTAATTAATTTAAAGAGCATTTACCGTTATAACTAATAATGACGGGTCTCTAGTTAAAAAGGAAAAATAACTTTAACGTAGGTATATATAGGACAGTACTTAATTGTTTTTATCTTAGAGTAGAGTATTCAATTTTAAGTACTATAGGAAGTTGCCTTTAGTTACAAAGTTGAATACAGTTTTTTCAATTTGGTGATCTGATTTGAAAAAACATACTACAAAATCTATTTTTGGACCTAATAACCATTTAGGTTACTGTGTTTCAGGCAAGCTTTTTTTTCTTCTTCCATTTACCTTAGTTCCTTTAATTTACTTTATAATTAAGTTAAGAGGCTTATTTCTTGTATTTGTCATCAGTTATTCAAAATTATAATCGATTTTATTCTCATTGGACACAGTGCTATTTTTTAAGTTTCTGATTTGGTGAATTTAAATGTAAGGTTCTTAAATAATTTTCATGCAAATATTATAAAGATTTAATATGAAAAAATATGTCTCTTTTGTAAAGTATCAGATTTCTATTTCACCAACAACTTATGATTAATTTCAAATTGTTTTAAAGTATTTAAACAATATTTAACCACAAACCTCATAAGTTTGATTAATAAAAAGCACTCTTTTATTTAAAAATTAATATTTGAAGAGTGATAGGGAAGTGGGTTAGTGTGATAAGGGCTGGGGTATTTATCGAGCCTTGTTAACCATAGCGCTTCTATGGGTTTTGATTCTAATTTAATTCTGATTTAGATTGAAAAATCTCGAATATTATTGAGGCCAATAAATTAGTTATTAGAGGCTTCCGCGCCCTGAGAACAACACAAGTTAAATTATGAGTCTAAAATCATAGTATTCACTAAAAGTCACTTAAAAGCTTTAAAAATATTGTGTATTAGGAAAATTAAAGACCTTTTAAGACCTAGAAAAATTAATATTAATCTGAATATAGCTACAACTACAACGCGAATATTATTGAGGTTAATAAATTAGTCATTAGATTTTTCCGCGCCCTGAGAAAAACACAAGACAAGGGATGTTATATGTATCTAAAATCACAGAAATTGCTAATAGCCACTTAAAAGCTTTATAAATATTGTATATAAGATAAATTAAAGGCATTTATAGACCTAGAAAAATTAATATCAAACTGAACATAGCTACAACTGTTTCAAATAAAAGACTATAGGACTGAAATTATAAATATCTGTTTTTATATCAAATTTTATATGATGTATAAGTTAAAAAAAATACAAAATAAAACGATTAAAGAAAAAATACAACTTTGTAGATAGAATCCCTGAAGGGCTTTAGTTACCTTTTATTAAAAAAAAAAATATATAAAAAATGTTTTTGATATTTTTATGCCAAGATTTTTATACTTCTTAAAAAATAATATTAACTAAACGACAAGTGTCACAACAACGATAAAGAGATTGAAAAAAAAAAAAAAATGAAACAGAAAGATGTGGGAGTGAGACTGAAAAAGAAGAATTTATAGATACTTTTTTTTTTTACACAATTTAATTTTTAATGATGAGAAGGAAAAAATATCATTTAACTGTGATCTTTTTTTTTTTTTTTAAAGAGTTTTACTCTGTTTGTTTAAAGTTTTTTTTCTTTAATGATTCCTGTTGATTCCTTTTATCTATTTAATTTATTGTAATTAAAGTTTTCCAGGATAACAAGTTGAAGGAAAAAGTTTTTTTTTTTTTATTTTGTTGCTAAGGAAAATTGCTTTGAAAAAAAAAAAAAACTTTTTTAATTTGTAATAAATAAGCAGGGAATAAAATGAAGGTAAAACTGATTTTATATAAACTATGATTTTAAACTGAATGTTTTCATTAGAAGTACTTTGATAGTAAGTGTTTTTTTCTGTATTATTCAATTGTATGACAGTATAAAAAAACTATTTAATTTAAAAGTATTCAGTACTTAACTGAGTTTAAATATATAACTTTTTTATTGAATATCAACCAAAAACTTACCATGAGAACATAGGAATGAAACTTGAGAACTTTTTAAAGTGCCTTTGTGCAAATGAAGTAGGACAGTACTTATTGAATTAACAAGTTATATAGACAAGTTCAAGAACTTATAAAAATTTGATAACGAATGCTTTTAGATTATTTAGATTATATTTAGATTATTAGAAGTCAAAAGTACTTGAAAAGTATTCTGAAACACTTTAAGATTATTTTTTAAGTACTCTAAAAATACTCATTTAGATTACTAGGACTCAAAAGTACTCGAAAAGTAACCTGGAATAATTTAAAATTATTTTTTAAGTACTCTAAAAGTACTCATTTAGATTACTAGGACTCAAAAGTACTCGAAAAGTAACCTGGAATAATTTAAAATTATTTTTTAAGTACTCTAAAGGTAATCAAAATTGCAGATTACTTTTTTGATTACCATAATGAAAATTAATAAATTTTAAAGATTAAAATCAGGATTAATATCATATAAGTAATAATTGGAATTAAAAAAAAATTTCAGTTCGATTATTTCGAACTAATAATTACAAATTACAAAGTAATCATTAATAACAAGTGTAGGTGAACCTACTTATACAAACGTTTTATTTTAACCTTTTACAAGACGAAGTATTTTAATATATACTAAAACAATTACTGAAGACAAGTACTTTCAAATATTATACGATTATCTATTAATTTGATATAAAGGTAATTAATTAATAGAAAAATATATATCTATAATTGAAATCAGAATTTTTTTAAAGTACTTATTAAATTTTCTTTCAATTTCTAAAACTTTTAATAATATTTATTTTTAGTATTTATATTAAAGTTTAAATTTTGTTACAATCATACACATTAAATAATTAATTATCTTTTAAAAATCATAATAAATTACTAAACATATCTTTAAATACAATCAATTTAGATTTAAATTGATTAGCCTTAAGTATAAATGTTGTTTAACATGGATACATGATACTATTCATAATTATATTCTTGTTTTAAAATTGATATTTTTTTTTTCCTAAACATTTAACACTTGTTTTGAACACTATTTCTGGTGTAACATGCATCTTTTCACCTCCAGGCTATCAAAATAAAAATAAATTTTTATATTTGTTTTGCTTGTTTTTTTTGTATTTTTAAATCGTGCATATGTTTTAGATAAAAATTTAAAAATTTCGGAATTAAAGTAGACAAAATATTAATGAAAAAATTATCGTAAGCAAGATATTAGTATTTCATTTGTACAATTTTAGATATGAACAGTCTTTAGGCCCATTTTTCTTTTCAGTATTAATCCGGAGGTATCGTATTTCGCATAAATCTCGAAAGCTTTATAACTAACTTCGAATGTCTAAAAGTTGTAATATTGATCTAATTCTTGAATACTAAACCACCTGAATGTGCGAGATTATTACTTAGAAAAAAAACAAACCTCCTATGAGAGCCAAAATAATTGGATAATCATCCAAACCACTTGCGCAGGATAATGGCTGTAATAGGCTGCAAAGTATATGATCTAAGTTCACTTTTTAAAATTCAGTTACGCTGCTTTTTAAGTTAGCTTAAAATGAGCAATATTGACTAGCAACAAGGGGGTCTTTAAAAAGATTTAAGAAATATCATTGATTAACACCGTAGAAATTTTTTTAACTGAAATAAAAATTCAATAAAAATTTCCATCTTGAAACCAACTTGAAGTTGGTAGTACTCCTACACTAAGACTTCTTCCGGCAATCACTTTTCGCCAAATTAAAAAAAATAGAAAATTTTCGAAAATAGCAGATACGAGTACTATACTAGGTTATTATTTTAACAATGCCTGTATTAATTATTATAGTTATTTAAAATAAATTAGTTAGTATACCTGTCTAATAAAGATGGCGCTATATTTTCGCTTGAAGCAACAATGTGACAAAATTAGTTTTAAAAAATTAAAGCAATAAACTCAGACAAAATTCAGGAAATTTTATGAAATAGTTTTTTGTAACTCATTTTTTTTTTAAGATCAACAACTTTTATTTAATAAAATAAGTAATTAAACATATATAAAAATATATTAACAAACAAAATGTCAAAAGAAAAATTAGTTCACCTTGTTATTGTATCACACATTATATATATATATATATATTTTTTTTAATGTACATATGGAATTTGCTCTCATATTTGCAATTTTAATTTTAATTTTATTTTTCTATTTTTTTTTGTAAATTTTCCACAATTTTCAATGAAAATTCCGAATTGTAATTATTTATTTTTTTTTATTTTTTCAAAGTAATTTTAATGATTAATTATTTAACAGTTTTTTAATAAACTAACAAAACATTTAATTTACTTAAAATATGTTTTTTTTTTTAAGAAAAATTAAATATTTTAATTGTAAAAATTACAAGTGAAAATTAAAAGAAAAGTAATTATTAATCTACGTTTTGTTAATTGAAAATTTTGAATAATAATTAAAATCCAAAACGCCATCGCAAACTTAATTTAAGGCTTCTGTATTTAAATTCTATAAAAATTTGTGATTATATATTTAAAGAAATTGGGATCACACAATATTAATATTTAATATTTACTACCCGAGCCCATATAAACCACCGTATAATAGTCAAGGTTGAAATTATAGAATACACTTTAAAATTCAATTTAATTCCAAGATTTCACTTAAACAATTAGATAAATCCCAATTTGCTAGCAATTGTTTTTAAATATAGACCTACCAAATATTGATTTTCAAAAATTTTAGAGTCTTCTAGATCATTTTTAATTACTAAAAATTCATACAAAAATCTATTTAAAATCGTACCAAATCAATTTTCTCGAAATATTTTTAAGAGATCTGTTTAATACTGAGTAAAATGAAACTTAAGTACAAGTGTAAGTAACATTTCTTGATACTCATTATTTTGTCAAGTACCTGTATTACTTAGATTAAAATTAAAGTATAGGTAATAGAATCCAGTAAAAATACTTGTAATTTCTAGAAAGTAACTAAATTTTGAATTAAATTACTTTTGTAATTACTTTTTGATACCTAATTATTTTCGAGTAATTCAGTACCAATAAATACTTAAATATTAAGAATACAATTATTTTCCAAGTATTCAAGTATTTTTAAAATGTTTTCACTCATAAATTCTAATACTTCTAGCATTGTCTTAAACGTATGTCGTTATTAACTATGTAAAATGAGATTTGAATGTTTCAATTACCAGTACAATTACCAGTACCATTACTTTGTCAAATACCAGTATTATACTTAGATTTTAAGATTAATTTTAAATTATTTTAGATTATTTAGAATATTTTCATAACTAATATGCTTATTTATTATTATTAATGTGCATTTCAGTATGACTTAGATGGTACTGGTAATTGAACTGATACTTGGTACTTAAACTGAGATGATTCTTAATATATAGAGGTCTTTTTTTTGGGAAGGAAGGGATTTAAAATAATATAAAGAGAAACGTTCCAGATATTTATGAATTATTAAAGTGAAAGAAGAGTTTAATTCAATTCAAAGTTAGTTTAATTTAAGCTCTATCACAATTTTTGTTGGGACTGAGTATATCCAGGTAGCTTTTTAGTGTTCAGACCTTTAAGCCAAGGAAAATGGATGAAATTGAAAATTTAGAATATGTATTAATTCCCTTAAATTTTTTTGCAATTTCTCCTTATGAGTTTATATAATGAAACCTCATTATTTTCATAATTAATATACTTATTAATTAATATTATAATATTTGCTAATTATTAAATTGAATTTAATATTGTGTGTAATTTTTTTAAACGAAACCATTTTGTTTCAATTAATTAAGTTACGTAAACGTTTTTTTTTTTATCTGATAAAAAAAAAACTAAACTAAAACAGATTCTAAAATTATATTATTTGTTCTTATGCAAATAATTAACCAATATTATCCAATAATAATATTTATAACTTATATTTAAAATACCTTGTAATCACCTGTCCAAATAAATAATTAATTGCAGTTTTTTTTTTTTAAATAAATAAATAAAGTCGTAATAAAGTTTTGTTTAATTTAAATAGGAAAAACAAAATACAAAAAATCTGTTATTGGACGTATTTCTGTTATTTAATTAGAAAAAAATTATATCACGTGACTTTTGATTTAAATAATAAAAAAACAAGTAAAGCAACAGTCAGTCGGTGCAACCGACTTAGAAATACCCTACACCTATTTGGTTCAAATTTAAGGACTTATCTATAAGTCATTTTAACACCATAAAAGCTGTTATTAATTTGATCGTAAGTCATAGCTAACCAAATTAACTTTATAATACTAAAAACATTTTCTAATTACACTATCTATTAAAAAATATTACAAATTCTTACTAATTTTTCTATTTAAAAATATTAAAAAACAAACAAACTTGAAATAAATGAAAATATATTTGGAATAAATTCAATTACAAAATAAAAAAATTCTAATTATTAAATTTTGTGATAAAAAGATAATCAAAGCATAATATATTGAATAATCCAAATTTTTAAAAATTGCAATTATTTTAAATGGTTAGTTTATATACCTAATAGAAAAGCTTATAAACGCAAAATATGCAATAAATGTATTTCTAAAATACAATTACAAATTTAGACCTTTTCATATAATTCATTTAAATATAAAAATAAATTTTACATAATTGCAGCAAGTACCTTTGAACATAGCTGAACCACTACAATTAAGTCTAGATTTCGGAGACACATAGGACATAGGAAATATATTCTTTGGCTTCGAAATTAAACTCGACCACAACCAATTCCCATGGTACTTTCATTACTAGTAACCTAGTGTTAAATTTCATCAAAATAACGGCATTATTTTTTGAGTTATGGTGTTTTTAAAATATATGTTTGTTAGTTCTTGAACTTTTCAAGCGTTTCAGAGCCCGAAATTATGGTACGATTTCGTCCATATGCAGTCCCGTCATACTTTCAATACTAATTAACCCTTGTACACAATTGGAACGTTCTATCTTAATTTTAAGTTACTAGTTTTATTAATTTCGATTATAAGCTTTTACACATTGGGGGGTCTAAGAGAGGTTCTGAACCACCACTCCAATTGATCAATTAGGGGGCACGCATGAAATAGTAAAGAACACCCATGTGCCAAATTTGAAGCTTCTACATTTGTTTCAAGTTACTTTCTTTATTAATTTCGAAAATATGCTTTAAGGTCCTCGGAACTCAGTGGCTGGTCCCCGACCCACTACTCCAATGGGGCCCAAACTTCAAAGACACTTACGAAATAGGAAGGGACACCCTGATACCAAATTTGGAGGTTCTATCTTCATTGGTTTCGGAATTATGCTCGTTTGGCCTAAATTCGATCAAAAAGTTCTAAGTTCCGAACCCATTGTCCAATCCTCACCGTACATAATCATCGCCGTAGTTTCATTACTAATAACCTACAGCACAAATTTCATGAAGATCGCCTCATTAGTTGTTGAGTTATCGTGATTTTTTATATATGTTCGTTACCCCGGCACCATTTAAAAGTTCCGGAATCCGAACCGTTGGGCTGATTTTGCCCTTATATAGTCCGTGCTGTACTTATAGTATAGTACTAGACTTATAGTATAGTACTAGACTTATACTTAAAGTACTAGTACTTATAGTACTAGTTAACCCTTGTACACAATTTGAACGGTCTATCCTAATTTTAAGTAACTATTTTTAGTAATTTCGATTATAAGCCTTTAAAATTTGAGAAGTCTGAGAGGGGTACAGACAGAACCACCACTTCAATTGATCCCAAATTAGGGGAACACGCAAGAGATAGTAAAGAACACCCTTGTGGCAAATAGGAAGCTACTACATTTTTTCAAGTTGTTATCTTTATTAATTTTAAAAATAAGCTTTAAGGTCTTCGGAAATGTGTGGCTGGTCCCCGACGCACTACTCCAATGGGACCCAAATTCACAAGACACTTAGGAAATAGGAAGGGACACCCTGATACCAAATTTGGAGGTTCTATCTTCATTGGTTTCGGAATTATGCTCGTTTGGCCTAAATCCGATCAAAAAGTTCTAGGTTTCGAACCCATGGTCCAATCCCGACCTTACGCAATTCCCAAAGTAGTTTCATTACTAGTAACCTACAGCACAAATTTGATGAAGATAGCGTCATTAGTTGTTGAGTTATCGTGATTTTTTGTATTTGTTCGTTAACCCTGAAATTGATTAAAAGGTCCTGAATCCGAACCCATGGGCCGATTTCGCCCATATGCAATCCCCGCCATACTTTCAGTCCTAGTAACCTACAGTTAAAATTTCATCAAGATAGCTCCATTATTTTTTGAGTTATCGCGCCTACGGACGGACGGACGGACGGACGGACATGGCTATATCGACTCAGGCGGTCACGCTGATCACAAATATATATAGTTTTCCATATCTAGCTCGCTTCCTTTAGGTAAAGGTTAACCATACCAAAGTTAATATACCCTTTTACCTATTCTATAGGTGTAGGGTATAATAATTATTATTTTAAGAAGAAATATGGTTCGAAATTGTTTATTAAAATTCTTTTATATTATTTTTTCAAATTTAAATTTAAATTGAATTAATTTTGTTTTATTTATTTTAACAAATAGTTTGTTTTAAAATAGAAAAAGTTGTTGCCATGAAATAATTAAATAAAAGATAATTAGTGTTAAAATTGAAGTAAAAGTAATTACAAAGTAATTCATAATTAAACTAATTTTTTTTTCAAAATAAATTTCTATTCAAATTAAAGAATATATTAATTATAATAATAACTAAGTTTTATATTATAATCCCCGGAAATCTTTTTCCAGAAAAATATCAAGTAAAATTTTAAAAGTTGAAAGGACTTCAGTATCATTAGTAATTATTTCCATTAAGGCTTTACTCAATAAATTACTGAATCAATTACTCAACTGCAGATACTGTACAAGAGTACTAAACATATTTACTGCATTTGTAAGAATTAAAAGGATTAAAATGAAATATAAATATTTAATCAGAGTTCAGTTTCACAAGTCATTATATCCAATAAATCGTTACTCGACCAAGTACTTGATCAATTATCCATCTGAATACATTGTACACGATTACTAAACATATTTGCTGCTTTTGTAAGAATTAAAAGGGTTAAAATGAAATATAAATATAAAATCCGATTTCAGTTTCATAAGTCATTATATCCAATAAATCGTTACTCGACCAAGTACTTGATCGATTTTTCGTCATTATATACAATATTACTACTTTTGTGAAACAAGAATAAACGAAAACCTCGTTCAAAAATTATTTGATAATTAACTTTATATTACAATACTATTATAATACAAATTAAAATCATTACAGCATTGTTTAGATATTTTACTCAATATAAAAAATTGTACTCACATTTTACATCTCATTGTACTTTACTTTTGTGATTCAATTTGAAGCCTACAATCCAATATTTATATGTGATTTATTAATACCAACACATTAAAATACAAATTCAATAAGAAATTAATTAGCAGATTCCTTTAAAATTTTACACTACAAGTAGCAAGTACTTGAAATAGAAATCACTTTCTATACAAAAAACCGTTTCCTGTTACATCAGTTTAAAAAATGACATTTGAGTGGCTCAGAAGTAAAGTGGCCTAACCCTCAACATAAAAAATTTTGCTTTTTTTGCATAAATCGCATAAGAATTAAATGTAGAATTAGGCTGCAAACTTAAAAAGTTCAACTTCCTATTCCATTTGGGTTATTTTTTTTGGCATAACCCATTTTTCATATTTTTTTTAGTGCAAAAGTGGCCTAACCCTCATTGTGGCTTAGGCCACTTTAACACTAAAAAAAACAATATACTTTAAAAAAAATTGTGGCTTAGAATTTAATTTTTTTAATCAAAGATATATTTTGTAAGCTTCTTTTTAGCAGATTATCAAAGAAATTTAAATTTTATTATAAAATAAATAAATTATTATATCTTAATTTATGAAAAACTCAAATATTACCATTTTATAATTGAAATGTAATATATTGGCATTACATTAAGACGAATTACCATTAGACAAACTCAACAAATGCATATATATATATTAAATATATGTATATAATATACGTATATATATATTAAATTAATAAAGTTTTAATTTAGATCATTTTTCTATTGAAAAAATTAAATAAACAATAATAATAAATTTTAATAATATTAAATATTATTTTAAAATATAATAGAATTCTTTGCATTGGAAGACATGAATTTGCATCGTTTGTGTAATTTTACTATCGATATCAAAAATGCATTAAATTCATTAAATTTATCATAACATAGTGTTTTGTTTGATAAGAAAACCGGTTTTTGTTTTTTTTTTTATTAAAATATTATTAATATTTGTATTTAAATATAAATTTCATTAAATATCATTTTGTCATATTAAATATTTAAATATTCCCAAACCCATCTATAAGAAAACCTTAAAAAGCTTAAAAGAATAAGAGTTTGGAATTTCTTTTCATTCTATCATACTAGTTGACTGTTTTATAAGAAACCCGATAAGAACGAAATACTTTTGTGCAAAGTTATAATTTAGATTTAATTATGAACTTTATAAAAGTACATACGGTATTTCCGTATGTCCGTATTATATACATGAAGTGCTCGATTAAAAAAAATACACAAAATATTTTAAATGTGCTTTCTTTAGATAACTATATTAGACACTATATTATCAAATATCAGCAATGATATTACACAATATAGCTTGGATTTAACTGGTCCAAATCAGAAGTCGCGCAAAAGGAAAAAACAACCAGAGACCTGGAAAAGAAATGTTAAGAAAGAAAGCGTAATTCAGGACAACAATATGAAAATTACATGGGTGTCGTTGTACCTGGAAAAGAATTTGTAATTGGAACATGCAATTGTAAAAAAAAAATGTCCTTCAAAATACTCTATTTCACATCAAAAAATATACATTACTGTATCCAAATGGAAGAAAAATAGCATCAGAAAAAAAAGGCCTATTGAATTTGTTGAATTTTGTACCACCAGTCCATTATTTTTTCTATAATTGCCTGGAAACCGAAAATGACGTGGATGAAATTATTTTTAGAGAGTCAGAAGAGCACTAACTATTCTTATAATATGAATATTTTTTTAAATTTTTTGATTTTATTTAATTTATTGCGAAAAAAGAATATATTTTGTTTATATTTTTGTTTATAAGTTATAAATATTTGGTATATTTTCCCAGAAACTTGCTCTTTTTTTCATTTTAATTTCTTTTTTTCATTCCCTTTTTTTTTAAGTATATTTTTATTCAAAATTTATAATATCAAAAGTAATTTTTAAAATCTGTTAGGTCCCAGAGTGCTATTAACAACATCTATTCTATTCGTAAGGAGTTATAATGCGTGTAAAATTTCAAGTTGAACACTTTAGCAGAAATCCATAAATGTTCAAACAAACTTACTTTTTTACAATTTTGATCTTATTCTACAAAGTATTTTTGGCTTTTCGATTTTCTTTTTAAATAAAATTTTCTAACTCAAATTTAAGCGGTCTAACCCACAAATAATTTTAAATGTTTCAATTTTTTTAAAAAGGCAAACGGACTAACCCACATTTTTTTAAAGATATCGCTAAAATAATACCACCATCGTAAAGAGCTTGAAAAATTAAAAAAACATATATATATATTCGTGCTCGAAGTCACAATCATAGTTAACATTTCATAAAAATATTAAAAAAAAAATTTGAAATGTATTTTTCACGATAAAAATTCTATGTTGGTTAGGCCACTTTACTTCTGAGCCACTCATTTATAAATCTGAATACCTGTCAACAACAATACTCAAATCCGTTATTAATTAAAAAAATAAAACCATTATGTAACAGGATATTTGTAATTCTGATCAAAATTGATTACACCTATGAGTAGTAATCTTATGTTATCAAAAATGATTACAAGAAATTCAATCAAATTTTAAATAAAATTCAATAATTCATAATTGTCTTATTTCTTTAATTTCTTTGATTAAACCACAGATGACACTATAGAAACATTATTATTATTAGCTTTAAGCTTATCATTCATTTTAATACAAAAAAAAAACAAATACAACAACAACAACAACAAAAATATAAAAATAAATGATTGATCTACAATGCAATGTAATCGGTTAATAAAACCAATTATTATTATTAAGATTTTCCAAAAACTTTGACAGTATGACATTTTTGAGCTTATAATAAAATTGATTTGAAACAAAAACACAAGAATAACAAATCCAAATTACTTTTTTTTATCTATGAAAAATCTTTGTTTCATACTAAAAAAAAAATGATTTTAAAATATTTTTTAAATCCCAAATTGACTGTCATCCATGAAATTCATTACTTGTTACTTTGATACTCTCTGCGTTTAAATTTTCATGAGATGACAAGGTTAACATAAAAAATAAAAAGGTTTTTTAATAATAAATTTTTTTTCAAAAAAAATTTGTAAACATTTATTTTTTTTACATTTTACATTTTCTCCATAAATTTTTAATGTTTGTCTTTGAGAATTAAATTGCGAAAATGATGCGTTGTGTTCATTCAAAAGAACTTCACTTTCAATTTGAGTGAAAAAATAAACATGTAACGTGTAAAATAAACAAAACATTCTGTTTTTAATGTAGAATATTATTTTAAGAAAATATAAATATTCATTTCTGACATTTTTTTTTCAGCAAAATATTTATTTGGATACAAGAGTATAATGTAAAAAAATAAAATACAAAAATGATTAATTTCCTATTTTAGTTAATTCAATTTTAAAGAAAATCTTATTTTCATTTTTCCATTTTTTCATTTTTTTTTACGACTTACAATTTGAGTTTTTATGTATTTGTTGTTGTTTTTTTGAAAAATAAAAACGACCGGAAGTTTTTAAAAAATAAAATGAAAAAAAAAAATTTTAATATTATTTTGGGTAATAAAATTATTTTGTATTTTATATAATTTCGAAGGTTGAAGTTTGTCAAATGTTCGAAAAGTTTTTATAAAAATACGAAAAAGGAATTAATAGTTTCTTTTAATGTTTTGTAAATTTATATTTAATAGGTTCTTGAATAAATCGTATATTACCTAGATTTGAAAATATTTTTATATATTGTAATTGGTTGTTAAATTGAAATTTTGTATACTTTTGGTGGATTTACGTTTACAAATTATTGAAAATTCATAAGAAATTAAGAAAATTATATTTTAGTTTTTGCTAAAAAAATAGGTGTTTAATTACAATGCTTTTACTGGATTAGGAATCTAAGACCGCAAATAATTTTAAAATCAATTATTAGTAATTATAAGTAATCATAGTTTCTATTTAATTTTATTTCAAAAATGTTAATTTCTGTAATGTATTGGCACTAAATAGAGGTGTCCAGTAAATTTTATTAATCAATTGTGTCATTTCTAAAGGCAAATATCTTGAATACCAACTTTAAAAGGAATTTACATTAAAAAATACATACAATGTCCTTTGATTTTATATTAACTTATCTAGATTTCAAAACTTCGACTAAAAACGGAAACATTTTGATCATAAAATTATTAAGATTAAATGAAAATTTCTAAAGGGCATTAAATAACATTTTCCTTACTATTTAAAATATATTAGCTGAGGCCATTACCAACATTGTGTAATTGAGGCCAATACTAATAATAGGTAATATTAAAATAAATAAATTAATAAATATATAAAAAATATTCTAGTACATATAATATATATTTAAATATGTACTAGAAAATTTAAATTATTATTTATAAATATTTTAAAAATTATAATAATTATTAATCCAATATTATTAATTTATATTCAAAATTACTCGAACTTGCTATGTTAACAGTCCAAATGATTTTCCACTACACAACCTTAGCAATCACAATTGCATACTTTTAGGAGAATTTATTTTTAGAACATTAGACAAATTCGTTTCACATTTTATTCAGTCAAAAAATCGAGTATAGATCAGAAGTTTTACAATAATAATTGTTTTTAAATATATTTAAATGGTTTTAATTAATATTATCAGAATAACTAAATCAAGGAGCATGGAACACCAGCAACATCCTATAACTTAAAAATAAATTGTAATGGCAACACTCTTTAATATTTTAGAGTTTTATATTGTTGTATTATTTCAATTGTAAGTTCAAT
Source organism: Dolichopus griseipennis (assembly GCA_963082915.1). Classification (NCBI taxonomy): domain Eukaryota; kingdom Metazoa; phylum Arthropoda; class Insecta; order Diptera; family Dolichopodidae; genus Dolichopus; species Dolichopus griseipennis. The sequence goes on from OY720442.1 coordinate 7,910,916, forward strand.
TATAAATTATAGTCCTTTAATATTTGTTAATATTTTGAATAAAGCACTATTTGTTTACAATTTTTAATTAACTCCATAAAATTTTTCATAATACATTTAAAATATATAAAAATTTATTTAAAATATATACAAGTAGTAACACATATATTTAATAATATTCAAGCTAATCGATTTTTTAATTAGAAATAAACGCAATAATGCATATTTTTCATGTAGTACCTAAATATATTTTTAATTTTACCTGAAAATAATTTTTTTATTTATATTTCATAATTTGTTTAATAAAAATATTTCTTTCCTGGAATTTTTATTTAAATTTTAACAAAATTAATACAAAAATTTTAAAATTTTAGTAAAAACAAAAAGAATAAATAAAATAACTAAAGTGCTATAAATATGAATTGGGAAAAAATCGTAAATGGTGCGAAATTCATATTTTCTCAACATTTTTCATTTTTAAAACGGAAGTAAAAAATTTAAAATTTTTCTAATATTCGAAAATTACAGTTATTTAATATTAAGAAAAGTAAAAAAAAAACATTCCAATTAATACTTTTAAAAATACAAAAAGAAAAACTAAATTAATTTAATAAAAATGTGCATTCCTCCAAAAACGAATAAAATTTAGAAGTTTTTGACTGTTTTTTTTGTTTTATAACCTAAAAATCTAATAGATTTTTACAATTCGTGTGATAGGTCCTTAAAAGTTATGGTATACATAATGAAACCTTTTAGAATTTGATTAAGTTTGGGTTAACCATTTTATAATATATTAAAAGGACAATTTTGGTATGAAATGAAATGCAAAATCAAGTATGTCAAAAAAACTAAGTTTTGAGAAAAATTGAATTTGAATTTTTGTTTTACTAAATTGATTTATTTTTAAATGTTTAAAAAAAATACTTGACCTTAAAGTACAAATACTTCTCTTAAAATAAAAATGGATTGTATATATATATAAAAATATATGTACATATATATATTACTTTCCTATTCTAGCGACTCTTAAATTAAATTTTCAAAGAAAAATACAAAACTTTTAAACTGAATTCAAAAAGTGCTAAACATTAAGAATTCTGTGCTTTGACATTTTATGAATTCCCTCTGGTAACATTTACAAGTAGAACAAAATTAATTTTTTTTAAAACTAATTTGAAAAACAGAACAAAAAAAAACAAAAACTATTTTAAATTAATTTATTTAAAACTTTTAAATATTAAAAAAACCTAAACAACAAAAATAAAACATTCCAAAAAAAAACTAAAACACTTTTACATAAAAAAAAAAAAAAATTAAATAAAATAATTTTAAGAAAATATAAAAAAAACAATTAATTTATCTAATGTAAAAAAAACAATTAATTTATCTGTCAAACTACTGTCAATTTTTTATTTTCATTTTTTTTTTTTTTTTTAACTACTCACTGCCATGTAAAACTTCCAGTTATTCCATCTTTTAAACGATCACGTAATGATCTTTGACGACTTGGTCCCGTACCAGTTAAAAACGGTGGTATAGTTGGACTACAACTACTACCACCACTTAAACCACCACTTCCAAATGCTGAGTGTGGTGAATGTGGTGGTGGTGTAATAGGAGTTATCGATGATTGTGATGATGATAATGTACTTGTTGATTTAATTGGTGATCTGGATTTTGTTGATATTGGAGTTGTTGCTGTACCAGTACCACCGCCACCAGTTGTTCCCAATGATTTATTTTGATCATCATCATTTTCATATATTGGTGATACAGCATCCGATGAACCAATTATATTATTTGTTGATTTTTTAACACTATGTCGTGGTGAAGTGTCACGAGACATTTCACTAAAATTTTATTTTGGAATTTTTTTTATGTAGAAATATTTTTTTTTTTTTTTTGGTTTTGTATGTAGTTTTTATTTAATTTTTATTTGTTTTTTTTTTTTTTTTTTTAATTCCAATTTTAAAATTCAAATTAAAATAAAAATAAATATATAATATATTTAAATAAATTTTTTTTTAATATAAGTTTTTTTTGAGAAGAAAATTTTGAAAAAAAGAACGAAATGTGTTGAGTTTTAATTGAAAGTAAATTTGTAGAAATGGTGGTATATTTATATTATGTACTAATGTAATATATAATACTATATATAATATATATGAGAAAAAGATTAGATATATATAATGTATATTGAAACACCATTTAAAGCATTTTAATTATATATAAATAAATATGATATATATATATATATGTAGATATGTATTATTTTGAAATTTAATATTATTGTTATAAATTTTAACACAGAAAGCATTTAAAAAACAAAATTGAGTAGTTTACAAATAATAGAACATTATATTTAAAATAATAATTTATGATTAGATTAATTAAATTTTGTATATATATATGTATATTATATTTAATAACATAATAATGTTTAATATAGATTTAAAGTATTAAATATATGAGTTAACATTAAAAGCAAAAATAAAATAACAAATACATTGTCATTAAATGAAGCTATTAAATTATTTTATGTATACGAATAGTTTATATGTCTAAAAACTTGTATTAATTTAATTATATTAATTAAAAAATAGTAAAAAGATAATTAGCAAGAATTAAAAGAATAAAATTAAAAAAAAAATTTAGTATTTTAATTTAATGGGAACTGAACTTTAGATAAAAATAGTTTAAAAAAACAAATTCGTTTATTTTATTACGCAATATATCGTAATTATGTAATTTAATTAAATTTAATTTGTATATTTTAATTTTAATTAATAATAAAAATGTTTTGGCATTAATGTAATTAGAATTGGAGTCTATAGTTGTAGAGAAACTCGAAATATTTTTTTTTTTAAATTTTAAGGCTTTAGAACCTAAATTTACATATAATTTTAATAAGTTTATTATTTTAAATTGGTGGAAGGTCCTAAACAGACGGAGGCTTAATAAAATATTGGTGCTTGAAATTCGTCCTACTCCTTATTTTTACTTCATAACAATTATTTGAAAAAAAAAACTACAAATTTTCAATTGTCGTTATTTTGACTTAAACACACATAGATTTCAAACGAGTCAAAATTTTAAAAAAAATACTCAAAAAAAAACTCAAAATCTAAAATTGATCTATCTATAAAACTAGGTAATACTATTTTTAGCTAAAGATCAGTTCAAAACTTCGTGTTTTTTAACTTAAAATTTTTTTAGAAAATAGAAACTTTAAAAACAAAATTTGAAAATTAATAAAATAATTAAAATGAAATTTAAAAAAAAAATTAAGAAAAAAACAAGAGAATTTTAGATTACAAAAGTTTTTCAATAATAAAATTCAAGCTTTTATTAAAATATTTAAAAATATGTTTTTTAACTATTGTTTGCAAATAAAAAATGTATATAATAAATATATATATATATATATATATATATATAATATATAAAAAAAATAATTAATTAATTTAAATATTATTTAAAAATTAAAAAAAAAAAACATCTGTATGAAAAAGAGAAATAAAATTTAAAAAATAAATAAACACGCACATATTTAACAATTTTTTTTTTTTGTATTTTTGAGGTTATTTGGTTGACATATAGTTGTAGTTGTAGTAGTATATAACGTTTATTTATATATATTTTTATTTAATATGTATTTAAATGTTGGTTTGGTTGTAATATTATTTGACATATAATATTAATTAGCGCAAAATTTAATTTTGTATATAAATGTTTATATATATATATATATAAATTATTTTGAAATAATATTGTGATGATATTTAAATAAAAAGCGTCTTCTGTATTTTTTATTTTATTAAATTTTAAATTTTTTTTTGTAATATTTGAAATTTAGCAAATAATGAATTTTTTGTTGCTGTTTTGTTTCTTATTTGTTGTTTATTTATTTGTTATTGTTGTTGTTTTTTTTTTTTTTTATTTCATAAGGCTATATAAAATATACATAAATATATAATATGTATATAATGCTAAATTTTTTTTGTATGTAGTATTTTGTTTTTTTTTTTTAAATTTAAGCTGGGTTTTCAATTTTTAATATTTTTTTGGAATTTTTTTTTTTTAAACTATTGATGATTTTGGTTCTTTGGATAATTCTATATTTGGTTTTTTTTTTGGTTTGCAATAAAATGGTTGGTGCTGCACTAAACATCTAACACATATAAATAGCTTTTATTTTTGATTTTGAATTGTGGATGAAAATGCCTTAAATTTATTCTGGATTTATGATATAAAAATTTTTTAAAAATTTTCATTATAAAAATGATTCATTAATTAAGGAAGAACAGTAGTAGTATACAACGAACCTGAAATGAGATTAAATGAAAAACATATATAAATTAGTAATATAATATAATTGGTTTAAAGTAAATATTTATACAAAAAAAATTTAAATATGTAAATGTAAAATTTAAAAAGAAATTTGAAATATAATAACTGGTATTAATTAATAAGAATTTTGAATTTTAAGGCAATTATTAATTTTAACATGGATTTCAACAGTGTTAAGCTCCAAATCCGTCCCTGATTTTTAGAAATTTAAAAATTATCTTAAATTATATATTTTATATAAAATAATTTTATATAAATTATTTAAAATTAAACATTCAATATAGAATAAATCTTAATAAAATTTATACATAGAAAATTGCGTCCTAAAAGTATGCAATAAAATCTTAATATAATATAAATGAAAATTTCCTTATTTATAGATTTTCATCCGAGGATTCGTGTTCTGAACTCGAATGTGAAAGGACGTTGTCGACAAAAAAAAAAATTAAGGAAAAAATTCATAAAATAAAAAAAATAAAAAAATATTAAATAAAAATAAATAAAATATATTATATCTTTTTTTTTGGTTATTATAAAAACTAACCCTTGTGTTATATAAGTGCTTTCTATTTAATTGGATTCCCTTAAAAAGGGATCTCAATTATGGAAAACAATATTATAAAAAAATTAAGTGATAACGCACTAAAAAACAATATTAACGTTAAAATGAATCAAATTTTAAATAAAACAATAACTAAACCATGCATTAAAATGAAGCTTGATAAAGAAAATCGTGAGTTAAAATTAATAATCGAAAAACTACAAAATTATAATGCAAAACTGTTAAAAATGTTAAAAATTGATAACAATGGTGAAGGAACAAGCACGGATAATAATTTCTTTTCACCATTAATGGATGTTACCGATGAGGAGGAAAGCAGCGCCTCAATTAATGAAAACCAAATTAGTAAAAATTCCACTAGTGTTCAGCCAATGGATAATATCGAAGAACCCGAAGCTAACACCTTAGAACTGGGAATTCTAGAGTTGGCTAAAAAAACAAAAGAAAAAAAACAAATTATAGAAAAAAAACTTACAGAAAAAAATCCACGTGCCTCGTCCAACCAAAAGGAAGCTACGAAAAATGGCAGTAAACGGATGCCACCAATTAATTTTGGTAAAACCGACATCAAATTGTTAAAAGGATTACTTTCCAAAAATTTAAAAATAAACGATTATTTAATAAAAGAAGTAGGTGATAACAATGTCCTTTACACTTACAACATTGAGGATTTTAAAAAAGCACGTGGTTTACTTGAAAAATCTGGCATAAATTATTACACGTTCACTCCAAAAGAAGATAAAAAAATCTCCCTGGTGCTTAAGGGTTTGAACAGCTCGTATACATGCGATGAGGTTTTATCATTACTAAAAGAATGTGATAATGATGATGTTAAATATGAAAAGGTGTCG